>JAMPIV010005866.1:0-600000 GCA_024509875.1 Oreohelix idahoensis | reverse complement strand
TTCTTGGGCAACCTCTCTTGGTTTGTCAAACACGCTCATGGTCCCTCAAAATCTCTCATAAATTTGACCCATAGATTGCTGTACTTGCTATGGTCCTGGTTATGGTCTGTTTTGATGACTGTAAAATTTATGTCATTGTCCAAGGCCAGATTCCCACAGTGTGACAAATGCCATTGTTTCCTGAACCGAGCACTTTAAAATCCAAGTCATATATCATCATGTGTTGATCTAACTGTGAAAAAATAAATAATAATAATAATTTTTCTTGTGAGACTGAACCTATGGAGCATCCTGTATATGTAATTTTCCCTTGCTTTAATTTTCCCATGCGTTTCGTTATTACTACTTACACATCTATGTTTCATATATCTTATATTATACTTATTTATTTCCTTCTAATTTAATGTTATTTATCCTTTTGAGCATTTGTGTCTGTGATATAAGGAGTGAACTCCGCCTAGGCGGTGCAAAGCTTGATTGAAGAAGAAGGAGGGTGGCCTGCATGGAGACTGTAAGCAGGCAGCCCCTCCATCATGCAAAGACACAACAGGCCAGTCACCTGTTTGCCTTAAAACCCAATTACAAGTAATGCAAGAGAGGAAACTACTAATCTTAAAGGTGACGAACTAGAACAGACTATGACATGGAACAATTTAAGGAGTGTAAATGGGAAAGAAGAGGAGCTGGTGGAGGAGATAAGAAAAGCAAAATTAGAACTCCTGGCTCTGATGGAAATGAAGAAAAAAGGACGATGGCGACATTAAGCTCTACTGTGGAGTCCCTACCCTGGAGGAGCTACAGGGCATTTTAAGTCAAAACAGCAGAAACATGAAAATTGGGATTAGTCTATACTTCTGTAATTTATATTTCCCTGAATCTAAATCTGTGAAAATTATTTGTTAGAACACATTCTAAGTAAGTATATTTTGATTTTGTAAATAGTATTTTCTTCAGAAATGGTGCTTTTCCTATGTAGAAAATCTAGATTTTCTCAGAACCTTGTTTTACGCTACTAAAGTTCTTATAACTTCCACTGTTTTTTGTCATTCTATATCAGGTTTGGCATAAATACTTTCTATAGGAAAATAACACTTTCTTCAGATCTGATTTTTTATATCTTATTAACATTTTGATTTTTTGCAAATAATATTGAACAATTTTGAACAAAACTAATTATTTTTAGATACGAACTTTAAAATTCTATATCTCAAAATCTACTCTTAGTATCACAAATCCAGTTTGACACAAGTTTTAAAATATAATGATAAACATTCTAGTTAAATATGGTAATGATAGATTAATAAATAAAAATGCCTTAGGAAATTGAAATAAAACAATATAATCAAAAATATTGATTTTAATGACAACCGATGATTTAATTCCATCAAACTCTTCATTATGTGTATCTATGATTGATATAGGTTAAGTCTGTGATTGATGTAGGTTAAGTCTGTGATTGATGTAGGTTAAGTCTGTGATTGATATAGGTTAAGTCTGTGATTGATGTAGGTTAAGTCTGTGATTGATGTATGAGGGGTGTTCAAAAAGTAATGCACCACATCGTTTTTCTCAGGAGCTGTTTATTCAAAAAGCATGAAATTTATACACAATATACATGGATATGTCATGTAAACATCTGTATTATTCAACATAATCACCATCAACTTGTACGGCTTTATGCCAGCGCGAAACAAGTGCATGTATTTCTAGCCCGTACCAGATTTTGTCTTGATCATGTAGCCATTTCTTCGCTGCAAGAATCACTCCTTCATCATCTTCAAACCTTGTCCCATGGAGTGCATCTTTAAGTGGACCAAATGGATGAAAATCACAGGGTGCGAAATTGGGACTATAGGGTGGATGGGGTAGTACAGTCCAACCCAATTTGGTGATTGCTTCCCGTGTTGCCGGACTTGTGTGAGGTCGCACCACAATTATACAATGCTATGCACCAACAAACGACAGCGACGAAGAGATCAAGGATGAGTTCTATCAACAGGTACAAAAGGAAATGGAAACTACACCCAGGTGCGATCTTATAGTAATGGGAGACCTAAATGGGAAAGTTGGAGCACACAATAATTATAATGAAAGAGTAATGGGGAAATGCAGCAGTGGAACAGTAAATGAGAATGGGGACAAATTAATAAGCTTCTGCAGTATTAACAACCTGGTCATTGGAGGAACACTTTTTCCACACAAAGAAGTGCACAAGTTAACATGGGAATCACCAAACGGATGAGACAGAAACCAGATAGATCACATAATGATCAATGGCAGATGGAGACATGCACTACAAGACGTGAAAGTAAGAAGAGGCTCAGATGTGGGAAGTGATCATCACCTAGTAGTAGCAAGACTGAAGGTGAAACTCAGAGCTGCTGGACCAGTTGCAGTCAAACAGAAAAGATATAACATCATAAAACTTAAGGACCCCCTCACCAGAAAAGCTTATGTGGTCAACGTAGAGACGATATCAAATTACCAAAAGCCAGGAAAGAGCAGAGACCGATGATGTCAACCAGAGATTCAACACCATCTCAACAATATACAAGGAAAGCAGCAAGTCATGCTTGGGATTCCAGGAAAGAAAGAGCCAAGACTGGATAACACCAGATACGCTAAACGCCATAGCGAAGAGAATGGAAATAAACAGAAAGAAAATAGAAGCTAAGTCTCCCAGATTAAAGGCAATATATAGCGAACAGTACAGTCAGCTGGACAAGGAAGTTAAACGTCAAACCCATGCTAACAAAAGGACATTTCTGGATGACCTTGCAAGACAGGCAGAAGAGGCAGCACTGAGAAATGAACAAAGCACAGTTTATAAAATAACTAAAGCTATCAGTAGAAAACGAGGTGCAAACAACATAACGTTAGTAAGAGACAAGCAAGGAAATCTCATCACCACAGCACAGGGGCAGGAAACAAGATGGGTAGAGCACTTCAGAGAAACACTGAATAAGGAACCACCAGAGACTCGGCTGAATGTTCCTGAGGCTGAAAGTGACTTAGACATAAATACAGACATTCCACGTAAAGAAGAAATCATCACAGCTATCAAAGCGCTAAAAATGGAAAAGCGCCTGGTCAAGACAATCTAAATGCTGAGCTATTCAAGACAGACCCTGAACTAGCAGCAGAACTATTAGAACTACTATTTGCACAAGTCTGGGAAACTGAGACAACACCAACAGAGTGGAGTAAAGGAATAATTGTCAAATTGCCCAAGAAGGGCGACCTTGCAGACTGCAACAACTGGAGAGGAATTACCCCCCTCTCAGTTCCCAGCAAAATACTAGGCAGGATAATCATCCAGAGAATTTCAAAAGCAGTTGACCATAAACTGAGGAAAGAACAAGCGGGCTTCAGAAAGAACAGAAGATGTGCAGATCATAAATTTACCCTCAGAAACATTATAGAGCAGTGCTCAGAATGGCAGAGACAGCTGTACATTAACTTTGTTGATTTTGAAAAGGCTTTCGACAGCATACACAGGGACAGCCTATGGAAAATTCTGAGGGCTTATGGAATTCCCAGCCGCATTGTTTCCATCATAAAAAGCCTCTATTCTAACTTTACATGCAGTGTTGGATTGAGTAATGTAACTTTCGAAGTGAAAACAGGAGTATGACAGGGATGCCCCTTGTCAACAACATTATTTTTGACAGTCATAGATTGGGTGATGCGCCGGACAACAGAGGACAGTCCAAGAGGAATAAGATGGACTACATTTTCTACATTGGAAGATCTGGAATATGCAGATGACATCGCACTGCAAGCACATTCACATCAACACATCCAGGAAAAAATGGATAGACTTAATAAGTATAGCCAGCAGGTGGGCTTGAACATCAACCTAAAAAAGACAGAGGTCATGACGCTCAATGTGAGCAACTCTGAGCCCATATCAGTAAGGAATCAACAACTGGAACAGACAGATGCCTTCACATACCTAGGATGCATAGTAACACCAGACGGTGGAGCAAGCAAAGACATCAGCAACAGAATGAACAAAGCAAGAACAGCCTTTTTTAGCCTAAACAACATCTGGAAGCCCTCTCAGTACAGCACAAGCACAAAATTAGGATTATATCAGAACTGTGTGCTTTCTGTGCTTCTCTATGGCGCGGAGAGCTGGAGAGTTACAGAGAAGGAAATGTCGAAATTGTCCTCTTTTCACACAACATGCCTAAGGAAAATTCTCCGAATCTTCTGGCCAAACACCATCAGCAACCAAGAACTACTTATTCGGAGTAACCAGGAAGACATGCACACCATCATAGCTGGCAGACACTGGAGTTGGGTTGGCCACATCCTCAAAAGGGACCCTGATACCATCACAAGAACAGCTATGCTATGGACCCCCGAGGGAAAGCGAAAGAGAGGCCGACCAAAAACAACTTGGCGGAGAACTGTGGAAGCTGAGATGCAAAGAATGAACCAGAGTTGGGGCACTGTACGAAGGATGGCCGCCGACTGAGCAAAGTGGAATCAATTTGTTGCTGCCCTACAAGACGCCACCAGGCGTGATGGCTGCTGACTGCTTTGACGGTTTACTTTAACACATGAGTTAGGGAAGGAAGAGGCAGCATGGAAGGGAACTGGTCATCTCACCTCTTGATGCTGGAACTAGAATAGTGAAGTCTCTAACACTTCACTCCCCTATGGCAGTAAATGCTATGGGACTACCTTTATCTTTATGTTTACATATTATTACGAGGGACGGTCAAAAAGTAATGCCTCGTAATTTTTAATTTCATTCAATAGGGAAGAAAACAGATAAAATTCACATTGAAATGTAGCCCCAAGTCTGAACTTCAAAAATTTATTTCTCAATGTAGTTTCCGTTATTTGTTACAGTTTTTGTCCATCTTCTCACAAGGGCATGTATCCCCGCGCTGTAAAAATGTGTGTCCTTTTTCCTAAACCACTGGCGTATGGTGCGTTTAAGGGTCTCGGTGTCCTCAAAGTGATGTCCGCAAAGATTTTCTTTCAGTGATCCAAACAGATGGAAGTCAGAAGGTGCAAGATCGGGACTCTAAGGGGGATGTGGTAATAATGTCCAGCCAAATTCTGCAATCGCATCAATGGTGCGTTTAGCGGTGTGTGGCGTGGCATTATCGTGCAACAATAGTGCAGTTCTCCGATCTTTTAATAGGTAAAGTCGCCGAAGACGACCTCTAAGCTTCTTCACAGTTTCAATGTAACGGTCTGCATTCACCGTGTTTCCCTGTTCTAAGAAGTCGAGAAGAATCACACCCTTCTCATCCCAAAACACGGAGGCCATAACTTTCCCTACAGATGGTGAACTTTTGAACTTCTTTCTTGTCGGCGATGTTGTGTGATGCCATTCCATTGACTGCCTCTTGGATTCTGGTTAAAAAAAATGAACCCAAATCTCATCACCTGTCACAATATTCGATAAAAACTCTTCTCCTTCAGTTTCGTAACGGTGCAGGAGGTTGATGGCTATGGTTTTCCTTGTTTCTTTATGTCTGTCTGTCAACATTCTGGGTACCCATCATGCTCAAACCTTTGAATAACCCAGGTCTTTAATGATGTTCTGGACACTGCCTTTACTAATGGACAACATGGAAGAAAGTTCATCCAGTGTTACCCGACGGCCACCACGAATGATGCCATCGACTCGATGAATGTTGTGTGGAGTCACTGCAGTAGACGGATGGCCAGTCCGCTTTGCATCAGCCATTGAGGATTGACCTACTTCAGCTTTGTCACAACGATGTACCTAATGTCGAACAGTGCTAACATCCACTGTTGAATCTCCATAAACATTCTTCAAACGTTCGTGGATGCGAATTGGGGTCTTGCCTTCAGCATTGAGGAATTCTATGACATAACGTTGTTTTAACGTGAGGTACTATTCTTTCGATGTACAGTGTTTTGTATTATAATCAACACATGCACTTTTAACACTTTGCAGAATTGCATTTGTGGGCTTAAAGTCTGCACAGCATGTATCAATGTTAATCTTACACTGTAAAATAGAAGTGAGTGTGTCCGCATTCATGGACCTCCTGCAAATAAAACTTCAGCCCTTATAATGCCACCCTCTTCCTCCTTTGGCTGAGCAAAAAAGGTCTTAATAGATGCTTCGTTCTGCATTGCAAACATTTGTTCATGCAATTTCGATTTAAAATGTACTTTCAGATCATATAATCCTGAAGCTACTACTTTAATATCTTTGCTGCATAATCTACAAAAAGCATGGGTTGATCCTAACTTGGATGCATCTACAATGCCAGGGAAGAGTTTAACCCATTCGATCTGAAACTTACCATGACCTGCAAGCTTTTGTTTCTTTGAATTAGGCTCAGCCATCATTCAGTGGATGAAATATTTCAATTAATAATATTTGTAGACGAAGAGAATGAATGAAAAATACAACGAACAAAGCAAACGGCTAACAGCAACAAAAAAATAAATAAATAAATAAGTAAACAAAATTATGAACAGAATATCAAATCTAGGAAGAAAAAACGTACCACCAAAAATTTACAAAATTATTATTTACAAGTTGGTAGCCTAGACCAGCGATAACAGATTGCCACTTTATTAAAAAATAAAGCAGCTAATCTGGAGCGCTGGAATAAAGTAGGTCTACTCAACGCAAACAAACTTTTTTTTCTAGTTATGTAGGGCCTACACAAAATATTATGACACTTTATCGGAAATATATTGAAGGGCAAGATATCAAATCTAGGAAGAAAAAACGTACCACCAAAAATTTACAAAATTATTATTTACGAGTTGGTAGCCTAGACCTGTGATAACACATTGCCACTTTATTAAAAAATAAAGCAGCGAATCTCGAGAGCTGGCATAAAGTAGGCCTACTCAACGCAAACAAACTTTTTTTTCTAGTTATTCTACACAGAATATTATGACAATTTATCGGAAATACATTGAGGGGCAAGATGTAGGCCTAACTGGAAAGATTAAGGCAGCGATTAAATTGTAACAAAGCAAAACAACAGCAATATTTAACAAGTTATAAGTACTTAGCTTTTTTAAACAAAATGGCGTCAAAGTGTGGTGGCAAGCAAGCGTCGTCGTTGATAACAGGTAACTTTAAAAATACATCATGTCACGCTGAAAACCGAAAGCGCTTGAGGCCAAATTCAAGGTGTTTGCCGAATTCTTGGGTATAATAGGATTTGATTGGTTGCTGGGAGAGACCCCAGTTTAAAAACGAACGCCGAGATTTCCGGAATTAAAAATAAAATAAAAAAATTGGTTAAAAAGAAAAAAACCTGGTCTAGAAAATATTTTCTGATTTAAAATTTTAAAAAGCTTGGGTTGGAAATATTTTTAGAATTTAAAAAAAAAAAAAAAATTTTTTTTTTTGGGAGGGGGAGAAAAATCCGTACAACGAGTCTGTACGGCTGTACACTGCTAAAAGTATCAAAAATCTGTACATTGTACGAAAAATTCGTACAAGTTGACAGGTATGCGGAATTACAAAATTTAGGATGTCATATAATTGTCTGCATATCATGACTTATTAATTTTATTTAATCCCATACAGATTCAAATGGGCCACTTCAAGACCAGATTTTCAAAATTACTGATATAGTGTACAAGAAAGATGTTACCTGTGTTGCAGTAATGACCAGTAATATTTATAGTGAGTCTAAAACAACTGGAGATGATGTGGTCATAGATTGCAATATCTGTCAAGAAAGAGCAGCAGACATTTGTGAGACCCAGAATGATTTTGGGGTGACAGTTCCAAATTACATAAAGTCAGATGATATGATCTTAATGAATCAAAAAAATCATGAACAGTTTAATTATCTCAAAACACGCAAGAGAATGCACACAGGAGAGGAGCCTTACAAATTTGATGTTTGTGGTAATGTGACAACACACAAGCAAATACATATAAGAGAGATATCTGATAATTATGATGTTTGTAGAGTAGAGTTTAACCACTGTGGAAATCTTAACACACACCAAAGAAAATTTACTTTGGAGAATATTTACAAGTGTGATGACTGTGGACTGGGATTTAAACATTTTCGTTATCTTAAGAGACATGTAAGAAAACATACAGGGGAGAAGCCTTACAAATGTGACATTTGTGGTAAAAAGTTTTCAATGTGTGCCAATCTTAAAAGACACAAAAGAATACATACAGGGGAGAAGCCTTACAAGTGTAGTGTTTGTGGTATGGAGTTTACGCAGTATACTCACCTTGAATCACACAAAAGAATACATACAGGGGAGAAGCCTTACAAGTGTGACATTTGTGGTAAAGGGTTTACAAATTGTTCTTCTATTAAAACACACAAAAGAATACATACAGGGGAGAAGCCTTACAAGTGTGACATTTGTGGTAAAAAGTTTTCAATGTGTGCCAATCTTAAAAGACACACAAGAATACATACAGGGGAGAAGCCTTACAAGTGTAGTGTTTGTGGTATGGAGTTTACGCAGTATACTCACCTTGAATCACACAAAAGAATACATACAGGGGAGAAGCCTTACAAGTGTGACATTTGTGGTAAAGGGTTTACAAATTGTTCTTCTATTAAAAGACACAAAAGAATACATACAGGGGAGAAACCTTACAAGTGTGACATTTGTAGTAAAGAGTTTTCAGTGTGTGCTAATCTTAAAAAACACAAAAGAATACATACAGGGAAGAAGCCTTACAAGGGTGGTGTGTGTGGTATAGAGTTTACACAGTATACTAGCCTTAAAACACACAAAGGAATACATACAGGGGAGAAGCCTTACAAGTGTGACATTTGTGGTAAAGGGTTTACAAATATTTCTTCTATTAAAACACACAAAAGAATACATACAGGGGAGAAGCCTTACAAGTGTGACATTTGTGGTAAAGGGTTTACAAATTGTTCTTCTATTAAAACACACAAAAGAATACATACAGGGGAAAAGCCTTACAAGTGTAGTGTTTGTGGTATGGAGTTTACGCAGTATGGTCACCTTAAAAAACACAAAAGAATACATACAGGGGAGAAGCCTTACAAGTGTGACATTTGTGGTAAAGGGTTTACAAATTGTTCTTCTATTAAAACACACAAAAGAATACATACAGGGGAGAATCCTTACAAGTGTTACATTTGTGGTAAAGAGTTTTCAGTGTGTACTAACCTTAAAAGACACAAAAGAATACATACAGGGGAGAAGCCTTACAAGTGTGACATTTGTGGTAAAGGGTTTACAAATTGTTCTTCTATTAAAACACACAAAAGAATACATACAGGGGAGAATCCTTACAAGTGTAGTGTTTGTGGTATGGAGTTTACGCAGTATACTCACCTTAAAAAACACAAAAGAATACATACAGGGGAGAAGCATTACAAGTGTGACATTTGTGTCTTATTTTTAAATATATTTAGTTCTCAAATGTACCCTGAACGAAGGCCTTGTGGCCGCAATGTTGGCTATTTTCCTTGTCAAATTGAATCACCTTTTTTCGATTTTTTTTCACCCATCCATTGTACTTCAGTGTTTCCCTCATCTGCAATGCTCTGAGCATGACTAAAGAATTCTTGCTAGTAAATGTAAAAACTTAACCATGCATTCAAATCCATGTTTTCTAAACCTTACCGGAACTTCCGTTAGTGTAGTCCAATCCTTTTATCGAAGACTTCGAGCTGTACACACGTATTATTTCTTTGTTATCGAATTTATTTGCTAGTCATGTGTGATCCGATTTTGTGAAAAATTGTTGTGTGGCTATAGCGTTATGGCAAGTCATATTCTTATGACGAATATTCCCTCATATTCCTTCTAGACGAATGTCTGCATCTAAAGCATTAAGTTTACTTGAAAATATAATGGAGAGTGAAGATGATTTGATGGACTCTGATAGTTTTTTTAATCAGATGATGGAAGTGTTGCAGCACTGTCAGACACTTTGGATTCAGGTGATGAGAGGGCGTTGCCCCAGCCTGGCCCATCGAAAGGTAAGAAAGCTAGGCTTACAACACTAGATGACTGGTCACGGGTTGCTGCTCGTATGTTGATGAAACATCAACACCACTGGATTGCTTTCTGGCTTACTTACTTAGTCGTTCCCCTTCTGCCATGAGGTGTAGAGGTTTGGGAGAGAGAGCGCCGGACTATCCTATCGGCTGTCTTCCTCCTGGCCTGGTTCCATTCTAGTCCTCGGTCCTTAAAAAAATTGTCAAATGTTGTCCTCCCAGTGGACTCTGGGTCGTCCTGGGGGTCTGGATCCCTGGCTCTTTGTTTCCCATGCTTGTCGTGGTAGCCGATCTTCTCCCATTCTGCAGACATGGCCAAACCATCTTAGTTTGGACTGTTCTACTTGGGTCTGCAGGGGGTGGGATTTTAGGCCTTGATGTATCGTCTGGTTGAGGACCATGTCTCTTCTTGTTACTTAACCACCTTCCTCAGATACCTTGTTTCTGAGGTTTGGATCTGGCTTTTATGGGTTGTAGTCATTGCCCATGACTCGCATCCATATGTCAAGACTGGGACATAGGTGGAGCGGTATACAGCCATCTTCGTTTTCTTACCAACCTCTCTTGCTGACTCTTCTTTGATGCCTCCCTTTCGGTCTATAATAGCTCCGCAGTATTTGAAGTGGTCAACCTGCTCCAGGACCTGTTCTCCCAGCTTAATCTGATGTTTTCTTTCTTCTCGTGATATCACAATGGATTTTGTTTTAGAACTGCTTATGACCATCCCTCTCTTCTCCAGCTCTTCCTTCCAGACTTGCAGGTTGGATTGGAGACGTGCCTCTGATTTAGCAATCAGGGCAATGTTAAAGTACAAATATTAATGTATTTTGTATCTTTACCACACATAGGCTATTACCAGTTAATACACAAGGTAATATGTCTCTCTGTGGTTAATCATGTGTTTGCACGGGTTTTCACTTATATTGAACGCGAGATATTTAATACGTCATCGGTAGTTAATGACGTAATGCGTTCTGCACTAATTTATGCAAACGGTTAAGATTCTTGGCCTTTCGTGATTTGTAGTCTTTGAGGATGGACGTATTGTATTTAAGCTCCTGAGATACTGTGGAAGTTGAGCTACCAGTGGCATATTTTATTATTCGTCGAAGGCTGCCACAATTATTAAGATGTTGATTACGGTGATCCAGAACCTAGTGAGAGGTTTGTGACAACCTAAGAAGTATTCATTATATAATTCAGCGTCTACATTTGTCTGACCCACATTACTTGGGTGATCATCGTTTTTATGCACCTCTAGTACAGCAGCCAGAAATGTTTTGATGAGACGTGACTATTGAAGAACAGGACGAAGTATCTATGTATATGCCATGCCATTTCCATGATGTCATTATCTGCAAGTATTATTAAACATTACCCATATTATGTGGACCCATCCACCTCATGGCTTGGATTCATCTGAACTGATGTCATGTATGTTCTTGCCCGTATCTATTCGTGTTTGTCAATACGATACCTATTATTTCATTGAACATTGTAATACGTTCAACTAATTTACTACAAGAGAAATATCATCTGCAACAGGCAACATCATCAGCAAATGCCAGCTCTGAAAAACAGACCTGTCTCATCTTCCAGTACTCCACTGAATACTTTCTTGTTCTCTCCTTACATGCCTTGATGACATCGTCCATGAGGAGTATGAAAAGATAAGGTGACAGGATATCAACACCAGTGGTGGCCCTGAACTCTTCTGACTTATGGTTTGCTGTCCTCACATAATTTAAAGGAATATACAAAAATAGTATCAGAGGTGCAATGAGGTGGGTTAGAGATGAAGAATTACTAGCACTGCAGTGGAGAGATAACAAAACTATAACACTGGTGTCGAGCATTCGTAATGCAAATGGCCATAGGTTCGCTAAGCGTAGAACTAAGGTTAATGGGAATTTTCGATAACTTAATGTTAGACAGCCAAATCTTGTAAGAGATTACAATATATACATGAAAGGAGTGGACAAGAGTGATCAGCTGATTAACAAAATTTTTAGGCAAAAGTTAAATGTAAAGTTTGTGATACTTTTTTATGTTCTCATGCTGGTAGGAATTGTCTGTCAGAATACCACAAGCCTTAGTAGGAAATATCTAAAGATGTGTTGAGTCTTTATTATGTCACCCTCATAACTGATTTTACATATGTGTTAGTGATCATACAGTGTTACACTAGAAATAAGTCTACTGAAGTCATATTTCATTAATTTAGCTAAGATGTTGCAGCTACCTATAATAACTGTAATGTATTCAGTGGAAGATTTTTGTTGTTGAATATTTAAAAAATAAAAGCCTAGTTATGTAACATTTCAAAAAATTTGCATAAATGTATTATTTAATGTTCAATTGTTTTGGAAATGTAACAGGATGCAGAAATGGCCAGACTACAATAAAATATGACTAGTTAATTGTTCTGATAATACTTTTTTTTTGGTCTTATTTGTGAAATATCATGTTTATAATTTTTGTGTATTTTTCCTGTTGACTTTCCTTCAGTTTTTAAAAACTCACATGAATATAAATTTAAAAAATGTTAATTTTATATCTAATAATGGTAGTCTGTTCAATTACCAAAATTTTGATGTATAACACTCTTGGGTAGACTTAAAATGAAAATGTATCAAGGAACATTAGAAGTCAGATATGTCAGAGTATGAGAAAATGATACAAAATATCAGGTCTGAAAAGAGTTAAGAGACATGGTAATGCATACAGTAGAAAACCCTTACAGGTGTGATGTTTGCACGGTTTTCTTATCTGAAAACACACAAAAGAATACATACAGGAGAGAAGCCTTACAATGTTTGTGGTGTAGGATTTAGCCAGTTTGGTAACCTTAAGAACTCCGCCTATGCCGGTCCCAAGCCCGGATGAAAAAGAAGAAGGGCGGCCTGCATGGAGGCCATAAGGAGGCAGCCCCTCCACCATGCAAAGGCACAACAGGCCAATCACCTGTTTGTCTTAAAACCTGATAATGCGAAACGTAAGAGAGAAAACCGGACTGATTCTAAAGGCAACGAACTGGAACGGACTATGACTTATGGAACTTGGAACACAAGAAGTATAAATGGGAAGGAAGAAGAGCTGGTGGAAGAGATGAGGAAAGCAAAACTAGAAATCCTGGCTATTACGGAAACAGACAAAAGGACAAGGAGTCATGGATTTTGATCGCAACATGCTGCTCTACAGTGGTGTACCCACATCTGAAAGAGCTAAAGGGGGTGTGGGTTGCATTGTGGCCAAAAATCAGAAAGATAGTATCAAGGGATGGAACTTTGTCTCGGAGCGCATTATGGTCGTAAAACTAAAAGAAGGAGAAACCATAGTCAAACTGGTCATAGTGTATGGGCCAAATGAGGATGAGAGAGCAGAGGTCAAGGAGGAATTCTTCGAGCTGCTTCAAAGGACAGTGGATGATGCCTAGATGAAGTTATCATGCTCGGAGATTTTAATGCCAGAGTTGGAAATGACCATGCTTGATGGGGTGGAGTTATCGGAAGATATGGAGAAGATACTCTCAATGACAATGGAAAATGACTCCTTAGATTCTGCAGTGAGCAGAATCTGATCATTACAAACACAAAGTTCCCCCATAAGCGCATACATGCATACACTAGATGTGAACCAACAAAGAATGAGAAGTCAGTGATTGACTATGCCATTGTTCGGAGAAGCTCATTCAAATATGTCCGAGATGCTAGAGTCTGGAGGGGGCCAGAGATTGGAAGTGATCACTACCTGCTAACAATCAAAAGAACAACTGAAAGAGTTGCTCAGCCTAGGAACTGCCCAACATCACGCAAGAAACCTAGTAAACGAGCGGGAGAAATGAGCATTAGGACCTACAAGCTGAGAGAGCCAGAAATTAAGACCAGATATCAGGGGCTTATTGCTGCAGCGGTGAGCAACACAGAAGAACAACCTGATGACTTGGAAACCCTCTGGATTAAATTCAAGGATATCATAAAGACAACTGCTGCAGAAGCATGCGGTGAAGTCCGACTTGGGAACAAGAGAAAGAGGACACCTTGGTGGACAGAGGAAGTCAAAGAGAAAATAAGAGAGAAGAAAATGGAATGGAAACAATACTTAGGAGCTAAAAACACAACAGGACAAATGGAAAAATATAGAGAATATGTGACACTCAGAACAGAAGCAAAGAACAAAGTGCTAGCAGCAAAACAGAAGTCCTGGGAAGAATTAGGAGAAAAGCTAGAAAAAGATGCACAAGAAAACCAGAAATTGTTCTATAAGACCCTAAAGAACATGAGGAAGGAAAAACAATGCCCTCTCAAATGTATAAAGGACAAGCAAGGCAAATTGCTTACTGCCCCGAAGGAAGTAATGGAAAGATGGAAAGAATATTTCTCCGAACTCCTTGATGGTGAGCAAGGTCAAGCACCAGAAACGATAACCACTAGCACAGAAGATGAAACAAATGGTGATAAAGATGGAAGAACTGAAGGCAGCACTGGAGAAAATCAAGATGGGCAAAACAGCAGGGCATGATGGTATAACACCAGAAATGGTTAAGTACATGGGAGCATCAGGTGACCTATTACTCTTAAGAGTCCTACAGGCAGCATGGTGCAACAAGACCATACCAAAGGATTGGGAGATTGCCATCATAACACCAATTTTCAAAAAGGGTGACAATCGACAATGTGGAAACCACAGAGACATATCCCTTCTCAGTGTCCCTGGTAAAATCTACTCTAGAATCCTAGAGCAGAGACTCCGACGCCTAGCTGAGCCACAATTGGATGAGGTCCAGTGCAGATTCCGAGCAAACCGAAGTACTCAAGACCTAATCTTCACACTCAGACAGCTGAGTGAAAAGGCCCTTGAGTATAAGAGTGAGATCCATCTTTGTTTCATAGATCTGGAAAAGGCGTTTGACAGGATCCCCTGGAGCAAACTTTGGGACTGTTTGGCAAGGAAGAACATTCCAGCACCTCTGATTCATGCTATACAGAGTTTCTACAGGTCTTGCAGGAATTATGTGAGGACAGCAAACCATAAGTCAGAAGAGTTTAGGACCACCACGGGTGTAAGACAAGGTGATATCCTGTCACCTTATCTTTTCATACTCCTCATGGACGATGTTATCAAGTCATGTAAGGAGAGAACAAGAAAGTATTCAGTGGGGTACTGGAAGATGAGACAGGTCTGCATTTCAGAGCTGGTATTTGCTGATGATGTTGCCCTGATTGCTAAATCAGAGGCACATCTCCAATCCAACCTGCAAGTCTGGAAGGAAGAGCTGGAGAAGAGAGGGGTGGTCATAAGTAGCTCTAAAACAAAATCCATGGTGATATCACGAGAAGAAAGAAGACATCAGATTAAGCTGGGAGAACAGGTCCTGGTGCAGGTCGAACACTTTAAATATCTCGGAGCTATTATAGACCGAAAGGGAGGCATCAAAGAAGAGTTGGCCACTAGAAAAGCAGCAGCTGGGAGACTTTTTCAGGCAATAAATCAAGGATTCCTCAGCAAGAGAGAGGTTGGTAAGAAAACGAAGATGGCTGTATACCGCTCCACCTATGTCCCAGTCTTGACATATGGATGCGAGTCATGGGCAATGACTACAACCCACAAAAGCCAGATCCAAACCTCAGAAATGAGATATCTGAGGAAGGTGGTTGAAGTAACAAGAAGAGACATGGTCCGCAACCAGACGATACGTCAAGGCCTAAAATGCCATTCCCTGCAGACCCAAGTAGAACAGTCCCAAGTGAGATGGTTTGGCCATGTCTGCAGAATGGGAGAAGATCGGCTACCACGACAAGCATGGGAAACAAAGAGCCAGGGATCCAGACCCCCAGGACGACCCAGAGTCCGCTGGGAGGACAACATTAGACAATCTTTGAAGGACCGAGGACTAGAATGGAACCAGGCCAGGAGGAAGACAGCCGATAGGATAGTCTGACGCTCTCTCTTCCAAACCTCTGCACCTCACGGTAGAAGGGGAACGACTAAGTAAGTAAGTAAGTATTTAGAAATTTGTAAAGAATTGGTTCAGCATATAGTTAGTTATGAGTTAGTTGGGTAGTTGTAGGAAGGAGAGTTTACAGGTTTGTGAGAGATAGGGCAGGAAGGGAATGATGTTTGGGCATCATTCTTTCTTTGAGGGACCCTGGGGTGTATATGTCACAGGAGCAGTGACATACGGGTCAAAATGACGTAAATTGAAGAATAATGAACCGACTGAGTAAGGAAAGGAGTACTCTCGAAGCGAGTGCGAAAAAAGAACGAAATTCGAGAGAACCCCACGTCATAGAGAACAACGATGACAATTAAGCCATTCAAGAGAAAAATTCCATCAAGATGCCACGGAAAGAAGAACTCAGCTACAAGTTGAATTTGAAACATCTGATCCAGAGAATGACAACCTTTCGATAGGAAGATAGTAGCTTCCAATAAGAAGAAAGTTTTCCGTACAAGAAGTGAGTACCCCAGAGTTTAAATCCATACAGACAGTCAACAAAATTGAAATGAACGACACCGAATTGATGAGAGTCGTCAAGATGGAACCATAGGTTCACGATCGACCAAGGAAGAATAGTTCAGAGAATAACGTGGGAATCTTCAATAAGGGTTGACTTGGTGGACCCTTATCATTCAGTCTTTGTGGGAAGGAAGGACACGGTTAAGGATTCTGTGAAGAAAAGGGATCATGAGAATATAAGGACAAAGTGAGGTTAGAGATTGTGACGGTTGAGCCTGAAGGTTAAGGTCAGGCAGCCATAAATTAAGTTGATTTTCCTAGTGTAACGGTAAGGTAAAAAGATATAAACTATAAAGAAATCTAAAGGAGATGATGACAATAAGTAAAGTGTCCAAGGTATTAAGAATTCCATTAAATTATATTATAATTGATCGGAGTAGGACTTGAGTTTGTACTCGTTGAAAGAGGCCTTGAGTTCCCGTGACATTTGTTTGTGCTACAGTGTTAAGTTGGTTACTTCAGTTACCAGATGAAGGAGTGTCAGAACTGGTGAATATTTTCAACATAAAGAACAATCAAAGGAATCTGATTCAGTAGACAAGGTAATAAAATTATGCATACGGGAATAAGTAAAGACATAGAGAAAATGACAAAAGCAGAAGGAAGCCTAAAATATTGGTGAAGTATCTCGTCCATAAACAGTATGACTCCACCCCCCTATGTCCAGCGTATTGCTCACCACTATACGATCCCAAATAAACACAACGGCCTATTAAAGTTAACGCGAAGTATCATGAGAAATCAAATCGAGAGCAAGAGAGTAACACCGCGCTGTGACACCTGGGCAGGAATTGATGTCAACAGTTGCAAATAATCCTGCACAAAATGAAGGAAATCTGAAAACTACAATAGAATATATGAGAAGATTTATAATGTGTATGTTTATGGAATAGGATCTACCAGTTTGATCATCTTGAAAGAAACCAGAGATGCTAGACCTGGGAGGAGATTTAGAAGGACGCAAGATTTAACCAGGTTGATCATCTTAAAATACACAACAACAAAAAACATACTGGAGAAAAGTCTTACAAGTATGATGTTTGTAGAGTATGGTTTAACCAATGTGAAAAGAATCACTTGACAAGTGTAATGTTAGTAGAGTATGGTTTAACCAATGTGAAAAGAGTCACTTGACAAGTGTAATGTTAGTAGATTATGGTTTAACCAATGTGAAAAGAATCACTTGACAAGTGTAATGTTAGTAGAGTATGGTTTAACCAATGTGAAAAGAATCACTTTACAAGTGTGATGTTTGTAGAGTATGGTTTAACCAATGTGAAAAGAATCACGTGACAAGTGTGATGTAGTGATTGTTAGTCTGAAAATGTAATAAAGAATAAAGAAGATAGTATCCTTATATGATTGGTGTATTTTGTGTTTTAAATAAAAACATTTCATATTTTTGTATTTACTGAAAGACATCGTTCTGGTTATCTGTTACAATTGTTCCCATTACAATAAAGATAACAATTATACAACAGGTTATTGTTCACATCATATTCATTTGTTTAACTGTGTCATGATTATTCCATTTAATTCAAGATTGGCTTGTTGTAACTGTTCACTTTTAATATTTTGAAATTCATCTTTATCTAAACCAACATTTTCTTCAAATTCCTATTTCATAAGTAGTTTACCAATGGGAAGTCTACTAAAATGTCCACTGTATTTTAGAGTTTAATTGAAGAAAGTTTTATTTTGTTTTTCCTCTGTACGAAAGCATGTCTGATATTGCTGGCTGGTTATGATAAATTTTATCCTGTAAATCTACACATGTAGGCTGCATATTTTATTGTTATTGTTAATCAGAATCGTCCTCACTGCGCTCTGGGCAAACCCATAGGCTGGTTGTACATACGGTGGATGCATCCTCTCTCACGTCCATTTCTGCTAGTCCCACGTTTGATGTCAAATTCCAACAGCCACAGCCTTGTTGATTCATCCATTGCAGTGTCATTATCCAGCAGGTGTTCATTAAGAGCCCTTAGTATCTCTCCCTTATCCATGTCCAGTGTCCCCACTTTGGGTGCTCTCATGGCCAGTCTGTCAGCTCTCATTGCCACGTACCCGTGCACGACCAGGACAGTAGATCCACGCCAGTTCTTGAAGACTTGAGGATTCTATTAATGTTTTTGTATTGTTTTATAGTCTGGTTCACTAAATAATACAAAATCTAGCCTCACCTGCGGTATAGGAGACACTCTGGAATTTTTATAGGTCCGCAATACATCGAGTTTTTCATTGTACTGGTGAAAGGATAGCACCTTTACAAGAAACAGGCGGTGCATTATATGGGGTGTGAGACAAAGTTAGATTTCAGAGGCCGGCTCGCAAAGAATTCACGCCTCGTCGGCTTCAAGCAGGCGTGTCAGTGGTGTGCTACGGAACGACCGCAATAATTTGTCTTCACTTTGTTACTTTCACAATTGCCTCCTGCTGGCGGAATAGTGGATTTTAAAGCTGCATCCAATGTGGAATCTGTTCATTTTCTACACAAGACAACAGGAGGCTGAGACACTTGGGAGTCATGACCCAGGTGCCCCCCCCCCCCCATATTAGAGTGTAAAGGAGAATAATGGGCCGAAACACTTGTTCGAGGGGGGGGGGGGGACTTTTTCTGATGATCCTGTTTCTGGTGATCCTGTTGCTGATGATCCTGTTTCTGGTGATCCTGTTTCTGATGATCCTGTTTCTGATGATCCTGTTTCTGATGATCCTGTTTCTGATGATCCTGTTTCTGATGATCGTTTTCTGATGATCGTGTTTCTGATGATCGTGTTTCTGATGTTCCTGTTTCTGATGATTCCTGTTATATCGCTCTCTACAGTGTTTGCTATCATCAAACATTTCTCAACAAGGGCCATCACTGCGACCATTTATGTTTATTATTTGCTATTTACATGCCTCAGGTTGTCCCCCCCCCCCCTCTTTTTTTTTGATTGTTTCTATTTTCATAAAGAAAAAAAAAAGATTCACAGATCCATGTTGATCACGTAGAACTGAAGATAATTCTGGCTTTATTATTCTTCGAATTCACATCATATTTTGTTCTTCTAAAAATGAAGTATATTCTCGATGTTATAACAATAACTTATAAGTTAATAATATAAGTACTGATAATTATCAGTACTTGATGGGAGCAGTAATCGAAAACAGGTTTGTGAGCCTTTATTTAAAAAAAAAAAAAAAAAAAGCCCTTGGGGCAAAATATTTTTTAGATTTTTTTCAAATTTCAGAAAGGTCCTACAAGAAATGAACTGTATTCTGGTTATTTCTGATATCTGTAATAAAGATCTGAAAGATTAGAACATTTTCTGTGACATCATGTGATTATCATAATGAAGCTACGTGCAAACCTTTTGACTCTCCTGGATTCTCATTTATTTTCATACTAGCTGTAAATACCCGGCGTTGCCCTGGATTTCATAGTAACTATTTAGGAAACTTAAGAAATGTAAAAAAATCAAACTATAATATTTTGATATTCGAGTGAAAATAAATTTTCGTTTAATTTAATGACTACTGCTTTAAATGACTATCTTCATGCCTTGTTTACGGTAATTGCAAATGCAAGCCGCACAAAATACTGCTATTCCCGATGGTTCGACCTAGTGCCCTGTATATACTATATACAGGGCACTAGTTCCACCAGAAGAGTGATTTCATTTTGCTTCCGAGCTTTTGCAAGAATCAAACTAATAAGGCATGTTTTCTCATTCGATCTGGTGCACCATGAAAGAATAGTCCACCATTTCCTTGTTTAAATGTGTTTCTTCTTTTCTTTATAGCACGTCCCCTTCAAACACATATATTGTTTCGTGAACCAAGACGCTTATTATCTTCTTTGATTGTTTTTATTCTATTTGCTGCACTGTAATATTTCTCTGGATGATTTATTTACGTTTTTATTGTTATTCAGATTGTCTTGTTGTTATGAAGCTCTGGTTATACTTACACGAGTTTAATATTGGTTGGAGGTTTATTTATGTCAATCTGTACCTTTCTGGGCAAGTCTGCTACAGTAGAACTATTAGAAAGGTAGGCAAGTGGTTCTGTAAAGTTTCTTATTTATGTCAATCTGTACCTTTCTGGGCAAGTCTGCTACAGTAGAACTATTAGAAAGGTAGGCAAGTGGTTCTGTAAAGTTTCTTATTTATGTCAATCTGTACCTTTCTGGGCAAGTCTGCTACAGTAGAACTATTAGAAAGGTAGGCAAGTGGTTCTGTAAAGTTTCTTATTTATGTCAATCTGTACCTTTCTGGGCAAGTCTGCTACAGTAGAACTATTAGAAAGGTAGGCAAGTGGTTCTGTAAAGTTTCTTATTTATGTCAATCTGTACCTTTCTGGGCAAGTCTGCTACAGTAGAACTATTAGAAAGGTAGGCAAGTGGTTCTGTAAAGTTTCTTATTTATGTCAATCTGTACCTTTCTGGGCAAGTCTGCTACAGTAGAACTATTAGAAAGGTAGGCAAGTGGTTCTGTAAAGTTTCTTATTTATGTCAATCTGTACCTTTCTGGGCAAGTCTGCTACAGTAGAACTATTAGAAAGGTAGGCAAGTGGTTCTGTAAAGTTTCTTATTTATGTCAATCTGTACCTTTCTGGGCAAGTCTGCTACAGTAGAACTATTAGAAAGGTAGGCAAGTGGTTCTGTAAAGGTAGGCAGTAAAGTTTCTTATTATTTATATCAATCTGTACCTTTCTGGGCAGGTCTGCTACAGTAGAACTATTAGAAAGGTAGGCAAGTGGTTCTGTAAAGTTTCTTATTTATGTCAATCTGTACCTTTCTGGGCAGGTCTGCTACAGTAGAACTATTAGAAAGGTAGGCAAGTGGTTCTGTAAAGTTTCTTATTTATGTCAATCTGTACCTTTCTGGGCAAGTCTGCTACAGTAGAACTATTAGAAAGGTAGGCAAGTGGTTCTGTAAAGTTTCTTATTTATGTCAATCTGTACCTTTCTGGGCAAGTCTGCTACAGTAGAACTATTAGAAAGGTAGGCAAGTGGTTCTGTAAAGTTTCTTATTTATGTCAATCTGTACCTTTCTGGGCAAGTCTGCTACAGTAGAACTATTAGAAAGGTAGGCAAGTGGTTCTGTAAAGTTTCTTATTTATGTCAATCTGTACCTTTCTGGGCAAGTCTGCTACAGTAGAACTATTAGAAAGGTAGGCAAGTGGTTCTGTAAAGTTTCTTATTTATGTCAATCTGTACCTTTCTGGGCAAGTCTGCTACAGTAGAACTATTAGAAAGGTAGGCAAGTGGTTCTGTAAAGTTTCTTATTTATGTCAATCTGTACCTTTCTGGGCAAGTCTGCTACAGTAGAACTATTAGAAAGGTAGGCAAGTGGTTCTGTAAAGTTTCTTATTTATGTCAATCTGTACCTTTCTGGGCAAGTCTGCTACAGTAGAACTATTAGAAAGGTAGGCAAGTGGTTCTGTAAAGTTTCTTATTTATGTCAATCTGTACCTTTCTGGGCAAGTCTGCTACAGTAGAACTATTAGAAAGGTAGGCAAGTGGTTCTGTAAAGTTTCTTATTTATGTCAATCTGTACCTTTCTGGGCAAGTCTGCTACAGTAGAACTATTAGAAAGGTAGGCAAGTGGTTCTGTAAAGTTTCTTATTTATGTCAATCTGTACCTTTCTGGGCAAGTCTGCTACAGTAGAACTATTAGAAAGGTAGGCAAGTGGTTCTGTAAAGTTTCTTATTTATGTCAATCTGTACCTTTCTGGGCAAGTCTGCTACAGTAGAACTATTAGAAAGGTAGGCAAGTGGTTCTGTAAAGTTTCTTATTTATGTCAATCTGTACCTTTCTGGGCAAGTCTGCTACAGTAGAACTATTAGAAAGGTAGGCAAGTGGTTCTGTAAAGTTTCTTATTTATGTCAATCTGTACCTTTCTGGGCAAGTCTGCTACAGTAGAACTATTAGAAAGGTAGGCAAGTGGTTCTGTAAAGTTTCTTATTTATGTCAATCTGTACCTTTCTGGGCAAGTCTGCTACAGTAGAACTATTAGAAAGGTAGGCAAGTGGTTCTGTAAAGTTTCTTATTTATGTCAATCTGTACCTTTCTGGGCAAGTCTGCTACAGTAGAACTATTAGAAAGGTAGGCAAGTGGTTCTGTAAAGTTTCTTATTTATGTCAATCTGTACCTTTCTGGGCAAGTCTGCTACAGTAGAACTATTAGAAAGGTAGGCAAGTGGTTCTGTAAAGTTTCTTATTTATGTCAATCTGTACCTTTCTGGGCAAGTCTGCTACAGTAGAACTATTAGAAAGGTAGGCAAGTGGTTCTGTAAAGTTTCTTATTTATGTCAATCTGTACCTTTCTGGGCAAGTCTGCTACAGTAGAACTATTAGAAAGGTAGGCAAGTGGTTCTGTAAAGTTTCTTATTTATGTCAATCTGTACCTTTCTGGGCAAGTCTGCTACAGTAGAACTATTAGAAAGGTAGGCAAGTGGTTCTGTAAAGTTTCTTATTTATGTCAATCTGTACCTTTCTGGGCAAGTCTGCTACAGTAGAACTATTAGAAAGGTAGGCAAGTGGTTCTGTAAAGTTTCTTATTTATGTCAATCTGTACCTTTCTGGGCAAGTCTGCTACAGTAGAACTATTAGAAAGGTAGGCAAGTGGTTCTGTAAAGTTTCTTATTTATGTCAATCTGTACCTTTCTGGGCAAGTCTGCTACAGTAGAACTATTAGAAAGGTAGGCAAGTGGTTCTGTAAAGTTTCTTATTTATGTCAATCTGTACCTTTCTGGGCAGGTCTGCTACAGTAGAACTATTAGAAAGGTAGGCAAGTGGTTCTGTAAAGTTTCTTATTTATGTCAATCTGTACCTTTCTGGGCAAGTCTGCTACAGTAGAACTATTAGAAAGGTAGGCAAGTGGTTCTGTAAAGTTTCTTATTTATGTCAATCTGTACCTTTCTGGGCAAGTCTGCTACAGTAGAACTATTAGAAAGGTAGGCAAGTGGTTCTGTAAAGTTTCTTATTTATGTCAATCTGTACCTTTCTGGGCAAGTCTGCTACAGTAGAACTATTAGAAAGGTAGGCAAGTGGTTCTGTAAAGTTTCTTATTTATGTCAATCTGTACCTTTCTGGGCAAGTCTGCTACAGTAGAACTATTAGAAAGGTAGGCAAGTGGTTCTGTAAAGTTTCTTATTTATGTCAATCTGTACCTTTCTGGGCAGTCTGCTACAGTAGAACTATTAGAAAGGTAGGCAAGTGGTTCTGTAAAGTTTCTTATTTATGTCAATCTGTACCTTTCTGGGCAAGTCTGCTACAGTAGAACTATTAGAAAGGTAGGCAAGTGGTTCTGTAAAGTTTCTTATTTATGTCAATCTGTACCTTTCTGGGCAAGTCTGCTACAGTAGAACTATTAGAAAGGTAGGCAAGTGGTTCTGTAAAGTTTCTTATTTATGTCAATCTGTACCTTTCTGGGCAAGTCTGCTACAGTAGAACTATTAGAAAGGTAGGCAAGTGGTTCTGTAAAGTTTCTTATTTATGTCAATCTGTACCTTTCTGGGCAAGTCTGCTACAGTAGAACTATTAGAAAGGTAGGCAAGTGGTTCTGTAAAGTTTCTTATTTATGTCAATCTGTACCTTTCTGGGCAAGTCTGCTACAGTAGAACTATTAGAAAGGTAGGCAAGTGGTTCTGTAAAGTTTCTTATTTATGTCAATCTGTACCTTTCTGGGCAAGTCTGCTACAGTAGAACTATTAGAAAGGTAGGCAAGTGGTTCTGTAAAGTTTCTTATTTATGTCAATCTGTACCTTTCTGGGCAAGTCTGCTACAGTAGAACTATTAGAAAGGTAGGCAAGTGGTTCTGTAAAGTTTCTTATTTATGTCAATCTGTACCTTTCTGGGCAAGTCTGCTACAGTAGAACTATTAGAAAGGTAGGCAAGTGGTTCTGTAAAGTTTCTTATTTATGTCAATCTGTACCTTTCTGGGCAAGTCTGCTACAGTAGAACTATTAGAAAGGTAGGCAAGTGGTTCTGTAAAGTTTCTTATTTATGTCAATCTGTACCTTTCTGGGCAAGTCTGCTACAGTAGAACTATTAGAAAGGTAGGCAAGTGGTTCTGTAAAGTTTCTTATTTATGTCAATCTGTACCTTTCTGGGCAAGTCTGCTACAGTAGAACTATTAGAAAGGTAGGCAAGTGGTTCTGTAAAGTTTCTTATTTATGTCAATCTGTACCTTTCTGGGCAGGTCTGCTACAGTAGAACTATTAGAAAGGTAGGCAAGTGGTTCTGTAAAGTTTCTTATTTATGTCAATCTGTACCTTTCTGGGCAAGTCTGCTACAGTAGAACTATTAGAAAGGTAGGCAAGTGGTTCTGTAAAGTTTCTTATTTATGTCAATCTGTACCTTTCTGGGCAAGTCTGCTACAGTAGAACTATTAGAAAGGTAGGCAAGTGGTTCTGTAAAGTTTCTTATTTATGTCAATCTGTACCTTTCTGGGCAAGTCTGCTACAGTAGAACTATTAGAAAGGTAGGCAAGTGGTTCTGTAAAGTTTCTTATTTATGTCAATCTGTACCTTTCTGGGCAAGTCTGCTACAGTAGAACTATTAGAAAGGTAGGCAAGTGGTTCTGTAAAGTTTCTTATTTATGTCAATCTGTACCTTTCTGGGCAAGTCTGCTACAGTAGAACTATTAGAAAGGTAGGCAAGTGGTTCTGTAAAGTTTCTTATTTATGTCAATCTGTACCTTTCTGGGCAAGTCTGCTACAGTAGAACTATTAGAAAGGTAGGCAAGTGGTTCTGTAAAGTTTCTTATTTATGTCAATCTGTACCTTTCTGGGCAAGTCTGCTACAGTAGAACTATTAGAAAGGTAGGCAAGTGGTTCTGTAAAGTTTCTTATTTATGTCAATCTGTACCTTTCTGGGCAAGTCTGCTACAGTAGAACTATTAGAAAGGTAGGCAAGTGGTTCTGTAAAGTTTCTTATTTATGTCAATCTGTACCTTTCTGGGCAAGTCTGCTACAGTAGAACTATTAGAAAGGTAGGCAAGTGGTTCTGTAAAGTTTCTTATTTATGTCAATCTGTACCTTTCTGGGCAAGTCTGCTACAGTAGAACTATTAGAAAGGTAGGCAAGTGGTTCTGTAAAGTTTCTTATTTATGTCAATCTGTACCTTTCTGGGCAAGTCTGCTACAGTAGAACTATTAGAAAGGTAGGCAAGTGGTTCTGTAAAGTTTCTTATTTATGTCAATCTGTACCTTTCTGGGCAAGTCTGCTACAGTAGAACTATTAGAAAGGTAGGCAAGTGGTTCTGTAAAGTTTCTTATTTATGTCAATCTGTACCTTTCTGGGCAAGTCTGCTACAGTAGAACTATTAGAAAGGTAGGCAAGTGGTTCTGTAAAGTTTCTTATTTATGTCAATCTGTACCTTTCTGGGCAAGTCTGCTACAGTAGAACTATTAGAAAGGTAGGCAAGTGGTTCTGTAAAGTTTCTTATTTATGTCAATCTGTACCTTTCTGGGCAAGTCTGCTACAGTAGAACTATTAGAAAGGTAGGCAAGTGGTTCTGTAAAGTTTCTTATTTATGTCAATCTGTACCTTTCTGGGCAAGTCTGCTACAGTAGAACTATTAGAAAGGTAGGCAAGTGGTTCTGTAAAGTTTCTTATTTATGTCAATCTGTACCTTTCTGGGCAAGTCTGCTACAGTAGAACTATTAGAAAGGTAGGCAAGTGGTTCTGTAAAGTTTCTTATTTATGTCAATCTGTACCTTTCTGGGCAGGTCTGCTACAGTAGAACTATTAGAAAGGTAGGCAAGTGGTTCTGTAAAGTTTCTTATTTATGTCAATCTGTACCTTTCTGGGCAAGTCTGCTACAGTAGAACTATTAGAAAGGTAGGCAAGTGGTTCTGTAAAGTTTCTTATTTATGTCAATCTGTACCTTTCTGGGCAAGTCTGCTACAGTAGAACTATTAGAAAGGTAGGCAAGTGGTTCTGTAAAGTTTCTTATTTATGTCAATCTGTACCTTTCTGGGCAGGTCTGCTACAGTAGAACTATTAGAAAGGTAGGCAAGTGGTTCTGTAAAGTTTCTTATTTATGTCAATCTGTACCTTTCTGGGCAAGTCTGCTACAGTAGAACTATTAGAAAGGTAGGCAAGTGGTTCTGTAAAGTTTCTTATTTATGTCAATCTGTACCTTTCTGGGCAGGTCTGCTACAGTAGAACTATTAGAAAGGTAGGCAAGTGGTTCTGTAAAGTTTCTTATTTATGTCAATCTGTACCTTTCTGGGCAAGTCTGCTACAGTAGAACTATTAGAAAGGTAGGCAAGTGGTTCTGTAAAGTTTCTTATTTATGTCAATCTGTACCTTTCTGGGCAGGTCTGCTACAGTAGAACTATTAGAAAGGTAGGCAAGTGGTTCTGTAAAGTTTCTTATTTATGTCAATCTGTACCTTTCTGGGCAAGTCTGCTACAGTAGAACTATTAGAAAGGTAGGCAAGTGGTTCTGTAAAGTTTCTTATTTATGTCAATCTGTACCTTTCTGGGCAGGTCTGCTACAGTAGAACTATTAGAAAGGTAGGCAAGTGGTTCTGTAAAGTTTCTTATTTATGTCAATCTGTACCTTTCTGGGCAGGTCTGCTACAGTAGAACTATTAGAAAGGTAGGCAAGTGGTTCTGTAAAGTTTCTTATTTATGTCAATCTGTACCTTTCTGGGCAGGTCTGCTACAGTAGAACTATTAGAAAGGTAGGCAAGTGGTTCTGTAAAGTTTCTTATTTATGTCAATCTGTACCTTTCTGGGCAGGTCTGCTACAGTAGAACTATTAGAAAGGTAGGCAAGTGGTTCTGTAAAGTTTCTTATTTATGTCAATCTGTACCTTTCTGGGCAAGTCTGCTACAGTAGAACTATTAGAAAGGTAGGCAAGTGGTTCTGTAAAGTTTCTTATTTATGTCAATCTGTACCTTTCTGGGCAAGTCTGCTACAGTAGAACTATTAGAAAGGTAGGCAAGTGGTTCTGTAAAGTTTCTTATTTATGTCAATCTGTACCTTTCTGGGCAAGTCTGCTACAGTAGAACTATTAGAAAGGTAGGCAAGTGGTTCTGTAAAGTTTCTTATTTATGTCAATCTGTACCTTTCTGGGCAAGTCTGCTACAGTAGAACTATTAGAAAGGTAGGCAAGTGGTTCTGTAAAGTTTCTTATTTATGTCAATCTGTACCTTTCTGGGCAGGTCTGCTACAGTAGAACTATTAGAAAGGTAGGCAAGTGGTTCTGTAAAGTTTCTTATTTATGTCAATCTGTACCTTTCTGGGCAAGTCTGCTACAGTAGAACTATTAGAAAGGTAGGCAAGTGGTTCTGTAAAGTTTCTTATTTATGTCAATCTGTACCTTTCTGGGCAGGTCTGCTACAGTAGAACTATTAGAAAGGTAGGCAAGTGGTTCTGTAAAGTTTCTTATTTATGTCAATCTGTACCTTTCTGGGCAAGTCTGCTACAGTAGAACTATTAGAAAGGTAGGCAAGTGGTTCTGTAAAGTTTCTTATTTATGTCAATCTGTACCTTTCTGGGCAAGTCTGCTACAGTAGAACTATTAGAAAGGTAGGCAAGTGGTTCTGTAAAGTTTCTTATTTATGTCAATCTGTACCTTTCTGGGCAAGTCTGCTACAGTAGAACTATTAGAAAGGTAGGCAAGTGGTTCTGTAAAGTTTCTTATTTATGTCAATCTGTACCTTTCTGGGCAAGTCTGCTACAGTAGAACTATTAGAAAGGTAGGCAAGTGGTTCTGTAAAGTTTCTTATTTATGTCAATCTGTACCTTTCTGGGCAGGTCTGCTACAGTAGAACTATTAGAAAGGTAGGCAAGTGGTTCTGTAAAGTTTCTTATTTATGTCAATCTGTACCTTTCTGGGCAAGTCTGCTACAGTAGAACTATTAGAAAGGTAGGCAAGTGGTTCTGTAAAGTTTCTTATTTATGTCAATCTGTACCTTTCTGGGCAAGTCTGCTACAGTAGAACTATTAGAAAGGTAGGCAAGTGGTTCTGTAAAGTTTCTTATTTATGTCAATCTGTACCTTTCTGGGCAAGTCTGCTACAGTAGAACTATTAGAAAGGTAGGCAAGTGGTTCTGTAAAGTTTCTTATTTATGTCAATCTGTACCTTTCTGGGCAAGTCTGCTACAGTAGAACTATTAGAAAGGTAGGCAAGTGGTTCTGTAAAGTTTCGTGAGCATCGTTATTTTTTTATGTTTGCATCATTTTGTCATGGCACGCTTTGTTCATCCATGACACAGTTTCCATCCGTTATATTAACGTGTATATAAAATTAAAATACTCCTTATATAAAAGACGGAGTAAATGTGCTGAGCTGTTAGTCCACACAAAATACTCTTATTTATTATGATGAAACAGCAAAAGCAATTTTATTCTGCTTCCGAGTTTTAGCAAGAAGCAAATTAATAAGACACATTTTCCTTTTCCGACCTGGTGCACCAAGAAAGAATAGTCAAACTCATCTTTTTAAACGTGTTTGCCACATAATTTTTTTGGCCAATCTTTTCTCCGCTGCAGCAGTATTTAGATACCTTTATGGGTCATGCGAATCTTGTGCACTGTTCAATGGTCGGCACATTTTCTTCCCCTACTTTCCGATAGGTAATTGGTATTTTCGAGTCATTATTTGCACTTCTTCCTGTAATAATTTGTCATGTCTGTTTACCTGTTGTCCCTGCTGAAAGAGTAGACAGATGGTGCAATCTTGACCGACAGTCATGCTGGTAACATTCTCGTGTACCAGACATTGAGCGCCAGATTCACACAGAAATGGCCAAGCGAGCTTGCTTATCGCTGATATGTGTGACGTATAATGGAAATAAAGCCTCCTGTATCCGACAGCCTTTCGTGACCTTAGCGTAGATTTAAGATTCGTCAACAAAGTCACGCATTCCTCTGCCTGTCTAACTCACCTTTTAATCCACGCCTCTTTTTTTATACTTTTTTTACTTGACCATATCAAACGAGCTTGTTTACCAACTTTCACAACCTGTCATTCATAGCAGGGGGCGGACCACGTTCGTTTACGCAAGTTTCTCACGCGAGGGAATCTGTCAATATTACGATGACGAGCAGATCGCACGTGGAAAACAAGTAGAAAGGTAACGGCCTTTTAAGATTCTCTATAAGGGGAGCAAATCCTTTGATCTCGAGAAACAGGGAAAATCTCAGACGGTAGCCCGCTACACGGGTTAAGCTTTTGTTGTCTATTAGCAACGGCCGGCAGAAGCGACCGTTAAACCCTTGATCTGGGAAACGTAGTTTCAGATTTCTCTGCTTGGAAACGGAGTGTGAGAATTCACATCTTCTAGAGATCATAACAACATGATTGTATATAAACTGCGACTTTCTAAAATCATTATCAGAATCGCTCAGAATTTTTTCGGAGAGTCTAAACACGTTATCTAGAACCATAGGGAATAGATGTGTTAATAGATCGCGGTGTTTCTTTCTGGATTTCTGGTAATTAATAAATTTGGGCTTAAGCGTATTAAAGTGTTAACAGTTTTAGCATCTTAAATTCATTGTGATTTTATATGTGCTAAGACTAGCGAATTAAATAACGCGTAGCTATTTTTATTCCAGATGTTTCAGTTGTAATATAAATTTAATCACCCGCTATCACACCAGAAGGAGACGGTTTAGTTAACTAATAAATAACTAGGCGACTGATAATTGACGGAATACAATTCACTTTTATTTCATTGTGTGTAATCTAGTAAGTGACTGTGTTTGACTATCTCATGCAACTAAACAAACAGACGCTGAAAATCTAATAGTTATTAATGATAGGCGATATTAGTTGAGTGCGCGTAGGGATAATTTAATCAAAATTGACATTATGCATTGATCGTTGACCGGAGCAGGAGGGGGAAAAGGCAGCATGCCTCAACCAAACTTGCACCCGCTAAGCGACGCGTGATAGGATAGGTTAGACACAACTTTAATCAGGACTGACGGAGAGGATGAGAGATTGTCGCGTCCCCTTCCGTATATATATATATATATATATATATATATATATATATATATATATATATATATATATATATATATATATATATATATATATAATTAGCAGTATTTTTAAATAATGTTCCTATATCCTTAGGCAACCTGATCAACAGCGACTAGCGGTTTTTTATGTTGCTATAACTTGGGATTTGTCTCAATTTTTTACTGATTGGATTAAAGTTGCCTTTTTTTGGCTGACGCATCTCCAAGTTTCAGTTGTGAACAGGACGGGCCACAGAGACTAACGAACAATGTAATAGTAAATTTTAACTGGACTTACAAAATACCCAGATATATTTTCTTGCATTTTTATCAGCCCATTGTGGTGAAATAACAATAACTGTTCTCACGAATTCTGATAGTCGTTTTTCCAAGAGGATATTTATCCAGGAGAGTAACACTATTTCAGAATCGGTACTCACCAGAGCCAACCGATAGTATTTAAAAATCAATCACGTACCATCATCAGTAACAATTTTTAGCAATTAGTTGTGTCCAGAAGTATTTGTTTTTCCATTCTTTGATTTAAACACTAGATCTCGATTTTTTCTACCATTAAGTATTTGATGTGACACTATCGATCCAGAATTACCTCACCAAACTTGGCGTCCCTCTTATAAAGTTATTGACAATGCTGGACTAGGACCAAATTTGGCACTGTTCCCTGACATTATCAATATCGATAAATATATTCAGGATAACTGTACATTCCATGAAATATCACCAAGATTAGGTAAGGAGAGAGAGAGAGAGCGTTTCCACGCATGTCAGAGAGACGGAGATTGAATATTGTCTTGTTACGGTAGCTTGTACCAAACTAGTTATTTTGCTTTAACTATTATTTACTTTACGGAGTAGCACATATTATGAACTTGGTTGTCTTTACTATCTATACTGTAACCTATTGCTAACCTTTAACATTTGAGGTTATTAACTTGGTTGGGTTTTTATCTTCTCAATGACGGGAGGACATAGGTAGTCTGTTACTTTTTCTATGCATGTAATTCTGATGTATTTGATATGTCTCTTTTAGATATTCGATGTTGTAAAGTTTAGTTATAATCAACAACAAAAGAACTAATTTTGTGTGTGTTGGTCAGACCCATACCCATGTAACCATAGTTTTCACGCTTGTGTGTCTTGTTGTCACATAGCTGTGTGTGTGTGTGTGTGTGTGTGTGTTTAGTAAACTTATTTTTCTCAATATAAGGGGGTACAAGATTGTCTTATACAAAAATACAGTCGTATAAATAGGCTGGACTAGAGGAACTATTCAGTCCAGAGACAGATCTTCTCCTTAAACTATTCACTCGTGAAAATCTATTTCTTTCACTTTACTTCTCACCATCTCCTATACTCAGGCGGGACCTTAAATAACTTTAAAACCTATCTAAGCACGACAATATGGCTAGTGTAACCTTCTAATTACTATCGTGAAGAGTCACAGACCAGATGGTCAAACGAGGGTCGGTGTTTGCACAAGTACAGGGAGATAAATTATCTCTGTCTGCTGACATATTACAGACATGCACCTGAAAGACGGAATGTTGTGATAGCTTCCGGACAGAATTGTTACGAAGACATTATTTGTGATAATGTAAGGAGTTGTAGTTGCAATCATTACCACGAATTAATGGATATAACAATTCCATATTTGGAAAGTGACCTTTTAAATAACACGCAGAATTTTCCTATGGGGAAATTTTTGAATAGAGCCCATCTTAACACACAAGATTGAAACTATTGGCTGGCATTCAATATGTAAACATAACAACATTTCTAATTGGAGCCTGGTCTAATAGTAAAGAACAACGTGCGTGGGGCGATAGTTGTAATAACCTGACACTTTCATTGGTTTAAAACACTGACAATTCAGAACTCTACCTTTATTAACATGGACAACCAGAATCCTAGGAACCTGAACTCAAAGTCAGAGTGGGAGCTTATTGTAAAGTAACAATCCAGAACCTCTCTGAGCCAGAAGTATGTGATCCCAAAGACAATTTGGGATGAGTTGTACATTTATAATTCTATATTTTACATTACTGACATGTGAAATATTATGTATATATTGACATGTGAATATTAAAATGTGAAAATTGCTAGTGGGTGTCCAAGTCATACGAGGCTGGCAACCTCATCATATAGAATGATGATTTCATGAACCACAACTACAAGGGCTAGTGACTGCTTTATGCTAGTTTATTATAGAGAACCACACGCAGAGGTAGTCCCAAGTTATATATGGAGCGGGGAGTGAATGATGAGAGAAATGATGTACATACATATTATATTGTTAACCTTTTCAACCAATGTAGAGGTGAATGTAAATCTACTCAGTCTAAATGTAATGAAAGTTTTCCGCTCACTGGGATTAACATTAATTCTCAGAGAGGGTAAAGTTTTTATCACTGTCAATTTTTCACGAAATACTGTGTGTGAAGATCTGGAACATTGCAGTCTGGCCCAAAGCATGGACACGATCGGTATATATCCCTCTCACAAAGAAAGGCAATTTTTTGTAGAATAAAACTTTGCCTCGTTTTGGCAAGGCGCTTCCTTTTCAACCTAGTCGGTTATATTAGGGCGCATGTACAAATATAAAAGATCCTTAGGTCTGAGATTATCTGTCAATTTAAAACAGTGGACCAACTATCGTGATATTGCTTGAATAAGTCGTGCCAGCAAAATCCTCTTACGGATTATCATGAAGAGGATAGAAAGAAGTTAGAACATGAAATTCATGAAGTACAGGCAGGTTTTAGACAAGGCAGAGATACGAGAAACCACATTTTTAATATGAGAAACATCCTCGAAAAATACAGAGAATACAATGTAGATCTTCGCACCTGTGTCGTAGAATACACCAAGGCCTTCCACTGTGTACAACATCAGAAATTGTGGAACATTATGAGAGGCGTGGGGTTTCCAGCGCATTTGATCCATCTAATAGAAACACTATATCACGAACAACAAGCAGCTGTCAGAGTACATTTGTTTTGGCCAGATTAGAATTACATATCTGGCCAACTTTTGGACTGGCTCGCTGACTGCTCTGTCAATTGTCGACTTATGTGGTGAGAGCACGTCCCATGCGTAGTTGCAGGGGTAACCGCTCCAACGTCAAGGCAATGGTTTTCACCAAGGCAGGTATCCAGCGTCGACCACGATCTCTTGATCCACAGACTAGTATCAAGCTGGTATCACAAATTTGTACCACAAACTGGTATCATCAACTTGTAGCATACATTTTAGAGAAAACAATTATCTCTGCTAAGTATCTGTTTCCTGACACTTAGTCGGGCGCTTTTCCCGCTGCCCCGTCCACCAACCCTTCCCTTTTTTCTCAGTAATTTTACCCTTCTTGGCTATCAATGATATACCCATTGGATAGAATGAAAATCATCATTAATTCAGGTAATCTGACGGGGGAAAATGTTGCCCAGGGGCAGCGGAAAACGACATTTGCCTAGTTTACCCATGTTGAAATATACACACAAACTTATTAAAAAGTTAATAGAATACATATGTACTTTAAGACGTCATCATCATCCACTTTCTGCTCCACTTGGAGCCTGGGGCTACCTCTGCTTTTGGTCCCTTGTGAGAGAGCCGGCATGAAGCAGACACCAGTGCTTGTTGTGGTAATTCATGACGCTTTCATTTTCATGTGCTGAGGTTGCCGGCATCACGTAAACTTGTACAACCACTAGCGGGTTAAACATGTCAAATGTAAAATATAAAATGGTAAATGTATGTTACAAATCACCCCATGTCGGGGTGTCATTCATCATAACCCTCCACTCCCAAAGGAGCATAGGCCTTCAACAAACACATGCCAAGTCCTCCTGTCACGTGCCATCATCTCAAGTTCTTTCCACGTTCTCCTTATCATTTTCACCTCTGTTTCCAGCTCTCTTCTCCATGTGCTTCTTGGTCTACCTCTGCCTCTCTTGCCCTAGGGGTTCCAGAACAAGGACTGCCTTGTAATGCTATCAACAGGTTTCCTCAGTGTGTGTCCTATCCATCGTCATCGTCTTCTTCTCATCTCTTGTTCCACTGTCACTTGTCTAGTTCTTGTCATCAGTTCCACGTTGGTAGCCTTGTCATACCATTTTAATCCTTCTATTCTACGCAAGCACCCATTTATGAAAGTCTGTAGCTTTTTGGTTGTTGTTTTTGTTGTTCTCTATTTCTCCGAGCCATACAATAGGACTGACTTCACATTTGAGTTGAAGATTCTTATTTTCGTGTTGGATCCGATTTCTCTTGATCTCCATATATTTCCCAATGCAATGAAAGCTCCTCTTGCCTTTTGTATTCTTATTTTGATATCCCTGTCTGTCCCTCCAACTTTGTGTATATTTCTGCCAAGATATGCGTACGATTCTACATCTTGTATTGGTGTTTCTTCAAGTTCAACCCTGTTATCATTACCTGCATTTATTCTCATTATTTTTGTTTTTTCCCTGTGTATTTTCAGACACAATTGCTGTGACCTCTCATCGAGTGTTTTCAATTTGTCCTGCATCTGATTACGGTTATGGGACAGAAGAACCGAGTCATCAGCAAAATCCAGATCATCCAACTGTTTAGTCAGAGTCCACTGTATTCCATTTATGTTGTGTGTTGTCAATGATCTCATAACCCAGTCTATTGCTAGTAAGAACAGAAATGGAGACAAGAGGCATCCTTGTCGCACTCCTGTTCTTATCCCAAACGGTTCTGTAAGTTGTCCTTCATGACTAACTCTGCATGTCATGTCTTCATATGTTTTCTTTATTAAATTAATGATCTTCAGGGGAACTCCATAATGCCTCATCAATTTCCAAAGTGATTCTCTGTCTACACTGTCAAATGCCTTTTCGTAGTCCACAAATCCGATGTATAGTGGTGAATTCCATTCCAGACTTTGTTCAACTATTATTCTCAAAATGGCTATCTGGTCTGTACATGATCTGTTTTGTCGAAAACCTTCCTGTTCATTTCTCAGTTTCTTGTCTATGGACTCTTTTAATCTCTCAAGGATAATCCTGTTTAATACTTTTCCTGGCACTGATAGTAACATTATTCCTCTATAATTTGTGCACTCTTATAAATTTCCTTTCTTAGGCAACTTAACCAGATATCCTTCCTTCCATGCTGCTGGTATCTCTTCCTTTTCCCAGACTTTACCAAGTAATTTATGTAACATCTCTGTAGCAGTGTCGATATCTACTTTGATAGCCTCTGCTGGAATGCCATCAGGTCCAGACGCTTTTCCATCACTTAGAAGCTTTATGGCTTTCTTTATTTCTTCCTTCGTTTGTCTTTCACCGTTAATTTGTAGCTCTTCTTCTGCTGGCTGGATGTCCGGGGGTTTTGTGGAGCTGGTCTATTGAGAATGTCCTCAAAATATTCCGTCCACCTCTTCATTTGCTCTTGTATATAGCTGAGCAGTTTTCCATTCTTGTCTTTTATGAGGCAACTTGTTTGCTTGTATTTCCCTGTTAGCTTCTTTGTGCTGCTATACAGTTCTCTCATATTTCGTTTAGCTGCAGCATCTTCTGCCTCTCTTGCCAACTCCTCAATATACTTCCTCTTGTCTCTTTTGATACTTCTTTTTACTTCTTTGTTTGCTTCTGTGTACACTTCTTGAGCCTTGGCTTTGGAACTTCTGGTTTTGCTTGTGTTTAACTCTGCTTTCTTGTTTTTTCTGTCTTTTATCTTATTGATGGTTTCTGTTGTTATCCATGCTTTTTGTTGTCGCTCCCTTTTCCCCAGTATTTCTTCTCATTCCATACAGTTTTGATTTGCTGCCAATAGTCTTCTGTATTCTCTACATCTTCCAGCTGTTGGAGCACTTGGAATTTGTTGGATATTGTGACTGCAAATTTGTCTCTTGTTTCTTGATTTCTTAGATGTCCTACATTAAATTGTTGTTTATAATTCTGCACTGTTGCATATCTCTTGAGTTTCATTTTTACTTTGGCTATCAGAAGGTGGTGATCTGATGCCACATCTGCTCCTCTATATACCTTTACATCCTGCAATGATGATCTAAACTTCTTGTTTATGCATATATGATCAATCTGATTTTCTGTTCTATGGTCTGGTGATATCCATGTTGCCTTGTGTATTCTCTTATGTGGAAACATGCTTCCTCCTATAGCCAGTTGATTTAAAGCACAGAAGTTTGAGAATAGTTCCCCATTTTCATTCATTATTCATATCCCATGTTTTCCCATGACTTCTTTAAAGCCGGTGTTGACTGTATCTATCTTTGCATTCATGTCACCCATCAAAATTGTGATGTCTCTTTTTTTTACTTTTTCCATAATTTCCTGTAGTCTAGTATAAAATGCTTCTTTCACAGACTCTTCTTTGTCATTAGTTGGTGCATAACATTGGATGACATTTACATTTATTTTCTTTTTAGCTGTTTTAAAAGTAGCTGTTATTATTCTGGGTCCAACAGCTTCCCATTCAATGAGAGCTTTCTGTGCTTCTTTAGATATCATAAGAGCTACCCCTTCACTGTGGTGTGAACTTTCGTCTTCATGTCCTGAGGACAGCACCAATTCACCTGTGATGAGTTTCTTCCTGTCTACCCCCTTCCACTTTGTTTCACACATTCCCAGAACCTCGATTTTGTATTCCCTCATTTCTACTTCTACTTATGCCACTATCTCTTGTTCGTTTAATGTCAGAACATTCCAGGTGCCAAATCTGGAGGTTCTCCTAGAAGAAAGAAGGTTAGTTAGCAACACAGACTCCTTTCGGCTTTCTCTGTGTTGCATCATACGCTTCCCTGCGAGAGGACCTTCCCTGTCTTGGATGGCTGTGTTTTATTTTCTTTAATTGTCCATGTTTGTTGAAGTTTTTTGTGGTTAAAATTTTTTTATAGGATGGGGTAACCAGCCCCATGCCCAACCCTCCTTAGTAGCTTTCTACGACATGCATGGAAGGGAACAGTGTTACTATTCTTTGCTCCCCTTTCGGGCCCCGGTAATATATATATACATACACACACTCACACACACACACTGACGCCTGGCGCAGGCTGAGTTCTGAATAATGTCAAGCCACAGGTTTTAGAATCGTCTTACAGGTACGGTAGTTGAGTATTACTTTATTAATAATTTCACTAATATGCTGTTTAAAGGTTCGGATTAATTTGTGCTCTACAGAATTATAACGTCGAGTTTTCTTCCTTGTCAATTTCAGTGGATCCACAATGCTCAGGATGTCGTCTTGACTCAAAGAAATACAGTACCTGAGTTGGAAAATGTGCTACATTCCATAAGGCCTTGAGCCCACGCTCTGTATGCTTTCTATGCGACGATAGTCTCCAAACAAACGCAGCATATTTTAATATATATTGGCTAGACCAAGCAAATCCAACCGTTTGATTTTAGATGAAATTCCGCAGATACAGGTAATTTAAAAACTCCTCCCACATAAGGTATGGGCACTTCCACTTTTAGATGACTCATGTATGTACTTCACAACAAACCTTTCATTTAATTTGTTATTATTGTGGTGGGTTTAGATGTTAAAAGGTTAAATATTAATTGTCTACAGATGTGAGGTCAGCTATGCAAGTCCCTGAGTCTAATTGTTGATGAAGTTGTTCTCAGGGTGCCTGTCTGCTACCACCCTACGACCTCAATCTGCTATATATTTTGAGCCTAATTATATGTTATGGTGTCTGGATGTTATCTGGCTAGGTGTCTAGGGTAATATGCAATGTAATGTTAATAAAATGACAACAACTACACCTATAACTTAATGAACAAGTAATTAAACAAGTCACTGGGTAAATTTTGAATGATAATATTTTTTACAATTTTATTTTCCTGTATCTCAATTGCTGGGACACAGGACTGTTTAAACTCAAAATACAAGGCAATTTATTTACAGCAAAGTAATTTAAAACAACAACTGTGTCTGTTAATGTCAATCTAAATTGTTTCTGACTGGAAGTGTTCTGATGAAGCAATAACTCCTATGAAGGGACACGCTTCTGAGGAACGACTTGTATCATCATGTCAAGAATACTTATTGATATAATAATGATGGAGAGTATGGTTAAATGAACTAACACACGCCCGTGGACAATTGGGCTTAACTTTATTTCCTGGAACATGGTGATGTCCTTCTCACAACCACCTTCTTCACGACTGCAACGTCTGAACACTGCTTCAGAGCTCTTTGGATTTAAGGCAAACAGGTAATTTTTGCCCCGAGCTTGCAGCTTCAGGAGTACGTATATTTTGGTATGTGGCTCACTGATTGTTTCACGATGGAACCCTGAAATCAGAGGATTAAGGCCTCCTCAGAACATCATACACCTATCTCCATCTCTAAACAATTAAACATTATCAACAGTTTCAAGATCAGTGGAGTTGCTACATAAATAGCTATCGTTCCTATCTGATTTGGTGCCCTATTCATCATCAGGTAATCTTCAAACATCCGTTTGATACATTCCTTGTCATAGAAGAAATTATAGTTAATTATATAAAGTCATGTGCAAACACTGTGACTTGCTGAAGACGGCCAGTGGTGTTCTGGTCTTCCAATTATAATAATGTCATATTTTATTCCCAACTATGTCTTTTCATTCACTCCCACAGTTTAAGTAAGCCTGCCTGGCTTTTAACAGAAATGGTAATCTTCCCTATTAACCTTTGTGGCATAACACAACGTGTTGAGTTGGGCGCCTTTCTGGTGGTGCCTCTACCCATCAATAATGCCTACACATTCAATAATACAAATACATATCAATAATAAGGTGTACATAAATGTTTATCTTACCGCATCAATGAAATTATACACAGTTTTTAGGTTAACCGGTGATTAATGGTCACATTCAGATCGTAACTGATGCAGAACAGCGAAGGCATTGGTCATGTATTTCTTGCATCTGATACAAACACTACTTGTGAGATTTTTATCTTCGAATTGCAACTAACGCTGGTTTCAAATCGTTTTTATTACTCCTATTAGTCTATTCTACCACAGCCAATCGAATTATGTTATGCCCACTAGCCTCTTTTTTTCAAAAATAAATTACACTTTCAAAAATGTAACGTCCCCCCTTTCCTAAGACTGGCAAAGTTGAGTGAGGACGTCAATGCGTCTGTCTCTCTGTCTTTTCTTTACAATATTTCTGTTATTATCTAAGCGTTTTTTACTGTAAGATATTGTAACATTATGGGTAGTATTGTCTTCTAATAAACAAATATTTTCATTTTATTTGTCAACTGTCCTTGTTTTTATTTTATTATTCATCGAGGTTTCTTGGCCACCCTTTCTCTACCCTTCTCAATTTCAGTATCACACTGCATAAGCTATCTTTTCAAATATGCCTCCATGCAAATTCCCCACTTACATTTCTCTCTCTCTTGCTTGTTCGCGTTTTGCCTAACGCAAAACGGTTTCGTTAGATTTAAATTGTCACTACGGGTAGGAGACAAAGCGGTGGGGTTTCCTCTCATTCAATAGCAGATACTTTTGGGGAAAAAATATGCCATAGCAACAACGTAACTAACGACAAGTAGTTTTATTCAAACTCCCAACCATTCATTCCCGTTTAGTGTTAGACTAAGCAAGTCTGTGACGTCAGCTGTCACCTGTCGTTCTAGTTCGAGATTCAAAAACCAACGCTTGTCATTTTTCCGTCTCTTATTTCACTCCTCCGTTTCTTTTTTCTATCACTCCGTTTGAAACTAACTATGCATTTCGGTCTGTCAAAAGGCTTTTATTTTAGTGGAAATTGGTATTGCGGAGAGGGGAAAAGCTAACAGTTTTGTGTATCTTTTACTATGGCGTTACTGCTTGTTAGAACCAACACGACTGCGGGCGATGGTGACGATGTTGAACACAACTCCCTATTTTGTCTCTATAGTATTTGAATTTATAAGCAGTAATATTTTATCTATTTGATCGGGGTATCAGGGATCTTACTACAATTATAATGATGATAAACACGAGTGTTCATCTCCTGGTGGGTTATGTAACTCTCCTGCAGGCAATTCGTGTTTATGTTCCGATTGTCAATACAAGCAGTATGAGCACCGGAGTGACACGCGAGAGCAATCCGCCTGGTTTGTTTATTTTATCACAGTAGGGCGGTGTTTATCTTTCTGCTCACAGCAGGGTTTGTTTACTGTGTGTACCCAGGATAGATCAGACAAAATAACAACATGAAACCTGAGTCATGCGTTCAATATGAGAGAAAATATGGGCTAGGAAAAAAGAAGAAAGCACAATGTGAGAGAAGAAAACACAATAAAATAATAGCACGGCCATTCTGTGACACTATTCGCTGTCACTATCACTTTTCTTGTCCTTCATTTTGGAGCATGAAGCCACCACTACAGCTGGCCAACTTCCATGTAGCCTGAACAAACAATCACGTGATATTGTAATAATGTTTTCTATAACAGTTTGTTTGACATGATCAGGTTGCTGTGACATGACGAGGTTGCATCGTTTTCGGCCATTAAGTTCCCACGTGTAGTTCACCTTTGTAATGAACATTCATTTGAGGACAGTTTCACTATTATTAGTCATAACCACCAGCAGAAGACCGCTATTTTGCCCCATGAAAGGTCAATACAGTAATTCGTGCCTTTTTGGCGGACTGCAGGATAATAAATTTTGTAGCTAGCGAGGTCACCTGTTGTGTGTGTGGGGGAGGAAGGGGGGGGGGGGTCAGTTAAATTTGTACACAAAAATCGTTAAATTTGAACTATTGCCATGCGTTCCTGTATCTCAAGGTATTTTCAACAAGATGTTTTCAGAAGTCAAGAACAATGCTGCATGGGGCAGAGCACTATTAACTTATATCTGATCCGTCGCCTTTTGTGAATAATTAAGCAATGGTTTTAGCCCGGTCAAAACCCCGGCTGGTGTAAGTAAATCCAGCGAAATCCTTTTATAAGTATTTGCTCTATGGATGTAAATATATGTCTAGATGTATATATATATTAAAGAGTCTTACCCATACGTTTGCTTTCATACCTATAATAACTGAATCAACTATGATTGTTTTGTTTTAAAATAACATGTAACAAATTTAACAATCAATAAGTTTTAATGGGTTAAAATAGCGATGGAATGATGGTGAATTTTAGATGTAAATAAAATTGTCTTCACTGAGACTTGGATTGAGGGTTTAAAAATAAAAATAATTGTCCTTTTGCTGTTTCCTTAATACACTTAGCTGGTCTAAGTGAGTCCTGCAGCTGTGGTTTCGTCAATTCTTTTGTGATGGGGGCACTTCTTCACACATCTTGTCCAATGTAGGCAGTTAGTGTTGAATCCCTGCTTTTAACTCACAACTAGTGGCATAGAAACTTTCGTCTTACAGCTTTCTACCATGAACTTTAGGGAAAATAAAAGAGCAACAGCCGCTGCTAAGTTCATTTGTGGACTGCAAATTAACAGGCGCATTCTCTCGTTGTGAAACCCACTAAAGTTAGCCTCTCTGAATAATTAGACCTTTTGAGTATACATGGCGTCAATCAGGTAAGATGATTAGAAATCACCAATATTCTTCTGGGTATTAAACTGGGAAAATATGTGCTTTAACAGCGCGAATGCAATGATTAGCCGGAATTACAATTAACAAGGTACATATATCTCACTAAATAATATTATACACTTTAGGCACATGTGATGAAATCATCACTCATCACTGCTCCAGTCGGAGTCTGGGGTCACCTCTGCTGTCGGTTTTCTGTACGACTAGCAAGAAACAATCACCCGGGCTTGCTGTAGTGGTTGTGGCGTAGAATGGAAATAATGATACAGTAATCTGACAGCCTTTGCTTTCCCATTAAGTGTCTACTTTTGGCTAAGCCAAACCACGCAGTTTTCTGTTTGTATGACTCCCCTTTGAATCTACGCCCTTTTTCTGGGAACATAACAACAGAGTTGTTTACCAACTTTTCGCAAACTGCCAGTCTAACAGGTGAGAGAATCACGTTTGTTTACCTGAGTTTCTCACGCGAACTGATTTGCCAATTATCGGGAATTAGACAGATGCGCGTTGTAATAACGGATTAATTGAAGAGATACAAGGGCGATAATATTTCCCCGACCACCTTTGATGTTCGTACGTTTCAGGGGGAGGTAAATGATTGATCTGCGGAAAGGGGGCGTAATCTAAGAGAGGCCCGTGCACGGCCAGTCTTCTGATGTCGGTCAGCATCGCTGAGTAGAATGAACGGAACAACCTTCGATCCGGGAAACGCAGTTTCCTGATTTCTCTACTGTACAGAAGGTGTGAATTGTAACATCATCTAGTGATATTAACATCATGTTCTGTATATATATATATATATATATATATATATATATATATATATATCTATATATATATAGAGATATATATATATATATATATATATATATATACCGCACTCTCTCAAATTCAGTTATTAGAGTCACTCAGAAATTCTTGGATAATCTAAACACGCTAGACTAGAACCATTCTTTGCAAAATGTGTTAAATTGTCTCGTGGGGATTTCATTTTCTGACTTGTAGTAATAGAAATTGGTCTTAAGTGTTAGGATGTGTTAAGTTTACCATTTTAATTCAATGTAATTCCTTAGCGTTAAAACTAGAGAAATAATCTAACGCATTGATCTTTCTTGCCAGTCGTTCAGTGTAATGAAATTGCAAACAACCCACTTTTTTTCACAAGAAGATACGGCTTAGCTGACTGAGATTATTACGAGTGACGGATGAGTGACCGAACAGAATTCGCATTATATTTCATTGTGTAAAATTATGTAAGCGACTATTGTTATACCTTATGACTAAACTAACAGGCGCCGACAATAAAATAACTATTAACGACATACGATATTTGTAAGTGTGCGTAGGAATAATTAAACAATAGTTGACAGTGTGAGCTGATTGTTAACGCGCGCGCAGAGGAGCGGGAAGGTGCATACCTTGGTCCGAATCTCAAAGCACAGCGCGGGCGAAAAAAATACTGACCATATAGTTGTAAATAAAGTCACCGTGTGCCTTTTAACTTTAAGCAGGACTTCCGGAGTGGGAGAGAGGTCTCGTCCCGTCCGTGTATTTAAAGAAAAGTTGCATTTCTTTTCATAATGTCTTGTTTATTTCTCGCAGACCTGACAGGGCGGCCAGCAGTTTTTTTTTTTTTTTTTTTGAATATAGTGTCCAGTGCTGATGAGATTTATGCTGTCTTCTTCGTGACTTTCGACTCCATAAGTCCATGTTGTGAACAGGACTAGCTAAAACACACATAAACATTTTAATTATTAAGTTTAACTGGACTATCAATTCCGAGATATTTTTTCCAATTTATCAGCTCAAGGGAGTGGTATATATATCTATAATAATATCAACATCTAACTTTTGACAGACGCGGCACTGGATTTATTCAGAAAGTTGTGCTGTTTCAAAATCGGCATTCACCATAGAGCCAGCCGATAGGATTTACCAACATCATTATTTTTACATACTGTAACATTTGTCTTAGCAACCAGGTACTTCGCAATACTGGAATTATTTGTCTCCTTTTGCAACTGTGAACGTCTAGAGCACGACTTGCTTCAGTAACCATTTGTAGTGACATTGGTTTCATCCAGGAAAAATTAAACCATTAAATTTGGCGTCCACCTTGTAATTATTATTCGATATAGGCTGGACTGGGGCCATATTTGGGCAACTCACCTGACAGTACAGATTCAAGGACTATTGTAATTTTTTTCAAGGGATATCAACATCACTAGTGGGCAAGCGAGATTGTCTGTGGCCACGTACGACAGAGAGAGAGAGAGAGAGAGAGAGAGAGAGAGAGAGAGTGAATATTTTCCTTTGTTACTAACTTCTTTTTTTAAATTTAGCTAAACTGAGTACTTTACTGGGTAGTAATGTAGTAGGGAACTTGTTCTTCACAGTCTATTCTGTAACCTAGTGTTAATCTTTGACCTTTGAGTTTTAAAATTCTTTTGGGATCCTTTCTCGACAATGGGGGAGGGCACTTATTCGGTTATTTTCATATGTCAGTAAACATGATTTTATTGATTTCTCTATATGTTTTGATGTTGTAAAAGTTTAATGATAATAAACAACCATAAGAACTTACCGTTGTGTGTTGGTCAGACCTATACCCAATTAACCATAGTTTTTTCACGTTTGTGTGTATTGTTGTCACATAATTGTGGGTGTGTTTAGTGTAACTTATTTTTCATATAGGGAGAGAAAGGTTGTCTGATACTAAAATATAGTCGTATAGATAGGCTGGACTAGAGAAACTGCTCACCAGAGACAGATCTACCGCTTACACTATTCCCTCGTGAAAATCTATTTCTTACACCTTTATTCTCACATAGTTACCACTATCACCTCTGCTCAGACGGGACCATAAATATCTTCTAACCTATCTAAAAATTTACGACAGTGGTTTATGAATATACTATTTTTATATGTTGAGGCTGCCAGCCTAATATATAACCACATAGCAAGGAAAACATGTCAAATTCACATTTTAGAAATAAATGTTTACACTTACCCAAAGTAACTTTTGGGAACACAATATCCTGGCACAGTTAGAATGGACACAGCAACTTAGGTTAGATGCTTTCGAATCACTTGGTCTGGGAAATTTTATTATTCCTCGCATCACGGGTGATCTGATTCCTTCGCTTTCCAGTCTTTGTATTAAAAAATGTGGGTTTACTTTTAAGTTTCAAAGTTGACCGAATACTTCGATCTGTCACTTATAATTTTGGAATTCTTTGTCTGATCCTTCTCTTTGGCTCTGGTGAATTGCTAGCTTGACATGGCGATGCAGTCTGATTTGTGACTCCAATGTCGCTACACTATGTTACTGTGTATAAGGTAAAGTCCCAGATTGTACTTTTAGACCAACTTGCCAATGAAAGTCAAAGTCTATTCCGGCTCTCGAATAAAGCCAATGGTAAGCTCTTTAGAACTATATGGGGCCAGGGTGTTAGATCATAATATTCCCCATTGTTTTGAAATATTCCAACGCGTGACCTCTTTCTAGAAAGGCAATAATACTTCCGATTGTATCTTTATGCAAACTCACAAACAAATCTGTGAACTTATTTCCTGTCTAGCTACTTTTCTACCATATTGTAGATTATGACAAGTTATCTGTAATAATTACACAGAGATGGTCCAGCGGAAGCGATTACGTATTATCATCTGTGTTTGCGTAAATCCCTCAGACAGATTTCTATGACAGCTAATCTGGCTTTCTTTCCATCGATCTTGCGCGACCATCTTGCGTCAACACGGATCGTCTCTATCAAAGGTGGCTTGACGACTAAAGTGATAAACGTATTAACCGCTGACCTGTTCAATTAACCTCGATAATACTACAGTTCACCTGTAAAAAAATGTCAAATAATAGGACGATGAAGGAGAGAGAGAGAAGGTCGCAAAAGTACATGCACACAACGCTTTGTGACATATATGTAGGTCTTTCTTTCCGATTTTTATCCCACTCTGTTTTCCATTCATCTGTTATTATTTCTTTAATTAAGCTTTTAATCTCAGATTTACTCATCCCCGCATTTATTTGATTTTTATCAGATCTAACTTTCTTGGCTTCTTTATCTGTCTTTTCAATTCCTTCTATGCCAACATGTGAAGGTATCCGAGCTTTTAAGACTGAACGTCCTCTGGAATATAAGTTTGAAGAATCCAGAAATATCTCCTCTGCTTTATTAGGTCTACTGCATTTTCGTAAGTTTCTTAGTGTTTGAATTGTTGAAAGAGAGTCTGTTAAAATTGTAAGTTTCTTGAGCAGGTTATCAGAGAATATTTATAGAGCTTTTAATATTGCCATCATCCCTGCAGTGAAAATGGATGTGTATTCCGTTGTTTTCTTGTGTATTTCTGCTAGGTGGTAGTCCGTGTCTGGTTTCTTGATCTCCCAGGGTGGAATCACTGGCTTGTATTCACAACTGTTATTAATTGATGTAATTAATGTACCCAGATGGACAATTTCCTCCATACACTTCCATCCTGTAGGGTATCTAGTGGTATTCATTGGATTGACATGAGTTGTTAGTTGAAAAACTAGTGTGAAAGTTGAATTTCACTATAATAAAGCTAATTGGGTAGCTTTCCAGGTAGAAATAGAAGAAATAAAAATGAGTAAGATATAAAATGAAAATATAAATGTATTTGCAGATAATCTTACAAGTGAAATATTACTAATATCTGTTAAACATATACCAAATGAATATATGTCACAGCACATAATTCCACACCACATTACGAATAAAAAAGATAGAATGAACATGGGAACAAAAAACACAGTCCCGTGGTGGACAGTTAAATGTGCGGAAATTAAAAGAAAAAGAAAGACAACAAACTCTTCAGGAATACAGAAAGAATAGATCCGAAGATAATTTAGATATTTACAAGAAAATTAAGAAATGAATCAAACAGAATAATACTTAACGCAAAAGAAAATCATTGGAAAAATTTCTGCCAAACACTGAACCTTGCAACTAATTATATAACAGATGTGCGGAAAAAGTTAAAAGCCATTAAAGGCAGAACTAAACATATGATAATACCTAATATAAAAAGACCTGAAGGGCAGAGACAGTCTGGCAGAAAGCAGAGGAGCTGGCCAGATACTATCATAGAGTTAGTTCTAAGGAAAAAGTATGACATGCTGAAACCAACAGAAGAGCCTTAAAAAACTCGATAAAGAAGTACCTGAGAATACTGATAATTTATCATATTTAAATGCAGACATTACAATGGAAGAAGTTGAAAACGCAGTACATGAAAAAAAAAAAAGCATCATCAAGGCATAACATCTTTAGCTACGAAATCTTGAAACACGTACCAAAAAAAGTACCATAGCAATTGTACCATCCCTGTTTAACAAACATGGAATACAGGAAAAATGTCCAAGACAGGGAAAACAGCAGTAATTATTCCAATATTAAAACTAGGAAAAGATGCCCGTGATGCCAGTTTTATTTTGAAAAGAATAATTTATATATTCAAATTCGTAATGATTTAGGAAGAACAAATGCACTGTTGATCAGATAATTAAATTAGAACATGAAGTAAAAATCAGGATTTCAAAAGAAAGAAAAAAAAAACACTGTGGTAGTATTTTTAGATATTGCTAGGGCTTATGATGAATGCTGGAGAGATGGTGCTCTCCACCAAATGAAGAAGAGTGAAGTAACAGGTAAATTATATAATTATTTAGAGAATTTCCTGCAAGATAGATATTTCACTGTTCAGGTAAACAATGCCGTATGAACAACAAAATGGAATACACCAAGGATCGGTTATGTCTCCTTCAATTTTTACAATAATGGTAAATGATTTAGGTGAAGAATTTAATGATATGAAAAATCAATTGCCTCAGCTTGCAGATGATGTTGCTATATGGAGAACTGAGAAAAATATGCTAAAATAATATCATCATTATCAGTTGCCATCTCCACAACGAAGGTTCGCTGTAATGGATCTCCAACGTCTTCTGTCTCTTGTCTTGGTGGTGCACTCTGATAGACTCTTTCCTGTCCGTCTCTTGATGTTATCTTCCCACTTATAGCGCTGTCTTCCCCTTGCACGTTTGCATTCAACTCTCCCTTCTGTTATGGTCTTCTGCAAGGTGTTATGCCTTTTTATGTGGCCAAAGTATTTTAGCTGCCGAACTTTGACCTCCCTCATCAGTTCTCTTTTCATACCTAGATTTTCTAGGACCTCCTTATTTGTTTTCATCTCTTTCCATGAGATACGCCCCATTCTTCTATATATCCACATTTCAAGAGCCTCAATTCTTTCTTCCAAATGCTTATTCATCGTCCATGTTTCAGCACCATACAGAAATGCAGAATATATATAACACTCTATGATTCTCAGTTTTAATTTGTGAGATAACTGTTTTGATGTCAGTATATGTTTCATGTTGTTGAATGTAGCTTTGGCCATTCCTATTCTCTTCTTGATTTCTGTTTCACATTAGCCATCTTCTGTTATTATATGACCAAGATATACGTAGCTCTCATTTACGCTTATCTTTAATGTGGGTTTATCGTCTGTTTTGCTAATTATCATAGTTTTTGTTTTCTCAATATTAATGTCGAGTCCATATTCATGACTTATACTGTTCACTTGTTTCACTAGTTCTTGTAACTCCTGTTCGTTTTCAGCTAACAACACGGTATCATCTGCATATCTAAGGTTGTTTATTGACCTTCCACTGATGTTCAGTCCTGTTATTTCCTGTATCTGTTTGAAAATTTTTTCGGTGTATAAATTAAATGCAAAGTCTAACAAATAAATTTAATAAAAGGAAAGAAGAATGGTAAAGAACAGTGCTGTCACAATGACTGTACTCGAAATCCCCCTTGTTTTCTACTTCGTCTGCGAATTGTAACGCTTTCACGTTGATAGTAAAAGCCTACTGTATTATTACCCGCTTTCTTCAATGAAACGTGTACTGTATTTCTTGGAAAAACCTTGAGATACGCAAGCTGATCAATGACCTAAATTTAATATTTCATTCATTCAATTTTATACACGGCGTAACTAAAAGACAGATGGACTAAAGGATAGAGAGAAGGGAGAGGCAGAAAGCAAGGACACATGCAACACTAAACACGCGTCGCGCGATACACAATTGCTGCCATCACGCGTGTAAGGCCACATGCACTAACTTTATTTCAAATCGACAGTGATAAAATTCACTACCCATACCAGAGTTAGGTTTTAAAATCCTGAAAAACGCTTATTGGGAATTATGACATTATACCGGTTTACGTTTGAAAACATGACAGTACCCAGACACCCTCAAGTTTGGAAGTGAGAAGGTAGTAACAGCACGACTATCCTAGAAGAAAATGCATATTGGCTCCATTAAATTCATATATTTGGGTTCCTTAGGGTTTGCTGACAAAGAATATGTAAAACGTTACGCAAATAGTCTAGGAATTACCAAGTTATGCCAAAATAAAATAGTGGGGGTGCCTGACAGCATGAAATCATTTCTGCTCATAAAATTTTTTTATAACGTGTTTGAAAAAACATTACGTTACGGAAATAGCCTACCATGTAAACTCCAAATTGATTGGAGCGCAACAAATGAAAGCCTAACCACGATTGGTCGGGGTATAAATACTATCTTGTGTTGTCAGGGGAAATCGTGAAAAGGGGTACTTTTTTGAAAAGATGTGTAGACATGGTTTGATTGGGTAGAGCTGCGAATATACTCAATTCAGAGCGTCTGTTCCTTGCCACATCTTGTAATAAACCTACTAAGAAGCAGTGCGTTGAGCACCAGTGTATATTTTTTATAAAATAAAGCCTGGGACATCGGCAGATCGGAGTTGTGCTATATTCATTGCCAGTCAACGAAACTGTTTATTATTTCCATGAATTGTGGGACCGTGGTCTTAAAGTTATTGAGCAGCACCTGGTCAGAGCTTTGCTGAAGCCAGAGGTGGACAGCATACTCCTTGGTCCATATAGCAACCAGTGGGGTGGCTCCAGAACTCATTAAAGTAATCGAGCAGAGGAGTCTTTTACTGCAGTCATCACGCAAGATAAGAGAGTGTGGCCATGGAGCTCAACATTATGTAACCCCATCTTAAAATGACATTGTAAAATAAACTTAAGAGGGGAATTTAATTGTTTTAATACCAGGAACTGAGAACATCTCCAATACTAGTTCCAATAGAAACAAACTATTGAAGTCATGATGACAAATACCAACAGAGCTTGAACAAAACAAAACCAGTATTACCTCATATTACCACTACACAACTGACACACATAGGATACCATTAATAATATATGTCACTACAAGAATCATATTAATAAATTCTGTACATATAACTTGTAATTAAAATTGATTGTGATTCCTGGTTCCCTTTGTATTTGAATCAGGACACATATACATTCATGACAGCACTGAATACATATTGTTATTTGAAAAGTTATCAGTGACTCCTTTAAGATATCCTCTTAGAGTGTTTTATGTATGTGAGTGTCACAGTGTTGTCAAGTGTGGTGGAATAAATTAAATTGTTTATCTGTCTGTTGTTGTTATGACTTACACTTCATCATACACATACCCTAGACATATAACGTAGTCATCACACTGTTCCAGAATAATTCTGACTGAGGTATACATATGTGGCAGCAAGTAAGGTTATCTATAATACACTACTCTTATTAGATATAGATACCTTCACAGCTGATCTCAGTCAGTACACTAATTCCCCTATAAATATTTATAACATCCCACTTTACCACATATATTGGGGTCTCGCTCTCGGGATTTTGAATCTTTCCCTATTAAAAATATTGGGGGTAATTCACTTCAGGGAATAATAAGAATTAAAAGGTATCCTTGGGTGAAAATAAATAAGGTTGAGCTCACAGTGCCTGTGTTGTCCTGAGTTAATTAGTCATAGATAAAATTGTTTAGTTAAATATTTTAGACATTTATCTGTTAGACAATGGCCGACCTGGCAAAATTTCGATCTGCTGCTGTACAGACTGCGAAAGAGTTAGGAATGGACGGGCAAATTATGATTTCTTATGTCACTGCTGAATGTGACAAATATATTGAACGGGAAGAAAGAAGATTAGAAAAAGAGGCCGAAAGAAAATTAGAATCTGAAAGATTGGCCGAAGATAAGAGAATAGAAGCTGAAAAAAGAGATTAAGAGGTTGCAGATTGAGGCTGAGGCTAAGAGGTTGCAGATTGAGGCTGAGGCTAAGAGGTTGCAGATTGAGGCTGAGGCTAAGAGGTTGCAGATTGAGGCTGAGGCTAAGAGGTTGCAGATTGAGGCTGACAAAGAGGCTAAAGCATTGGCTGCAGAAAGAGAAGACAAAAGATTAGCTGCAGAAAGAGAAGACAAGAGATTAGCTGCAGAGAGGGAAGCAGAAAAGGAGGAGAAGAGATTACAAAGGGAACATGAGTTACGACTAAGGGAGTTTGAGTTTCAAGGCCATGCTCCTGAAAATGGTGCCAGTCCCTTTGCCTCTGATGCTACTGCTAGCCAGGGAGCCTCAACCTCAGCTATGAATTTTCATTTAGATCATTTTGTTGAGAAAGACGATGATATAGAGTGCTATCTAAATAGGTATGAACTATTAGCTACCACGTATGGGTTAGAGAGAGAAAGGTGGAGCTTAAAGTTATCTCAAGGACTTCGTGGGGCAGCTTATGAAGTTTTTGCAAAAATGAGCAGAAGTGATCAGGAAAATTATGACATGCTAAAGCAGGCTCTTTTGTTAAGATATGAAAAGAATGCAGAATTTTATAGGAAAAAATTTAGGAATGCTAAACTACTGTCAGGTGAAACCTATCACCAGTTCTCTGCACGAATAGAGACATACTTGGAGAAATGGACTTCTCTGGGGAAAACCCAAGATCTTAAGGAAATGGTCCTTATAGAGCAATTAAGAGAGTCCATGGCTCCAGACCTGAGAAAGTTTCTCATGGAACAAGGTGCAGAGAGGCTGGGTGAGTTGCTAAATGTTGCTGAAAGGTATCAGCAGCTCAAGCAGAGGTAACAGGTAATAAAAAGAAACAAGTGGATAACTTTAGGGCACCACAGAACTTTAATAAATTTGATCCTAGGGATCAAAACAAAGGTAAGCACCAGTTTGATAGGCCACGGTATGAAAATAAAAATAAAACCCCACAATTCGATGAAAGGAAATATGATGAAAGAAAATCTTTCAACCAAGGAAAAAGGTGGTGTAAAAATTGTAAGATGAACAATCATGACACTGACCATTGTAGAAGGAAACCTCCTCATTGTGCTGCTATGACATCGGGGAAAAAGGAAAAGAAGGTCAAACCTGAAGAACTACAGGAACCATACCACCCCCCAGTGTGTGAAGATGTCATCTGTAATGGTGTCACTATAAGGTGTTTATATGATACCGGTTTAGATTACGATTCCGTTGTGAGTTCTCACCTGGTGCAGGCCGATCAATACACCACAGAAACAGTGGAGATTCAAACTGCAACCAAGGATGTAGCTACCATGACACTTCCCGTCGCCCGAATAAAAGTGAAAACGCGATATGTGGAAGGAATCATAAAAGCAGCAGTGATAAATGAGCCAATCTACCCTCTGATATTGGGGTGTAGATATGTCTTCTTGGGGAATCCCAAGAGACCTGTGATATTGGCAACAGTGCAGACCAGATCACAGTCTAAAAAGGAGGAGGATAATCCAATAAATACTCACCCAGATGAGATAAGGAAGGCACAGGCTGAGGACAAAACACTCAAGCCATGTTTCAAGAAGTTGCCCAAATCTCATACACCTCCAGGCAAGGGAGAGTTTTATATGAAGAACAAACTGATATATAGGAAGGCTGGATCTGAATCCAATGGTCACGGACAGCTGGTCCTTCCCACTTCATATAGGACTAAAGTGTTGGAACTAGGGCATGCGATTCCCTTCAGTGGTCATATTGGAATCAGCGCAACAGGACAGCGAATAGCTTGTCATTATTTCTGGCCAGGAATAACTGAAGATATCAAACGATATGTAAAATCCTGTCCAGAATGCCAACGAGTAGCACCTAAACATTGGACTGCACCAGCAACTCTGGGGGAAATGCCCATAGTGGGAACACCCTTTGAGAGAGTTGCCGTGGATCTTGTGGGACCTCTCACCCGAACCAAGAGAAGGAACAGCTACATTCTGACTCTGGTGGACACTTGTTCTATGTGGGGAGAGGCAGTAGCCCTGTCATCGATTGATTCTAAACATGTGGCAGAGGCATTGCTCACAATTTTCACAAGGTTAGGCTTTCCCAATCAAATCTTGACTGATAATGGCTCTCAGTTCAAGGGGAAACTAACTGAAGAAGTTTTCAGGATCTTCCAGGCCAAACACTTCCATTGTAGTGTGTACCATCCCCAAGGGAACGGCCAAGTGGAAAGATTTAACGGCACGTTGATGTCGATCCTGAGAAAGTTGGCACACGAAAAACCAGATACATGGGACCAGTACCTGCACGCCGCCCTCTTTGCTTATCGGGAGGTACCCCATAGTTCAACCGGTATGGCCCCGGCAACATTATTGTTTGGAAGGCCAATAAAAGGTCCACTCGAAGCTTTGTTAAGAACGTGGACTGATGAAAAGGCAGAGGAAAACATTACATCTTCATACCAATATGTGAATGAGCTGACCACTCGTTTAAAAACTGGCTGGAAACTTCGCAATGAAAATTTGAAACAAGCCAGGAAGAAACATGCTGCCTATTATAACAGGAAGGCGAAAGACAGAGATTTGGCTGTGGGAGAGAAGGTACTGCTTCTTCTCCCCGGGAGTCAGAATAAGTTACAGATTGGATGGCAAGGTCCATATACAGTTTTAGAGAAGGTGTCTAGAACAAATTATAAGATAGATAAGAAGGGGAAAGAAAAAATCTATCATGTGAATCTCCTGAAGAAATATTTGGAAAGAGAACATCAGGAAGAGACACAATTGTTGACCTTGTCCATCGCCATGGAGATGAAAAAGGAACCACTTTCATCATTTGAATATCCATTACACCCCTGTGAGACAGCAGCACAGGTGAAAATCAGTACACATTTAACGAAAACTCAGAAAAAGAGAGTGCAACAGGTTCTAAATAATCATGCAGAGGTGTTAACAGACCGACCAGGGCATACAAACCTATTGGAATATGATATGAAACTGATAGACCCCACACCTGTCTGTATGAAACCATATTCGATTCCGTTTGCTAAGGAGAAAGCTTTGAAGGAAGAGATAGACTATCTGTTGAAGGAAGGAATTATTTCACACAGTGAATCCTCGTATAGTTCCGGTGTTGTACTCTTAAGGAAGCCCTCTGGAGAACATAGACTCTGTATAGATTACAGGAGACTGAATGCTATTACAGAAGGACAGGTGGATCCATTGCCGGATACAAATCAGCTGTTTGCCAGACTAAATAAAGCTAAATATTTCTCAAAAGTGGATCTGAGTAAAGGATACTATCAGATTCCAGTAAAGCCCGAGGTTAGACCATACCTAGCTTTTAGTACCTCAGAAGGACACTATGAGTTTAATAGATTGCCATTTGGATTGAAGAATGCGCCTAGTGTCTTCTCTAGAATGATGAGAAAATTATTGGACCCTCTGAATAATCCATGTATAACAAATTTCATGGATGATATCCTTATAGCAACAGAAACATTTGAGGAACACATTGACTCTCTGAAGATGCTGTTTGATCGACTTAGGGAAGCAAATTTAACAGCCCGACCAACCAAATGTTGCGTTGGATGTAAAGAATTGGAATTTTTGGGACACACAGTTTATCAGGGAAACATGACCCCTGACCCAAAGAATTTAGAGAAATTAAAGAAAGCCCCGAGACCACAAACCAAGAAGGACGTGAGATCCTTTGTCTCATTATGTGGTTTCTACCAGAAGTATATCAAAAACTTTAATTCCATATGTGCACCGTTAACTGATTTGACACGTAAAGGACATCCAGATCGCATTACATGGACACCACAATGTGAAATGGCTTACCAAGAATTGAAGGAAAAGCTCACAAGTAAACCTATTTTGAAATTACCTGACTTAAGTCAAGAATTCATAGTAAGGACGGATGCCAGTAATATTGGGTTGGGTGCAACTCTACTACAGAAATCAGATGCATTGGATGGGGAATTAAGCCCAGTGGCATATGCTAGCAGAAAATTGAATAAAGCTGAAATCAACTACTCAACTAGCGAAAAAGAATGTCTTGCAGTAATATGGGCAATAAAGAAATTCAATATTTATCTGTATGGGAAGGCATTTAAGTTGCAAACGGATCACAAACCTTTATCGTTTCTAGCCCAGGCTAGGCATGAGAACTCTAGGTTACTCCGATGGTCCTTACTTTTGGCTCCCTATAATTTTAGCATTGAGTATATATCTGGAAAAACAAATTTGGGAGCGGATTTTTTAAGCCGCCATCCGTGTGATGAGAATCACCGTAAACCCCAGAAATAATAATAAATTTCTCTATGTGTATATAGAATAAAGGACTGACATATAATGTCTGTTTTAAGAGGGGAGATGTCGTGAATTATTCTAATCCCCATATATAAATTAAAACGTAAATGCAAAGCCTAACAAATAAATTTAATAAAAGGAAAGAAGAATGGTAAAGAACAGTGCTGTCACAATGACTGTACTCGAAATCCCCCTTGTTTTCTACTTCGTCTGCGAATTGTAACGCTTTCACGTTGATAGTAAAAGCCTACTGTATTATTACCCGCTTTCTTCAATGAAACGTGTACTGTATTTCTTGGAAAAACCTTGAGATACGCAAGCTGATCAATGACCTAAATTTAATATTTCATTCATTCCATTTTATACACGGCGTAACTAAAAGACAGATGGACTAAAGGATAGAGAGAAGGGAGAGGCAGAAAGCAAGGACACATGCAACACTAAACACGCGTCGCGCGATACACAATTGCTGCCATCACGCGTGTAAGGCCACATGCACTAACTTTATTTCAAATCGACAGTGATAAAATTCACTACCCATACCAGAGTTAGGTTTTAAAATCCTGAAAAACGCTTATTGGGAATTATGACATTATACCGGTTTACGTTTGAAAACATGACAGTACCCAGACACCCTCAAGTTTGGAAGTGAGAAGGTAGTAACAGCACGACTATCCTAGAAGAAAATGCATATTGGCTCCATTAAATTCGTATATTTGGGTTCCTTAGGGTTTGCTGACAAAGAATATGTAAAACGTTACGCAAATAGTCTAGGAATTACCAAGTTATGGCCAAAATAAAATAGTGGGGGTGCCTGACAGCATGAAATCATTTCTGCTCATAAAATTTTTTTTTATAACGTGTTTGAAAAAACATTACGTTACGGAAATAGCCTACCATGTTAACTCCTATTTGATTGGAGCGCAACAAATGTAAGACTAAACACGATTGGTCGGGCTATAAATACTATCTTGTGTTGTCAGGGGAAATCGTGAAAAGGGGGTACTTTTTTGAAAAGATGTGTAGACATGGTTTGATTGGGTAGAGCTGCGAATATACTCAATTCAGAGCGTCTGTTCCTTGCCACATCTTGTAATAAACCTACTAAGAAGCAGTGCGTTGAGCACCAGTGTATATTTTTTATAAAATAAAGCCTGGGACATCGGCAGATCGGAGTTGTGCTATATTCATTGCCAGTCAACGAAACTGTTTATTATTTCCATGAATTGTGGGACCGTGGTCTTAAAGTTATTGAGCAGCACCTGGTCAGAGCTTTGCTGAAGCCAGAGGTGGACAGCATACTCCTTGGTCCATATAGCAACCAGTGGGGTGGCTCCAGAACTCATTAAAGTAATCGAGCAGAGGAGTCTTTTACTGCAGTCATCACGCAAGATAAGAGAGTGTGGCCATGGAGCTCAACATTATGTACCCCCATCTTAAAATGACATTGTAAAATAAACTTAAGAGGGGAATTTAATTGTTTTAATACCAGGAACTGAGAACATCTCCAATACTAGTTCCAATAGAAACAAACTATTGAAGTCATGATGACAAATACCAACAGAGCTTGAACAAAACAAAACCAGTATTACCTCACATTACCACTACACAACTGACACACATAGGATACCATTAATAATATATGTCACTACAAGAATCATATTAATAAATTCTGTACATATAACTTGTAATTAAAATTGATTGTGATTCCTGGTTCCCTTTGTATTTGAATCAGGACACATATACATTCATGACAGCACTGAATACATATTGTTATTTGAAAAGTTATCAGTGACTCCTTTAAGATATCCTCTTAGAGTGTTTTATGTATGTGAGTGTCACAGTGTTGTCAAGTGTGGTGGAATAAATTAAATTGTTTATCTATCTGTTGTTGTTATGACTTACACTTCATCATACACATACCCTAGACATATAACGTAGTCATCACACTGTTCCAGAATAATTCTGACTGAGGTATACATATGTGGCAGCAAGTAAGGTTATCTATAATACACTACTCTTATTAGATATAGATACCTTCACAGCTGATCTCAGTCAGTACACTAATTCCCCTATAACTATTTATAACATCCCACTTTACCACAATGGTGAATAATTCCTTCCCGATCTTACTGTGGCAGTTTGCTCCCAATAAATGTTACTGAGTATTCTTATATCTTTTCCATCAATACCTATGTCTTTGGGGCATTCAATTATTTTCTCATGATGGACTCTGTCAAAAGCCTTCTTATAGTCAATGAAGCACATATACATACTTTTTTGGACCTCTGTATATTTTTCTGCTAATATTCTTAGGCAAAATATTGCCTCTCTTGTTCCACTGTTCCGTCTAAAACCAAACTGTTCTTCTTGGATTTCGCTGTCTACTTTACTTTTTATTCTTTCATGTATGATTTTGAGCAGTATCTTAATTGCATGACTCATCAGGCTGATTGTTCTGAAGTCTGAACATTCTGTTGCATTTGGTTTTTTGGGCAATGTTATGAAAACTGATGTCTTCATGTCGTGTGGTATATATCCTGTATTGTATATATCTTGCATATTTCTGTGATTGTATCTATACCAAAGCTCTCCAGAGCTTCTATCATTTCAATTTTTATGTTATCCATGCCTGCTGATTTTCCTTTTTGTATCATATGAATGGCATTCTCTACTTCTGATCTGAGAATGTTCGGGCCTTCATTAGAATCTGGTGATGGTTTTTTACCTCTGTTGTCCTCGAATAGTTCTTTTACGTATTCTGCCCATCTGTTTGATATGTCTTTCTCATCAAGTAATATTACACCATTTTTGTTCTTGATACAGCTTCCTCCTTGTGCAAACCGCGACCGATTTGATAATTTCTTTATTTCTTCATGCATATCTCTTGTCATGTGCTTTGCTTCCAAGTCTTCTATTTCCTTGCATTTTGTTTCTATCCACCGTTCTTTTGCTTCTCTACACATAGTACGTATGTCATTGTGTCTTGTTTTATATTCTGGAGTGTTTTTTGCTTTCTTTCTTTCTGCTATTTTATTCAAGATGTCATCTGTCATCCAAATTTGATTTTTCTTAGACTCCTTTTTAGGTAAATTTGCATTTGCTGATTGTATGCTTGTTTTTAAGCATTCCCATTTTGCGGTTGCTTTTTCTTCTGGGTTTTCTCTTCTATACTGCTCCATGCTTTCTGTCAATAACTGTTGATATTTATTTTTAACATCGATTAAATATTTCTGTTTTATATCTGGTTGTTTCAGCGCTGATATTTCTATCTGGGGTTCCTCCTGTCTTCTGTTTCATGCTCTTTTCAGCTTTATATTTACTTTGATGACGACTGGATTGTGATCTGAATTTATGTCGGCGCCAGGATGTGTCTTTGCACTTGTGACACTGTTTTTAAATCTATGTTTTATCATGATATAGTCGATTTGATTTCGTGTTACATCTCCTGGGCTTTTCCATGTGTATAATTTCCTTGGGTGGTGTTCAAAAAAGGTGTTACATATGACCAGCTGGTTTTCTTCACAGAACTGGATAAGTCTGTCTCCTCTATCATTTCTTGTCCCTAATCCATACTGTCCTACTATTTTCTTGTATTTTCCTTTTCCTACTTTTGCATTCATATCACCCATTACTATCAACACATCTGTAGATTTGACTGGTGGTGTGTGTTGTAGCTCTTCATAGTATTCTTCTATTTCTTCCTCGCTGTGATCTTTAGTTGGTGCATAAGTTTGTAAGATTGATATGTCGAATGGCTTTGCTCTCATCTTTAGTAACATCATTCTGTCATTGTGTGTCCAGTATCCACATACGTATTTTTCTAACTCCTTCTTTATCAACATTCCTACCCCTCTTTCATGTTTTTCGCCTCCTGAGTGTTGTTACGGCAGATTTATTGGCATGGTCTGCTAGAGGTTAGCAGCATGCGATTTTAGGGGTTACAACGTGTAATGTAATGTAAAAGTATTATTGGTCTAGTGAACGCTGTGACGTTTCAGCGTTAGTTGTCACGCACGGCGACCAAGAGACGAGACCCTTTTTTAGACGACCGTCGAACCGATAAGACGTGTCCTTGGAATGTTATATTGCCGGGCTTGTATTGCCGCACAATTATAGTACATTAAATAATGGACATGGGTCAGTCCAATGTGATAACGAAGAAAGATGAAGGTACAGGTTAGTAATTGACTAAACCTTGTCAACGTGAATTTATAGTCCGCCCTAGTTATTCTAATGCCAGACGCATAATCTCACTGTCGGTGTATTGGATTTTCCAACCACGCGTGCATACAGTTATGCGGTTCTGACTACTATGTTTTCAAGCTAGGAGACAAAGGACTGATTTGTAAAGGAATAATATATGAAGTATGAACTGCAACTTATTATGTATAATTCTTCATGATGACCATGTGTAAACTGTTCGTGTATGGAATCGATATAATAAATGTATATGGACTCGAGAAAGGACTTATCAAATCTATAACGTTAGAATTTGACTGTATTATGAAGTTGACAATATTATATCCCACCTTCGCGTACTTCACCATCAAGAGCACGATCTCATAATTTACTGAGAAAAGACAATGGATAATTATATGTAAACGTAAATAGAAGAGCCAGTATAAACCAGCCCCATTAACAGTGTTAACGGCAACAGTGAGAAGCTAACGGTAACAGTGGTGGGCCATCGCGGGGACGAAGAAAAAAAGATTTTCTTGTTTACATGTGTTGCCAACTGTTTACCATTACAAGCAAGTCACATGATTTCCATAATACTACGTTGAACACATGACTACGCAATGCAAATCTGACGTCACTACATCGTGCGTAGATGCCGCGCTTCGAAAGGAACAACCGTCAACTCATTCCAGTTTTGATTAATATTTGCTTAATCAAGAAGACCAGACAAGAGAATACTGTGATCAGCCAATCATGAGCAAACAGTACTAGGCACTAGTCTAGTCCGTTGACGAATTTGACATCGCCGGAGCCTTCTAAAGATAAGTTTAGACCTAGGACGATTGTCATTCATTAACACACTAACGAGTCCATACCATTTTGCAGGCATGTCCTCTCTATTAATTGTTTATCGATGTTATATCTGTTTCTTTTTGTCCGTTGATGTTGTCCTTTATTTGCGGGTATGGTTGGGCGGCGGTTCATAATGAATAAAAATGGCTCTCAGGATGCCGATATTCATTCTGAATGTTCCTTAGGGCCGTTAGTTAATTGCTTTTAACGAAGAACCCATCGACGACCTTCCGATGAATTTCGTTCGTTCGTAATTGCAATTAATTGACCTTGCATGTTAGATGTCCAGTCAAGTTATAATTGGTGTATTTTAATGTATTTAGTTTCAATTTTTGTTCATTTCAGTAATCATGTTTGTAACCTATCGTGTTTTTTCTGACCTTACTATCATTCAGTTTAATTTTTTTTTTGTACATTCGTCAATGAGTCCATGTATACGTCACTAGTTTTTGTGTACACAGGTTAATTATCTATTCAGTTCATTCTTTAAGATCTCACTTCCGGTTTAGTCACCTTATTTATTAATGCAGTTTTATTGTGAAAATGTCTTTGTCTTGTGGTGCTACTGTTCTGTAATCCTTGGTTAACCCATTGTATTGTTTGTATTCATTTCATCCTTCTATAAATTAATATTAATGCCATAATTTCTTCATTGACAAAATTGTAGATTAATATAAGTAAATTTTTATGAGTTTTAATGAGGAATTGGGGACTTTGCACCAATTTGCAGTAGTGGTCCTAGAAATGGGCAATGCACTTTATACCTCATGATTAAGGCATAAATTATAATGATTAATTATTAAAACTTTATAACATATTAATACATATCTAATATAAATTAGTACACTTTCTCAGTACTATATTGTGAACTTAGTGACAATTAAGACTAATTATTTGGGGATAATACACATAATTATTAAATATTAATATTAAGCGCTTGATATAATTTCAGCAGCTTATATAACTAACTATCATAACTATTTATGATAGATATCAGTGAGTATATATATATAATATTTTTATAAAATATTATAGATTGTGGAACTTATACATAACAATACAGGAATATTACAATTTCTTGTATTAATTATTCATTCGTTGAGTAATTATAATTATCTACATACATTCTATTGTTGATTACAAGACATAAGTAATTGAATACTTAAATAAATTAAACTCAAGATGCTTAACTTAGACTATTTTATTAAAATTGGTAAGGATTTTGGAAAAAAAAGGAGAAATTCTCGAGCACTCCTTGGCTGAATTTGCAAAATATAAAGAGAGAGATGGAAGAACTTGAAAGAAAAGAGGCTGAAAGGAAAACTATTGCTAAAGGCAGAGATGGAAGAACTTGAAAGAAAGGAGGCTCAAAAGAAAGCAGAATTAAGACAAGAAGAAGAAAGAAAGGTGGCAAGAGATGAAATCCTACGGATTGAAGAAGAGAATAAATTGAAACGACAAGAAATCATACTGCAGCAAGAAATGGAATTGCAACGGCTTAAATTGGAAACAGCAAAACTTAATTCGCAGAGTGCTGCATCAAGCCAAAATGATAATGCTCAATCTGGATCTTCATCCACCCGACTTAAGGGCAATTATTACTTTAAACTACCACCATTCAAGTTACACGTGGATGACCTTTCATCGTGGCTGGCGCGCTTTGAGGATATATGTAAGTTCAATAACCTTGACAAAACTGCATGGGCACTTAAACTTAAAGAATTTCTGGATGGCGAACCTGCAAGTGCAGCACAAAATATAGATCCTACATTAGCCACAGATTATGAGGCCATTAAGACGTTGTTATTACGTCGTTTCCACTTGAACGAAGAGGCATGTAGATTACGTTTTAAAAGTTTGTTGCCAGATAACAATAAAGATTTCACAGGTTTTATTGCTAACATACGCAATACTTTTAACAGATGGGTTGAACTGGCAGGGGTCAACAAATCTTACGACAAGTTAGTCGATTTGTTATTGAGGGATAAAGTATTATCTTCTGTCAGCCCACCATTCTTTGCTTATCTGCAAGAAAGAAAACCAGAATCTATTGATGAGTTAGAAAAAATTTCTTTAAATTACTGCACAGCTCATCCGAATGATCATATTTCTGGCTCGTTGATAAGAGAACCACTTCCTGTAGCCTCCAATATGGCATATCATAATCATAACAAACCTAGAACACACAGTGTGGACAGAGGTAGGTTCAAAGGAAACTATGACATTAATTTTCATAAGGGACAGAATAACTTTAACAATAACTTTAATAGAGGAAGACAACAAACCAGAAATTATTCACCTCAGTCAAGATACAACAGTAATCCACGTAACTCAAGTTATAATCGGTCATATAATTATAATAATGGTAACAAGTGGAACAATAGCGATAATTATAACTCGAGACATCGAGATAACAGTTACAATAGAGGACAACGGGATAATTCATCTAATTATTCTCGTCATCGTTCTCATTCTCGTAGATCGACAAATTATAACCATAATACAGGGGCAGCCGTTACTACTGCTACAACCCCTGGTGTTCAGAGTTCACCTACTGATAACAAAATACAGTCTTCATCTACTTGTTTTGCAATGAATTATAACGTGGCAAATAGTTGCCCAACATGTAATCTTATATTTCAGAAAGCAAAAGAGACAGTTCTGAACTGCGGACACATTCTACCAGAAGTCAGTCTAGCAGTCAATGACGGAACAGGCTCGCTGATCTTCAACAGAGGAAAAGTTAATGGATCCATCGTCTCAGTCTTAAGAGATTCGGGATCGACCACGATCGGAATCCGTCAGACACTTGTTCATCCGAATTGTGCAACTGGAGAACATGTCAGGTGTATGACCTTTGGTGGAACCATAGAATGTTATCCAACAGCTATTATCTATATTGATACACCTTTTTTCACAGGCAACGTTAAAGCATGCATGTTAAGAAACCCAATTGCCGACCTTATGGTGGGATGCATACACGGGAGTAAAGATTGCACACCAGAAGAGATTATTGAATGGGAAAAAAATAATCTATGCATCGGAAATGCAGCAATAACCAGAGCACATACAAAAAAATTAGAGACTATGGACACTGAAAACAAGGAAACAGACGATCATGAAAGTATCGAGATTCATTCTGCTATTGACCGAGTATCCTTTGCTGCAAAACAGAGGGAAGACAGGTCACTAACAAAATTTTTTTCACTGGTCAACAAAGTTGACAATCTTGCTATGAACAAAAATAATAGTCATTGGTTTAGTATTAAAAATGACATTTTATTAAGATGTTTTATGGATAAAACTCAGATAAGACAACAAGTCATGGTACCTTTTGCTTTTAGACGGTACATACTTCAACACGCACATGATTCTAAGTGTGCAGGTCACATGGGTTATACTCGTACACGTTCGCGAGTATTATCTTCTTTTTTTTGGCCGGGAGTATCACGAGATATTTCACAGTACGTACGCTCCTGTACGATATGCCAAGAAGTGAAAGCACGGGGAGCCTTTCACACGGCGCCTATTCAGGCTTGTGACATATCTGTGAGACCTTTCGACAAAATGGCCATTGATATCATTGGCCCACTTTTACCATCAGCCAGAGGACATAGATTTATTCTCACTTGCATCGATTTATGCACACGATGGCCAGAAGCCATCCCATTAAAAACAACCACCACCACAGATGTAGCTGATGCACTACACCTTATCTTTTCTAGAGTAGGTTTTCCTAGAAAACTTTTGTCAGATCATGGTTCTCAATTTATATCTGAGACTATGACGGAGGTAATGAAGACTTGGCAAATAGATAGAAATCTCAGCAGCATTTATCACCCAATGAGTAATGGTGCTGTAGAAAGACTTAACCGCACACTCAAACAAATGTTACATAAAGTTACAGTTAACCATCCACACGACTGGGACAGAGTTCTACCAGCTGTGTTATTCGCTTATCGAGAGGTGCCACATGAACAAACTGGCTTCTCTCCATTTCAACTAGTCTTTGGCGCTCCACCAAGAGGTCCTATGGGACTAATAAAAGACTTATTGATTGACTCCGAGATGACTCAGGATACCCAGTCATCCTATGAGTATGTAATTAATCTCCGGAATAACATTATTGATGCCTGTAAAATGGCAACAGCTTCATCTGAGGCTGCGAAAGAGAAAGCTAGAACTTTCCAAAACAGTAATAGACGATTACGTCAATTATTTCCAGGAGATCAAGCTTATGTGTTATTGCCACATAACAATAATAAACTACTAATCTCGTGGAACGGTCCTTACCAGGTTATCAATAAGATTTCTGATGTTGATTATGTCCTGGACATTAAGGGACATCACAAAATATTTCACATAAATATGCTCAAGCAATTTCATACTCGACCTGAACATCTACAAGCTATTTTTCATGAACTAGATGACACTTTCGTACCTAGATGTCACTATTCTAATTTGTCTGTTATCCAGGAAGAAGAATCATCTTTTCCTGAGGTACAGTTAGCATTACCTGTACCTGTAGTACAGCCTAGTGAATCTTGGCGGGATGTAACCATCTCCTCGTCAGTTACACCGCAACAGCATCAACAGATAGCTGAACTTCTACAATCCTATCAAGATGTGTTAACCGACATTCCAGGTCGCACATCAGTCATTAATCATGACATCACTCTTAATGATGATACTCCAATTCGGGTACATCCATATTCTGTTCCTCTACACTTTCTTACTAAAACTACTAAGGAACTTGAACAGATGTTATCTTTAGGAATTATCGAAACTAGTAATTCCCCATTTTCTTCTCCATTAGTTATTGTCCGAAAGAAGGACAATAACATTAGACTATGCGTCGACTATAGAAAATTAAATGCACAAACGATAGTTGATAGCGAACCACATCCACTTCTCGATGACTTACTGCCACGTCTATCGACAGCAACTATATTCACTAAGATAGACTTAACTAAAGGTTATTGGCAGATACCACTAACCGAAAAAGCTAAATACTACACAGCGTTTTCAACTCCGCTAGGTCTATACCAGTGGAATGTGATGCCTTTTGGGCTTGTTAACGCTCCAGCTACCTTTGTTCGCATGATGCGACACATTTTTTCAGGTAGACCAGACATTATTACATACATAGATGACATATGCTTATTTAGTTCATCTTTTGAGGAACATGTTTTGGGTCTCGAATACGTTTTGGATACATTAAGAAATAACAATTTAACTGCTAAACCCACAAAATTACAAGTAGCGTTTCACGAAATAACTTTTTTGGGTCACATTATTGGAGCAGGATATATCCGAACACTACCCAGTACAGTTTCAAAAATTTTAAACATTTCCGTTCCTCAAACGAAGAAACAGGTTAGAAGCTTGTTAGGTCTAGTCCAATATTACAGTAGATTCGTACCTAACCTGTCATCCATCAAGGCTGTATTGTCCTCATTACTGAGGAAGGACATGCCAGTGAAGGTGACATGGACTAATGAGTGTAATAATGTATACCTTAATATTATTAATATCTTTTCAAACCCACCTATTTTGAGACTTGTTGATGCTTCCAAAAAGTTTATTCTCCGCACAGATGCGAGTAACTACGGAATTGGCGCATGTTTGCTCCAATACCATGACGACATCCTCCATCCAAACTTGTACGTGTCACGAAAACTGAAACCACCAGAAGTGAAATACTCTACTGTTGACCGCGAACTTTTAGCCGTCGTTTGGGCGATAACCAAACTTGAGAAATTTCTACTGGGAGCCCCTTTCGTAGTACAAACTGATCAGAGGGCCGTAGCATCACTACGACGGGCTAATCATAAAAGTCCAAAGCTCACCAGATTCGCTATTCTCCTTCAACCATTCAACTTTACGATTGAGTACATCTCTGGGACAGACAATATCGTCGCAGACAGCACTATCTAGAAATCCTTTGGACCTATAGCACTCAACACTGACACTTTTCTAATACGTCACCCGAAATTACGTGACACAGAAGAATGAATCCTATCGCGAAATTCTTAACATGGAGATAAACCTTTGCTTACAATTCAACTAAATAACTTGTACAGACGATTGCGAAAACGAAATGAACTAAATCAAATGACACTATGGTCGTATTTACACCAGAACTTTGTGTGAATTTCATTTATGACAAAACTATTGGACACATTTCCTTGCATCAAGTGAAAATAATAGAAAACACTATCAAAGTAACTCAGTATGCGACATGAACAATTGTCAATAGCTTCGATTCTCATGAACTGAAACATTTAAATATTTGTTTGTTAATCGGAATTCACAATGATCAAGCCTACGTATGGATCATCATATCCAACTTTAATTAATTTTAATTAATTACGTTAAAATAATGGAAAATAAAATAAAAGGTGAGATAAATATGAAAAAAATGAAATGAAATGTGAAGAAGAGGGAAAAAAAAATTTTTGAAAGAAGAAAAAAAAAATAAGATCTCACATGATTCTTAGATAATGTTATTGTATGTAACTATTATGTTTATTAATTAGGTTGATACATTACATACTATATTATTGTTTAAATTAGTTAGATAGGTTTTAACAACTTAATACTACACTTAATAGATGTCCAACACACATAATTAAGTTAAATTTATACATTACTTTCTTTCGCTACTTTATTCTTCATTTATTTATTTCTCTACTTAATATATCCTTTCATTTCTCTCACATTAGATTTGCAATAACTTTATTTTGATTACACACTCAATATAATTAATTAATTTAATTTTAACTCGTTAGATTAGTCTGACATGACAGTTCATTGCGACATATTTTAAGTTAATTATTTAATTAGATATCAACATTAGCCATTTATGTATAACATTTATGTATAATATGATGATTAATATATTAGATGACTGTTAGTAAGTCGACATGACCACGACACTGTTCTAGACAGAACATCGTAGTCCATATGCCGCATTGTTGGTTAAATTTTTCGATATTGTTAAATTTTTTTTTGGTATTCATTCAGATAGGTTTTTGAAAAAAAAAATCTATCTAATAGATTTTTTTCCCCCCAGTGGACAGGGAATTGTTACGGCAGATTTATTGGCATGGTCTGCTAGAGGTTAGCAGCATGCGATTTTAGGGGTTACAACGTGTAATGTAATGTAAAAGTATTATTGGTCTAGTGAACGCTGTGACGTTTCAGCGTTAGTTGTCACGCACGGCGACCAAGAGACGAGACCCTTTTTTAGACGACCGTCGAACCGATAAGACGTGTCCTTGGAATGTTATATTGCCGGGCTTGTATTGCCGCACAATTATAGTACATTAAATAATGGACATGGGTCAGTCCAATGTGATAACGAAGAAAGATGAAGGTACAGGTTAGTAATTGACTAAACCTTGTCAACGTGAATTTATAGTCCGCCCTAGTTATTCTAATGCCAGACGCATAATCTCACTGTCGGTGTATTGGATTTTCCAACCACGCGTGCATACAGTTATGCGGTTCTGACTACTATGTTTTCAAGCTAGGAGACAAAGGACTGATTTGTAAAGGAATAATATATGAAGTATGAACTGCAACTTATGATGTATAATTCTTCATGATGACCATGTGTAAACTGTTCGTGTATGGAATCGATATAATAAATGTATATGGACTCGAGAAGGACTTATCGAGAAAGGACTTATCCCACCTTCGCGTACTTCTATATACGAGAAAAGACAGAATTTGAAACGTGTATTAACGGCAACATAGATTCTTTCCCAGGGGACAGAGAGTTCTCTACATATCGGTTCTTATCTTGTTGTTGTGATCCCATTACGTTCTGTAGGAAGTACGTGGTAAGGCCCCAATCTCTTCCACGGTGGCTAGCCATTGTCTTTTTCTATGTCCGACATGCCTCTAGTGCGCCACACACTTTGCTGTTTCGCTTTGCGAGCCGTTGATCTTCTCAGATTCCTCCGCCTCACTCACCGTCTCAGTCTTTGTGTACTAGGGATGGACATTCCCTTGAGTAAGATTGCTCCTACTCCACCCATGTAGTTTAGCCAGTCAGCCAAGACTGTTGCCCGGAATGTGGCCACCGCCGTACACAAGCGGTATTCGAGGAGCCATACATGAGCTAGATAAAGAGAGGAGAACCAAACAGGATCCTGACTATCCTAAAAAGGACATGGCTGTTTCTCACCGTGAGGTACTATCCCTCTCTCTTTATCCTACATCCCCTACATACAAAATAATATAAGGACCTACAAAAGCAAATAAATAAAGTACCGGTATGTAAATGGATGACAAAATTGGGATTTCAGCTGAATACAAATAAAACAAAAGGAATAATCTTCAGTAAAGGTAGGGTTTTTAACAATAAAATTACAATATTAACACAGTACAAACCACTCGATATCTAGGAATGACATTGGACCAACAGCTAAACTGGAATAAACACGTAGATAAACTAGTGGAGTCTTGCAGAGGATTGACTAACTTGTTAAGATGTTTGAAAGGTATAGGATGAAGTGCAAGCACTAAGACAATGGTCACGTTTTACAAATCTTTTATTAGAGGAAACAGATTATGGAAGCATAATATATGGCCGTGGCACTGCTACACGCAGTAATAAAAATAAAATAGACAGAATTTAGCATCAAGCTGTGGGTACAATAGCAAGAGAAAGCAGACCAGCTTCAATTGGGGCTCTAGAAGTGGCTTTAGAAATTCTGTCCTTGGAATTACGGAGAAAGGAGTTAAGACTAAATTACATGAACAAAGTTATGTTAGATAAGTCTCGTCATGCATATACAGCTTTTTGCAATTAATGAGCCAGAGCTTGCGTACAACACGAAGGATGGCCGCCGACTGAGCGAAAAGGAAGCAGTTTCTTTCTGCCCCACAAGACGCCAAAAGGCGTAATGGCCACTGACTGCTTTGACAGTCGGTGTCTAAGTATCAAAGAAGAAGAATTTATGTTTCAAGCATGAATGACTGTCTTCGAACTAGCAAATTAAGTTATATTTCACTAAATTTGTATTTATAATGTTTACAATGAAAACAAATGCCATATTACAAGCCTGTAAATAAATAAAAAATATACATGCTTTAGGAGACCGTGTAAAATTCAAAATGTAGGCGTTTCTAGGAGTTTTTAATATACCGTCTAGGTTTTTTTTTTCTTCAAAATTCAAGAGTGGCAACAGTGGACATGGAGGCGCACGTATTCTACCGTAACGTGTTACTATCTTGTAGTCACGACGCACGAGTTCCATGTTCATCTGTTGTATTCGTGAGTATTTACAAATACAATGTTTTTTTTTTTAATGGAGGAAAAAAATATCCAGTTCAACCCGTGATGAGTTATAATTATGATATCTACTGTAGATAAAACAAGATAGTAATTTTGATTTTCGATAGGGCCTGTCTAAATACGACATAATTTCACCACTCCATTCAGTCCAAATAGAGCAAATCAAAAGTGTAAAATTGTTTGAATGAGTGTGTGTACCCTCTCATATCCAAATGGAAAAGAGCGGACTCTCTCATCTGCCATATTATTAACAAGGGGGAGGTGGGTTGGAAAGCCCGGGATGACATCCAATCCACTAATCGGTCGAAGGGTAGCACAGTGAACTGGAGGCTGCCATATTGGTCTATTTTTGGCAAGTGGCTATTAATACGAACAATGTATGTAATTACGGCGTTTACACGGTTAGGCCTATGCACGAGATGATATATATATATATAAATCATGACCATTTGATGCACAAACGACCTCGACTGGCGATGGACACCTATTCTGATGCAGTCGGCTCCGAATTATGTGCTCGATCGGCGTATCCAATAAAGTTATCTGCTCGCATTGTGGAATGTGTTGTTGTTGTTTGCGATTGCTCGACCATATCTCACCCTCACATACTGGCCTTTTCTGGGCGGTATGTAGGCCTAGGTTGTGTCGAAGTTTGCGATATCTGCGCCTTTCGGCCCGACACATCCGATTTCAGCACAGCACGCAATTTTTACGGGTTTGCTTTACTTGTTGTTGTTTTGATGAGATGATGGGTGGAGAGTGGGCACTTAACAGCTGACCGTTTTTGCCTCTTCTCGTTCCATCTTGGTCTACCCTGTTCAACCTGAAAATTGGTTATAATTGGGGTATTTAGTGTCATTTTATTTACTAATTTTGTATTCAATTTAAATAACTGTTGTCTTTTGCAGTTGCTGATTTTAATTTATATTCATCATCAGTTGCCATCTCCACAACGAAGGTTGGCTGTAATGGATCTCCAACGTCTTCTGTCTCTTGTCTTGGTGGTACACTCTGATAGACTCTTTCCCGTCCATCTCTTGATGTTATCTTCCCACTTATAGCGCTGTCTTCCCCTTGCACGTTTGCCTTCAACTCTCCCTTCTGTTATGGTCTTCTGCAAGGTGTTATGCCTTTTTATGTGGCCAAAGTATTTTAGCTGCCGAACTTTGACCTCTCTCATTAGTTCTCTTTTCATACCTAGATTTTCTAGGACCTCCTTATTTGTTTTCATCTCTTTCCATGAGATACGCCCCATTCTTCTATATATCCACATTTCAAGAGCCTCAATTCTTTCTTCCAAATGCTTATTCATCGTCCATGTTTCTGCACCATACAGAAATGCAGAATATATATAACACTTTATGATTCTCAGTTTTAATTTATGAGATAACTGTTTGGATGTCAGTATATGTTTCATGTTGTTGAATGTAGCTTTGGCCATTCCTATTCTCTTCTTGATTTCTGTTTCACATCTGCCATCTTCTGTTATTATATGACCAAGATATACGTAGCTCTTGACTTGTTCCAGGATTTTCCCATTTACGCTTATCTTTAATGTGGGTTTATCGTCTGTTTTGCTAATTATCATAGTTTTAGTTTTCTCAATATTAATGTCGAGTCCATATTCATGACTTATACTGTTCACTTGCTTCACTAGTTCTTGTAACTCCTGTTCGCTTTCAGCTAACAACACGGTATCATCTGCATATCTAAGGTTGTTTATTGACCTTCCACTGATGTTCAGTCCTGGTATTTCCTGTATCTGTTTGAAAATTTTTTCGGTGTATAAATTAAATAGGCAGGGGGACAGCACACAACCATGTCTGACACCTCTTTTTATGTCTATGTATGGTGAATAATTCCTTCCCGATCTTACTGTGGCAGTTTGCTCCCAATAAAGGTTACTGAGTATTCTTATATCTTTTCCATCAATACCTATGTCTTTGAGGCATTCAATTATTTTCTCATGATGGATTCTGTCAAAAGCCTTCTTATAGTCAATGAAGCACATATACATACTTTTTTGGACCTCTGTGTATTTTTCTGCTAATCTTCTTAGGCAAAATATTGCCTCTCTTGTTCCACTGTTCCGTCTAAAACCAAACTGTTCTTCTTGGATTTCGCTGTCTACTTTACTTTTTATTCTTTCCTGTATGATTTTGAGCAGTATCTTAATTGCATGACTCATCAGGCTGATTGTTCTGAAGTCTGAACATTCTGTTGCATTTGGTTTTTTGGGCAATGTTATAAAAACTGATGTCTTCATTCATTCATTCATTCATAACCCTCCACTCCCAAAGGAGCATAGGCCTTCAACAAACACATGCCAAGTCCTCCTGTCCCGTGCCATCATCTCAAGTTCTTTCCATGTTCTCCTCATCATTTTCACCTCTGTTTCCAACTCTCTTCTCCATGTACTTCTTGGTCTTCCTCTGCCTCTCTTGCCCTGGGGGTTCCAGAACAAGGACTGCCTTGTAATGCTATCAACAGGTTTCCTCAGTGTGTGTCCTATCCATCGCCATCGTCTTCTTCTCATCTCTTGTTCCGATGGCACTTGTCTAGTTCTTGTCATCAGTTCCACGTTGGTAACCTTGTCATACCATTTTAATCCCTCTATTCTACGCAAGCACCCATTTGTGAATGTCTGTAGCTTTTTGGTTGTTGTCTTTGTTGTTCTCCATGTCTCCGAGCCATACAATAGGACTGACTTCACATTTGAGTTGAAGATTCTTATTTTTGTGTTGGATCCGATTTCTCTTGATCTCCATATATTTCCCAATGCAATGAAAGCTCCTCTTGCCTTTTGTATTCTTATTTTGATATCGCTGTCTGTCCCTCCAACTTTGTCTATATTACTGCCAAGATATGTGTATGATTCTACATCTTGAATTGGTGTTTCTTCAAGTTCAACCCTGTTATCATTACCTGCATTTATTCTCATTATTTTTGTCTTTTCCCTGTGTATTTTCAGACCCAATTGCTGTGACCTCTCATCGAGTGTTTTCAATTTGTCCTGCATCTGATTACGGTTATGGGACAGAAGAGCCAAGTCATCAGCAAAATCCAGATCATCCAACTGCTTAGTCAGAGTCCACTGGATTCCATTTCTGTTGTGTGTTGTCGATGATCTCATAACCCAATCTATTGCCAGCAAGAAAAGAAATGGAGACAAGAGGCATCCCTGTCGCACTCCTGTTCTTATCCCAAACGGTTCTGTAAGCTGTCCTTCGTGAAGAACTCTGCATGTCATGTCTTCATATGTTTTCTTTATTAAATTAATGATCTTCAGGGGAACTCCATAATGCCTCATCAATTTCCAAAGTGTCTTCATGTCGTGTGGTAAATATCCTGTATTGTATATATCATTGCATATTTCTGTGATTGTATCTATACCAAAGCTCTCCAGAGCTTCTATCATTTCAATTTTTATGTTATCCATGCCTGCTGATCTTCCTTTTTGTATCATATGAATGGCATTCTCTACTTCTGATCTGAGAATGTTTGGGCCTTCATTAGAATCTGGTGATGGTTTTTTACCTCTGTTGTCCTCGAATAGTTCTTTTATGTATTCTGCCCATCTGTTTGATATGTCTTTCTCATCAAGTAATATTACACCATTTTTGTTCTTGATACAGCTTCCTCCTTGTGCAAACCGCGACCGATTTGATAATTTCTTTATTTCTTCATGCATATCTCTTGTCATGTGCTTTGCTTCCAAGTCTTCTATTTCCTTACATTTTGTTTCTATCCACCGTTCTTTTGCTTCTCTACACATAGTACGTATGTCATTGTCTATTGTTTTATATTCTGGAGTGTTTTTTTGCTTTCTTTCTTTCTTTCTGCCATTTTATTCAAGATGTCATCTGTCATCCAAATTTGATTTTTCTTAGACTCCTTTTTAGGTAAATTTGCATTTGCTGATTGTATGCTTGTTTTTAAGCATTCCCATTTTGCGGTTGCTTTTTCTTCTGGGTTTTCTCTTCTATACTGCTGCATGCTTTCTGTCAATAACTGTTGGTATTTATTTTTGACGTCGATTAAATATTTCTGTTTTATATCTGGTTGTTTCAGCGCTGATATTTCTATCTGGGGTTCCTCCTGTCTTCTGTTTCCTGCTCTTTTCAGCTTTTATATTTACTTTGATGACAACTGGATTGTGATCTGAATTTATGTCGGCACCAGGATGTGTCTTTGCACTTGTGACACTGTTCTTAAATCTATGTTTTATCATGATATAGTCGATTTGATTACGTGTTACATCTCCTGGGCTTTTCCATGTGTATAATTTCCTTGGGTGGTGTTCAAAAAAGGTGTTACATATGACCAGCTGGTTTTCTTCACAGAACTGGATAAGTCTGTCTCTATCATTTCTTGTCCCTAATTTATATTAGTGCATGTATTTGTCATTTTATTTTCTCTTTTGTATTGTTTATAGATAACTGTTGTTAGCTGAAAGCGAACAGGAGTTACAAGAACTAGTGAAGCAAGTGAACAGTATAAGTCATGAATATGGACTCGACATTAATATTGAGAAAACAAAAACTATGATAATTAGCAAAAGAGATGATAAACCCACATTAAAGATAAGTGTAAATGGGAAAATCCTGGAACAAGTCAAGAGCTACGTAAATCTTGGTCATATAATAACAGAAGATGGCTAATATGAAACAGAAATCAAGAAGAGAATAGGAATGGCCAAGGCTACATTCAACAACATGAAACATATACTGACATCAAAACAGGTATCTCACAAATTAAAACTGAGAATCATAAAGTGTTATATATATTCTGCATTTCTGTATGGTGCAGAAACATGGACGATGTATAAGCATTTGGAAGAAAGAATTGAGGCTCTTGAAATGTGGATATATAGAAGAATGGGGCGTATCTCATGGAAAGATAAGAAAACAAATAAGGGGGTCCTAGAAAATCTAGGTATGAAAAGAGAACTAATGAGGGAGATCAAAGTTCGGCAGCTAAAATACTTTGGCCACATAAAAAGGCATAACACCTTGCAGAAGACCATAATAGAAGGGAGAGGTGAAGGTAAACGTGCAAGGGGAAGACAGCGCTATAAGTGGGAAGATAACAGGAAAGAGTCTATCAGAGTGCACCACCAAGACAAGAGACAGAAGACGTTGGAGATCCATTACAGCCAACCTTCGTTGTGGAGATGGCAGCTGATGATGATGATTATAGATAACTATTGTCCCATACACTTGATTTTAATGTGTATTAGTATTTGTTCTTTTTGAGTTGTTTTTTTTTTTTTAAACCTCGTTGTCTTTCCTTGTCCTATGAGTAGTTAGTAAGTTTGTTTTTTTATTCCGTTGTTTTTTGGTTTTTTTAATTGATTTGTTAGTTCTTGTTGCTTAATTTCTATTTGGTTGAACGTCTTTTCTGAAGTACTAACCTTTTATGTTTTCCTTTGTTTTATGTATAAATCTTTTAAGCATTTATTAGGCACCTCCTGGGGCATCTATACTTAAAACCTTATCGCCTGTCATGTCTTTATTGTGATTTCTATAGTAAGTTTTTAATTCAAGCCTTTGTTGTTCGTACTTTTTACAGTGGATCAGGTAATGGTCTATGTCATTTTCTTCCTGACATTCTTGGCAGTGTGGTTCCTCTATCATAAAGTATGCTGCACCAAGACGGAGACGCCACAGTTTTTTGTTTGATGGTATCTTTAATTCTTCTCTGACCTGGCACGTCCTTGTTGGTTCTTTCAGCAGTTTGAAAGTGTGTCTGCCTTTTCTACTGTTCTTCCTTGTTGTCTTACATTCCTCGTTTATATTTAGCTTCACTTGGCTCTTGATCTCCGACCTTCCCAGTCCTGTTGTTATATTGTTTTTACTTATTCTTCCATTCTTGGCATTCTGGTCTGCCAACTCGTTACCAGCTATACCTATGTGTGCTGGAACCCACACTAGCCTCTCACTACATCCTCTGTTTCCAAGTGAAGTATTAATTGCTAGAATTTCTTCCTTTATGTCTGGCCGGCTACATTTACGTGGGTGTTCTAGGGCTTGTAGTGATGATAGTGAGTCTGTAAATATCGTAACAGCTTCTGGTGGGTTATCTTCGATTATTTCTAAACTTTTTAGAATTGCTACCATCTCTGCGGTAAAAATCAAATCCCCTTCAGTTACACTGTAGCTCTTTTTAATTCCCCACCGTGGTATTACGACTTCTGCGCCTAGTTGCCCACTATCACCCTTGGATCCATCAGTGTAGACGGCCAGACTTTGTTTTGTTAGTTGATCTATGAACTTTCTACTTATCATTTTGGCTTCCTTATCTTCTAGGTTTTGTTTGATCTTTTCAGTAAGTGAGTAGTCTATGATTGATGTTTTTAGTTCCCAGGGTGGTATTTTGCTTCTATATTTATTACTATTTTTAATTGTATTTGACAGTTCTTTGAATTGCGTTAGATCTTCTATAGTTCTCCACCCTGTTGGATATCAATCTTTATTTAAGGGAACGTCCCATACACTTGGTTGGTTTTTGACAAATGCTTTATGTGCTTAGTGGGTCACTTCTTGTTGCAATTCCCTAGATATCTGACATTTTCTTTTTGGAGCATTGAACATCTTATATGTATGTCTTCCTTTCAGATGTTTATCCCACTCTGCTTTCCATTCATCTGTTATTAAATCTTTAATTAAGCTCTTAATCTCTGATTTACTCGTCCCTACATTTATTAGATTTTTATCAGATCTACCTTTCTTGGCTTCTATATCTGCCTTTTCATTTCCTTCTATGCCAACATGTGAAGGTATCCAAGCAATTAAGACTGAACATCCTCTGGAATATAAGTATGTAGTAGCCAGAAATATCTCCTCTGCTATATCAGGTCTACTACATTCTCGTAAGTTTCTAAGTGCTTTAATTGTTGAAAGAGAGTCAGTTAAAACTGTTAGTTTTTTGGGAGGGTTATTAGAGAATATTTCTAGTGCTTTTAGTATTGCCACCATCTCTGCAGTGAAAATGGATGTATTTTCCGTGATGCTATATTCTTTTGCCATTTTCCATATTGGAATATATATTCCTATCCCCAATTTGCCATCCTCTCCCTTGGATCCATATGTGTACACAGTAATGCTGTCTTTTGATATTTGTTGTATATATTTATTGGCTGTGTTTTTAATATTATTTATATTATTTGTTTTCTTAAGTATTTCTGCTAGGTGATAGTCCATCTCTGGTTTCTAGATCTCTCAGGGTGGAATCACTGGCTTGTATTCACGACTGTTATTAATTGATGTAATTAATGTACCCAGATGGACAATTTCCTCCATACACTTCCATCCTGTAGGGTATCTAGTGGTATTCATTAGACTGGCCTGAGTTGTCAGTTGGCATCTTGTAAAAGCTGTATGTGCTGGGTGAGACTTATCTAACATTACTCTGTTCATGTAATTTAGTCTTAATTCCTTTCTCCATAATTCTAAGTGTAGAATTCATAAAGCCCCCTCTATAGCTCCCATTGATGTTGATCTGATTGCACCTGCTATTGTACATAAAGCCTGATGCTGAATTTTGTCCAATTTAATCTTGTTACTGTGTGCAGCAGAGTCATATACTATACTTCCATAATCTGTTTTTCATCTAATAAATAATTTATTAAAAAGTGAGCATTGTCTTAGTGCTTGCACCCCATCCATTACCTTTCAAATATCTTAATAAGTTAGTCAATCCTCTGCAAGACTCCACTAGTTTATCTATGTGTTTATTCCAGTTCAGCTGTTGGTCCAATATCATTCCTAGATATTGAGTGGTTTGCACTGTATTAATGTTTTGCCCTTGTATATTTATGTCTATAATTTTATTTTTAACAACCCTACCTTTACTGAAGATCATTCCCAATGTTTTATTTGTATTCAGCTGAAAACCCCATTTTTTCATCCATTTACATACTTTATTTATTTGCTTCTGTAGATCCTTATATAATTTTGGCAGATGTTTCCCAGTCCTCCATATAGCAACATCATCTGCAAACTGTGACAATTTATTTGGTATATCATTAAATTCTTCACCTAAATCATTTACCATTATTGTAAAAATTGAAGGAGACATTACTGATCCTTGGGGTATTCCATTTTGTTGTTCATACAGTTCTGATCTATCATTGTTTACCTGAACAGTGAAATATCTATCTTGCAGAAAATTCTCTAAATAATTATATATTTTACCGGTTACTCCTATCTTCTTCACTTTAAAGAGAGCACCCTCTCTCCAGCATTCATCATAAGCCCTAGCTATATCTAAATATACTACCACAGTTTTTTCTTTCTTTTGAAATCCTGATTTTACTTCATGTTCCAATTTAATTATCTGATCCATGGTGCATCTGTTCTTCCTAAATCCTGACTGAGTTTGATTATATAAATTATTCTTTTCCAAATAAAACTTTAATCTTTTATTTACTATGGTTTCTAATATTTTACCTAGATGGGAAGTTAAAGAAATTGGTCTGTATGAACTGGCATCATGGGCATCTTTTTCTGGTTTTAGTATTGGAAAAATAATACTGCTGTTTTCCATGTTTTCGGAATTTTTCCTGTATTCCAAATTTTGTTAAAAAAAAGAAGTTATAATTTCTATTGTACTTTTTGGTATGTGTTTCAAGATTTCGTAGCTCAAGATGTCATGCCCTGCTGATGTATTTGTTTTGTCCTTTATTGTATTTTCAACTTCTTCCATTGTAATATCTGCATTTAAATATGATAAATTTTCAGTATTATAAGGTACTTCTTTACTGATTTTTTTAAGAAGTGTTGCTCTTCTGTTGACTTCAGCCTGTCCTAGATTTTACTTAGAACTAACTCTATAGTAGTACCTGGCCAGCACCTCTGCTTTCTGCCAGTCAATCTCTGCCATTTCAGGTCTTTTTATATTAGGTATTATCATATGTTTTGTTCTGCCTTTAATGGCTTTTAACTTATTCCACACATCTGTTATAGAGTTAGTTGCAGGGTTCAGTGTTTGGCAGAAATTTCTCCAATGAATTTCTTTTGCCTTAAGTATTTTGTTTGATTCGTTTCTTATGTTCTTATAAACATCTAAATTATCTTCACATCTATGCTTTCTATATTCTTGTAGAGCTTGTTTTCTTTGTTTTTGAATTTCTGTACATCTAACTGTCCACCATGGTACTGGGTTTTTGTTCCAATGTTCATTCTTTTTTGTTTCTTTAATGCGGTGTGGAATTATTTGTTCTGGCATATATGCATTTGGTATATGTTTAACAGCTATTAGTAATATTTCTTTTGTGAGATTATCTGCAAATACATCTATATTTTCATTTTCTATATTATTCATTTTTATCTCTTCCATTTCTACCTGAAAAGCTACCCAATTAGCTTTATTATAGTAAAATTTCGGCTTTTCTACCAGTTTGTTAGGTTTATAATTATCTTTTAGTGTTATTTCAATGGGTAAATGATCTGAATTTGTATCCCCAATAACTTCCCATTCTGCATTAGCAAGATTTGGTGTTACAATGCTTATATCAATAGCTGTGTCTTGCTGATTTGCACAAGGGTTAATTCATGTTACTGATCCATCATTCAGTATTATTAGTTCATTGTTTTCAATGAAGTCCAACAGTAGTTTTCCTGATTTGTCTATTACATTGCCTCCCCAAGCTGTATGATGAGCATTGAAGTCTCCGACTATGATAGTTCTGTTGTTTATTCTTTTATTGACATCTGAGATATCTCTTTCATTTATGTTTCCACGTGAACAGTACAGGTTAACTATTTTTATTTCTTCTAACTCAGTAGACACTGTTATAGTTATTCCTTCAAAATTTTCTGTTCTAAATGATTCCCAGTCAGTTATTATACATGTTTTATTAACTAGAATTGCCACACCTCCTCCTTTTTGAGTTTCTGTCCAATCATTTCGAAAGATTTTATATTCAGGGATGGTAAAACGTTGACTCGGATTAAGATTAGTCTCTTGAATGGCAAATATTACTTTAGATTGTTTAAACATGCCTATTAAAGCTGGTATATTTTTTTGGGCACTTCTGCAATTCCACTGTATTATTCTAATGTTCTGTACTTCCATTATTTAATTTTGAAGTTTATTAAAAATAGTGTTGTACTCTTTTACTCTGAGAAGTGTATAATATATTTATTTATTTGTTAACAACAAAGTCTCCTAGATTTTCAGCTTCTCTGTTTAAGTGAGTTTGTAGTTCACTTTGAAGATTCAGCATAAATGCTTTCACAATGTTTGATACAGAATGAATAATTTTGTGACAATCTGTCATTTTTTCATTCCACATTTCTTCTTGTTGGTTTTTATCTGTTCATTTTTGCACACTCCTTATGAGTTGTCTTTCAGACTCAATCCTTTTCAGTAAATCTTCATTCTCTTCTTTGAGTTCTGCTAATTTAGCCACATCTTTAGCTACTTCATGCTGTATTTTTCTCATGGTTTTCAAGATTTCTTCTGCCTTTCTCACTGTATCTTCTGCTATCGATGATTTGGTTATTTCACTTTCTTCTGGTAGATTGCTATCTTTTGTCAGTATTTTTTGGACTTTATTTATCTTTTGAGTTATTTCAGCATTTCTGGTTCTGACTGTGATTTCTCTTGGTGATGGAGTTGTAGATGTAGCGACTGATGATTGATGTTGTTGTAGTGCTACTTTAAATGGTGTGTTAGAACTGATTGATTTTATTAGAGCTAGTTTTATTTGTTGGTAATGTGGACATCCTAGGAAACATGCACTGTGGTTTTCTAGACAATTTGCACATTTTCTGTTTATATTTCTTGTTCTGTAATCTTTATCATCTTCTACTAATTTGCAGTGATCATAGGTGTAGTCCCCTGCACAATATCGGCATTTAGACTTACTTCTACATGTTCTATTGGTGTGGCCAAATTTCTGGCAGTTTGAGCATTGAATGACTGGTGGTATGTAAGCTTCTGTTTTGATTTTAGTACTGCCACTGAAGAAATGTGATGGGATTTCTCGTCCTTCTAATGTAACTATTATTACAGTTGAAGTTCCTAATTTCTGTGATATCCTTTCCAGTTTAAGAATCCTATATTTTGGATTTTCTGTTTGTATTCTAGTTCTTATTTGTTCCTCTGGAATTGTCACAGGTATTCCTTTAATTACACATTTCCTAGTTTCTTTGACTAATTCTAGCCTAGCTTTAATGCGGTGTGCCAATTCTACTTGAACAGGACTTACTTCAGTTTGTTTTATTAAGCTTTTGACTTTTCAGTCATGTTCATTGTGAGTATTATGCCATAATTTGTTCTTTTGACATGTGCTATTGACCCTTTATCTATAACTGTTTCTAGTACATTGATGACCAATTCAATTTAGTGCATGTCATAGCGCTTTTATCGCTTCACATTTTAATATATAACACCGGATGTTATCATTATAAATAAATTATTTCTTGTAAAACCACTAACGGTTGTCATGTCTCAAATGTACTCCCTAAAATTAGCTCGTAAAAATGTGGGTTTTGAACACGTATATTAAGATTTAACTTCAGCCACTCTTGACATTTCGTCTCAGTATGATACCTGCAAATAATTAAATGAAGCTTATTTCATGTCTTTTCCTTAACGGAGAGTCTGTTTGTTTACACATTGTGATATAACAACCAAGATCTTTCTTTCATATTTTTTTTTTTTAGTTAAACAATTATAATTAATAAAAATTATTCAGAAGTACAATTTATGCAATATTATTTATTTATATATATATTTATTGAGCGTGCGATTGGTAGAGTGGTTAGAGCACTGGTCTCTCTCAGCAAAGGTGCTGGGTTCGATTCACGGTATCGACATGGTCCAGTCTACCCAGCTGTAAATGGTTATCTGACTCACGAGCAGAGTTAGGGAAGGAAAAGAGTGAGAAAGGGAACTGGTCACCCTGACCTCTCGATGCTGGACCCAGTCAAGTCTCTAACACTTCACTCCACTACAGCAGTATCTACAATGGGACCACCTTGACCTTATATTTATTATTGACTGCCCAAATTATGATCCCACTACACGCACCATACCGCACTACACGCACCATACCACACTACATGCACCATACCGACACCTGTTTGGAATAAATATTGAAATAATAAAGTCCCACATTATATTTTAGACGAAATTAGAACAATTTCATAAAATTTGTTTACACACTATAAATGAATAACATATGACGCAAACATAAAAACATAAAGATGGAAGAACTGAAGGCAGCACTGGAGAAAATCAAGATGGGCAAAGCAGCAGGGCATGATGGTATAACACCAGAAATGGTTAAGTACATGGGAGCATCAGGCGACCTATTACTCTTAAGGGTCCTACAGGCAGCGTGGTGCAACAAGACCATACCAAAGGACTGGGAGATTGCCATCATAACACCAATTTTCAAAAAGGGTGACAATCGACAATGTGGAAACCACAGAGGCATATCCCTTCTCAGTGTCCCTGGTAAAATCTACTCTAGAATCCTAGAGCAGAGACTCCGATGCTTAGCTGAGCCACAATTGGATGAGGTCCAGTGCGGATTCCGAGCAAACCGAAGTACTCAAGACCTAATCTTCACACTCAGACAGCTGAGTGAAAAGGCCCTTGAGTATAAGAGTGAGATCCATCTTTGTTTCATAGATCTGGAAAAGGCATTTGACAGGGTTCCCTGGAGCAAACTTTGGGACTGTTTGGCAAGGAAAAACATTTCAGCACCTCTAATTCATGCTATACAGAGCTTCTACAAGTCTTGCAGAAATTATGTGAGGACAACAAACCATAAGTCAGAAGAGTTCAGGACCACCACTGGTGTAAGACAAGGTGATATCCTATCACCTTACCTCTTCATATTCCTTATGGACGATGTCATCAAGGCATGTAAGGAGAGAACAAGAAAGTATTCAGTGGGGTACTGGAAGATGAGACAGGTCTGTATTTCAGAGCTGGCATTTGCTGATGATATTGCCCTGATTGCTAAATCAGAGGTACATCTCCAATTCAACCTGCAAGTCTGGAAGGAAGAGCTTGAGAAGAGAGGGATGGTCATAAGTAGCTCTAAAACAAAATCCATGGTGATATCACGAGAAGAAAGAAGACATCAGATTAAGCTGGGAGAACAGGTCCTGGAGCAGGTCGACCACTTTAAATATCTTGGAGCTATTGTAGACCAAATGGGGGGCATCAAAGAAGAGTCGGCCACTCAAAAAGCAGCAGCTGGGAGACTTTTTCAGGCCATAAATCGAGGATTCCTCAGCAAGAGAGAAGTTGGTAAGAAAACGAAGATGGCTGTATACCACTCCACCTATGTCCCAATCTTGACATAAGGATGCGAGTCATGGGCAATGACTACAACCCATAAAAGCCAGATCCAAACCTCAGAAATGAGGTATCTGAGGAAGATGGTTGAAGTAACAAGAAGAGACATGGTCCGCAACCAGACAATACGTCAAGGCCTAAAATCCCACCCCCTGCAGACCCAAGTAGAACAGTCCCCACTAAGATCGTTTGGCCATGTCTGCAGAATGGGAGAAGATCGGCTACCACGACAAGCATGGGAAACAAAGAGCCAGGGATCCAGACCCCCAGGACGACCCAGAGTCCGCTGGGAGGACAACATTAGACAATCTTTGAAGGACCGAGGACTAGAATGGAACCAGGCCTGGAGGAAAACAGCCGATAGGATAGTCTGCCGCTCTCTCTTCCAAACCTCTACACCTCACGGTAGAAGGGGAATGACTAAGTAAGTAAGTATCCCTATCAACCTTTGATGGGTTATAATTTAGATATATAGTGTCTGAGTCACAACATAATAACCTATATCTGAGAATAGCTGCAAATGACTAAACAAAAAAAATAATGAAGAGAACTAAACCAAAAAATAATGAAGAGATTGATAGAAGTTATGAAGAACATCATACAATAGCTATTTATAGACAGACAATCAAATGGCATGATCAACAAATTAGAATGCAACAAAATCATCTTTTAACACTAGCCATTATTAAAAAAGACAGATCTTGTTGCAGGGAAGGCAAGTGATCATCAGAGAAGAATATAACATAGGCAATTGTGAATAAATATTGGATGAACATTGTATGATCCTGTTAACACCAACACGCATCACTCAAAAGAAAACTGCCTCTTCGCACAATGTTTATTTGTAAAAGGTTGCAGAAATAAATTAATGTTCCATTTATATATTCAGTATTGAGAGTTTCATTTAAGGTAGTCTGTAGATATGTTTGTGGAGAACAGTGAGTAAACATGAATATGTATTTTAGTGAGATCATAACTGTAATAAATATGAATTATTGTGAGTATTAAATGCCTTTGAAACTTGAGATGAGTCATTGACACTGGAACTGGATAGGATAAGCAGTGAGAAAAACTAATCTTCTTCTTCTTCGTTCGCCCTGAAGAGGACGATGGTTGCGTTGTGTCGGTTTACAACGTAGCTGTGATATCTGCACCTTTCGGTCGACACATCCGACTTCTGCACGGCATTTTTTAGGACCGGGTTTGCCTTCCCATTTCGATCCACACTCGCTCAGCCAGCCTGCACAGCTGCAGACTGTTTCCAGGACCACCACGTGGAGGTGGAGTGCGGTCTTGACCAGCTCTGGTTCGCTGGTCCTGACGCAGGCAGTCAAGCTATGAGTCGCTGACTGCGGTCTCTATTGCTGCGTCTTGAGGTCCCAGAAAAACTAATGACAGCATTAAAAGGAAGTACTTACCTTAGAACCACCAGATATGATTGGATGCCGATTATACATGGATAATATTTTTAGAGACAGACATAAAAGTGATGATAAAGACAAAGAATTATTTTTAATTTATGGCACAGTGCAGGATTGTGTGCCATGAAATTATTGAAGGAGGTTTATGTTCCATGGACAACTGAAGTGTACTGAACAAAATGTTGAATAATAGCAATCATGGTTCAATAAGTGATTAGCTTGGTTGTTTACTAGTGAGACAGCAGGTTTTAAAAAATGTACATCAGAACTGGCTTCTGATTCAGTTGATCAGCAAATACATGATTTATGTGGCGGATGTAACCATGTACTTGTTGACTTCACATAACATTTTAAATAATTGTGAAGGAACAGAAAGAAAATTATTGTTCTCTATAATTAATCCTAATTATGACAGCCATTTAACCTTTCTTTCATAAGTCTGAGTAAGACACCATTTATACGCCAGAGAAACTGTGCTCCAGAACTGTGGGAAGATGGAACAGTTTGAAGAAACAATACAGATAAAACAGGAACTTGATAGTGAGGTATGTTGCTTCTGTATCTGTTTATTGTGAGATCAACCAAATGAAAATGTTAATTTTTACCATCTCAATTACTAGTGTTCTTTATTATTTTTCTGTCTCATGTGGCCTTTACAGCATGTACATTAGTGAAAATATGAAAACTTGTACTTTCCACTAAGCTGATGGTAGATGTTATGTTCTGTTTTTCTTGAGACTGTTTCATGTCTGGCCTTGTAAGTGTTAGATGTTTTGTTATTGTTAATCAGATTTGACCTCACTGCGCTCAAGGCAAACCCATAGGTGCTCAGTCTCCCTCAGCAAATGTCGAAGAGTGTGAATGCTAATTGTACCTGTAGCATGCTTGTTGTACATACGACAGATGCATTCTCTCACGTCCATCTCTGCTAGTCTCATGTTTGATGCCAAACTCCAACACTCAGCCTTGTTGATTCATCTATTGCAATGTCATTATCTAGCAGGCAATCATTAATTGCCCTTAGTATTTCTCCCTTATCCATGTCCAGTGTCCCCAGTACAGGTGCTCTCGAGGCCAGTCTGTCAGCTCTCTCATTCCCACGTACCCCTGCATGACCAGGACAGTAGATCCACACCAGTTCTTAAAGACTTGAGGATTCTATTGATGTTTCCCATTCCTGCCACAGCCATCTATTCTGAACGTTCCGATGCATGGCGTGAGAGTCTGACAATATAACTGCCCTGGCTGATGGAGTTTCAGACAGCCACCACAGTGCTGCAGTAACTGCCTGTACCTCCATTCTCATGCTGGAGGTTCTTGTCATGTAGGCTCCACTCTGTTCAGCAACAACCCTGCCCTTTATTCTCGCAGAGAAGCCCCATCCTGATTTCTCACCACACACTACAGATCCATCAGTGTACACAATGGTGTCATCATCCCCAGTATGATCACTTATCAGCTGATTAATCTTCAGCTCTGCTTTTCCATTCCCCTAAGCTCTGCACTCTCTGCCAAGGCTAATGATGACCTGCTGGTAGTTTATCCAGTTCTCCCCTGACTTACTCCACTCTTCCCCTTTGGATATATTTTCAATCCTGGTCACCTGACCAATCTTAGCCTCTGCCTGTGCCATCCATAAATCCCCCTCTTTATTCTTGCTCCTTTGATATCCGCTACGTCCACAAATGTGGAATTGATGACAAGAACCAGACAAGTGCCAGTGGAACAAAAGCTGCGAAGAAGATGCTGGTAATGGATTGGACACATTGAGGAAACCTGTTGATAGCATTACAAGGCAGTCCTTGTTCTGGAATCCACAGGGAAAGAGAGGCAGATGTAGACCAAAAAACACATGGAGAAGAGAACTGGATGCAGAGGTGAAATTGATGAGGAGAACATGGAAAGAACTTGAGCAGATGGCACAGGACAGGAAGACTTGGCATGAGTTTGTTGAAGGCCTATGCTCCTCAGGGAGCTAAAGGGTATTGATACTTGATTACTGAAATCACGAGCTGATGGTATGAGAGAAACAGAAGTCTCTGTTCCAAGCACGCAGCAACCATTGTTTTTAAGGCTGCCAGTCCTCACTTGCACTTCTGAATGGTCAGTTCGACATGATACTTGAAGATAGCCCATGATCAAACGTAACTCCCAGATATTTCAGCTTGTCTTGCCTTTCAATGTTCTGCACATTGAAAGTGATGTCAGGAAGGTCTGCTTTCATTATGGAGTTGTTTAAAGAGCACCACATCACACAGGCCTTATTGTGATTGACCTTTGATCCGCTTTCCTCACACCATTTAGAAACCGCCTGTAGTGTCTCTTGTATGCCTTGGACCATTTCCTATCTGTCTGAGCCAGTTCTGTACATGAGTATGTCATCTGTGAAAGTTAATGTTTGTCCCAGTCCTGTTGGTTGAAAGGTTGCTACTGTTGCTGTGTAGATGTTAAACAGCACTGGTGATAGTGGAGAACCCTGGGGTAGTCCTGGGCAAATGCGCATTGGTTCTGATGTCCAAGTTCCCAAGCGAAATGCAACTGATCTCTCCATTAAGGCAGCTGCTATCCACTTGATGAGCCAAGGGTTTACACCACATGCCATTATATAGTCTGTTAGGGTTGCAAAGTCCACACTGTTATAAGCATCCTCCGTTTCTCTTTTCCCTGGAATCCCTTGTACATATCGTACGCAAACGTTCCAGCGTTACCCCAAGTTGTTTTCATAGGCCTATAGCTAGCTACCCAGGGTATCAGGAAGGATGTGTGCATTTTCGCGGTGGCTCATTACTTGTCTTGCAACTATCTTTTCAAGTAATTTACCATAGACATTCTGTAGTGTGATAATTTGATAGCTACTGTGCAGTGTGGGGCCTTTGCCAGGTTTAGGAAATGGTAGAAGGTAACTGTATAGCCAGTCTTCTGGCACCTCAACATTCTGTATGCTGGTACTGAAATCGTTCACCATATTTATAATGGCTGTGTCGTCGAGCTGTTTAATGTGATGGTACTTAACACCATCAGGACACAGAGCATTTTTTCTGCTGGTTTTCAATGTGTACACCACATCCTCTTCTGAGATGAGATTGAAGTATATCTGGCCCCTTAGGGCATTTTCCAGAACCCTGTCCTTTATTTTCAGGCGGGCACTTTTGTCACTTTTATCCGTCTGCTCCACATATCGATTGAATGATGCTCTTCCCTTCTCTTCATCTGTCTTCTGGCTTAAAGTCCTACCACACTTTATCCTTGGCCTCTCTTGACAAGCTCTTGAATCTGTTAATGGCTCTTTGCTTTTTCTCCTTCATCTCTTCAACCTCTCCCTCATTCATCATTCTTCTGTTTCGTGCTTTACGCCATTCCTTTGTTGCTCTTTCCTTTTCTATCCATGTTTCCTCCACTGTCTTATTCTGTGACGGTATTTTGACTTCATCAAAAGGTAAAGTAGGTAGTCCTTTTAGCAGATAATGCTGTAAATGAGTAAAGTGTCAGGTTCAGCTTTGAGAGGTGGGGGTGACAGTGCTATTCCTTGCTGACTTTGCCTTCCGTAACTCAAGAGCAGAATTAAGTACACATTTACAGCCGGGTAGACTCCAAGTATGGTGTCACTCTGTTATGAACCAGGTACCTTTGCCACAGAAGGCCAGCACTCTAACCACTGCCAAATCAGACACTTCATCAAAAGGTATATGAGTTTAGGGGGAAGGAACAAAATGTATAATAATATATAAAACATGAACATCAAAACAAAAACATGGTGAAAAGATATCAAAATATAGTTTTTGCAGAAGAGTGTTCAAAATAACCTGTGGCAAACAATGAATAATAAAGCACCATAATTTCTTTGGTAAATATGAAATTCAGCTCTCCTAGTGACAAGAAAAGATCTTTGCCAGCTGCACATTGGTTGACTGATATTTATTAACAACGATAAGAAAACCTAAAATAAAGTTTGTAGAACCACCATCATGGATGTCCTTGTCGTGTCAGCCTATTTTACAACATACGAGTATGTAGGGAGAAAACTCCATGGACCCACCTCAATATTAAAAAGAAAAAAAAATTAAATGAATAAACAAGACATGCAAGTAGCTGAAGTTAATATAAATTGTCTTCTTGTTATGTCAAAAATCTCAGACGTCTGCAGTAGTTAGCCAAATGTTGTATGTTATTATAAATTGTCTTCTTGTTATGTGAACAATCTCAGACATCAGCAGTAGTTAGCCAAATGTTGTATGTTATTGCTTCAACAAATATTTCTACTTCCACTATGTTGTAATTCACAACAATTAAAGAAAGTATTTAATTGCATGAATGATGATGGGTTTGACTTTTCACTTCCATTAAACCACTGTGTGAATGAAAATACATAAACTTTGTTAAAATAAATGCAAGTTACTGAGTACTTGTGATTGAAAAGGTAACAAGGCTGCACTTCCATGTAAAAAGGTGAAGTTTGATTTCTGCTTGCAGATTATTTTTTTTTAAATTTAGATTTCTGCTTGCTAATAGTTTTTCTAAAATTTTTTAAAAAAATTTAATCTTCTTGTCTTTAGTTTTAAAAATGAGAGTTTGCAAAAAAAAAAAGAAGAAAAAAATTATTGGATTGTTCTTGTGTAATTTTTTTTTTTTTTCATACGCCCGCTAATACTCGAGGCGAAATCATCTCAGGTTATTATTAATGTCTAACCTGACATTGATTTTACATGAGTATCCCTTTTTTCTTGTACAGAGACAGGTGTCCCTCGCCATTCAGGCAGATACTCGCCGATTTCGGAGGTACCCATTACAGCTGGGTCGGCTCAGGAGCCGCCAGTCCCTGGTCGACGACACTCCTTCAAATGTCCTCGCCAGGTCTCGAGTTAATCCAGTCCAAATCCCGGTCGACAAAAAATCCTCAAATGCCGTCACCCGGGTTTGATCCTGGATCACCCGGTCGCCAGAGCGGTGTGGTAACCACTACGCTAGCGCGGCTCCTGTTCTTGTGTAATAAAACTAAATTAATAAACCGACTAACACCTATAATTTATTTATCATTTCATAAGTTTGTTTTTAAATTATATTTTCCAAATGTTTGTTGTGGGTTTATTGGCCGAGTTGAAAGTGAAAATAGTAAGGGGATGGAAGAAAATAAACTGAACACAGGATAGGCTTACCATTCTCAGGGTTTAAAGATGAAAACACACGCAGTAATTCTTTTCCTTAACTTTTTTATGGCCCTGGTAAAATCTACTCTAGAATCCTGGAGCAGAGACTCAGACGCCTAGCTGAGCCACAAATGGATGAGGTCCAGTGCGGCTTCCAAGCAAATCGAAGTATTCAAGACCTAATCTTCACACTCAGATAGTTGAGTGAAAAGGCTCTTGAGTATAAGAGTGAGATCCATCTTTGCTTCTTAGATTTGGAAAAGGCATTTGACAGGGTCCCCTGGAACAAACTCTGGGACTGTTTGGCAAGGAAGAACATTCCATCACCTCTGATTCATGCTATACAGAGCTTCTACAAGTCTTGCAGAAATTATGTGACTACGGCAAACCATTAGTCAGAAGAATTCAGGACCATCACTGGAGTAAGACAAAGTGATATCCTGCCACCTTGTCTTTTCATACTCCTCGTGGACGATGTTATCAAGGCATGTAAGGAGAGGACAGGAAAGTATTCAATGGGGTACTGGAAGATGAGACAGGTCTGTATTTCAGAGCTGGCATTTGCTGATGATATTGCCCTGATTGCTAAATCAGAGGCACATCTTCAATCCAACCTGCAATCTGGAAGGAAGAGCTGGAGAAGAGAGGGATGATCATAAGCAGCTCGAAAACAAAAACCATGGTGATATCACGAGAGGAAAGAAGACATCAGATTAAGCTGGGAGAACAGGTCCTAGAGCAGGTCAACCACTTTAAATGCCTTGGAGCTGTCATAGACCGGAAGGGAGGCATCAAAGAAGTTGGCTACCCGAAGAGCAGCAGCTAGGAGACTTTTTCAAGCCATAAATCGAGGATTCCTTAGCAAAAGAGAAGTTGGTAAGAAGACAAAGATAGCTGTATACCGCTCCACCTATGTCCCAGTCTTGACGTATGGATGCGAGTCATGGGCAATGACTACAACCCACAAATGCCAGATTGAAAGCTCAGAAATGAGGTATCTGAGGAAGATCGTTGAAGTAACAAGAAGAGACATGGTCCGCAACCAGACGATACGTCAAGGCCTATAAACCCAACCCCTTCTGGCCCAAGTAGAACAGTCCCAACTGAGATGGTTTGGCTATGTCTGCAGAATGGGAGAAGATCAGCTACCACGACAAGCATGGGAAACTTAAGAGCCAAGGATCCAGACCTCCAGGACTACCCAAAGTCTGCTGGGAGACCAACATTAGACAATCTTTGAAGGACCGAGGACTAGAATGGAACCAAGCCAGGAGGAAGACAGCCAATAGAATAGTATGGCACTCTCTCTATTACAAACCTCTACACCTCACGGTAGAAGAGGAACGAATAAGTAAGTAACTTTTTTATGGGTTACTTGTTAGTTCTTGTTATAATAAAGAGCATGGTTAATGAGAACTATGGCTGTATTACTGATGGTATCTTGAGTATGTCATGAGATAATCAGACCTGATGGTATTAAGAGCATGTCATGAGACAATCAGAGCTTATGGTATTATGAGTATTCTTCTTCTTCTTTGATCCTTAGCCGCCGACTGTCAAAGCAGTCAGTGGCCATTACGTTTGGTGGCGTCTTGTAGGGCAACAACAAATTGATTCCACTTTGCTCGGTCGGCGGCCATCCTTCATACAGTGCCCCAACTCTGGTTCATTCTTTGCATCTCAGCCTCCACAGTCCACCGCCAAGTTGTTTTTGGTCGGCCTCTCTTTCGTTTTCCTTCAGGGGTCCATAGCATAGCTGTTCTTGTGATGGCATCAGGGTCTCTTCTGAGGACATGGCCAACCCAGCTTCAGCGTCTGCCAGCTATGATGGTGTGCATGTCCTCTTGCTTGCTCCGAGTAAGCAGATCTTGGCTGGTGATGGTATTTGGAGAATTTTTCTTAGGCATGTTGTGTGAAAAGAGGACAATTTCAACATTTCCTTCTTTGTGACTCTCCAGCTCTCCGCGCCATAGAGAAGCACAGAAAGCACACAGCTCTGATATAATCCTAATTTTGTGCTTGTGCTGTACTGAGAGGACTTCCAGATGTTGTTTAGACTAAAAAAGGCTGTTCTTGCTTTGTTCATTCTGTTGTTGATGTCTTTGCTTGCTCCGCCGTCTGGTGTTACTATGCATCCTAGGTATGTGAAAGCATCTGTCTAATGAGTATGCCATGAGATATCAGATCTGATGATTATTTCTTCATTCTTGGTCACAGTAAGACTTAAAAAAGATAATGCCCAGTACTGTTGTAGGTGAGTGAAATTTAAAGACTTCCCCTTACTAGGTCCAGTTTTTCTGTGGTGGGAGAGACCAATGCCATTCCTTGTTGCTTTAGCCTTCCCTAAAACAAAAGCAGAGCCAGGTTCCCAATTATGGCAGGATAGACTGAAGCATGATGCTGGTTCAGTCGTAGAATCCAGTAATTGTGCTGTTAGAAGACAGCCCTCTAAACGCTTAGCCAGTTGTAGGCTCCAGTAAGACTTAAACTACACACTTTCGTTCACTATACTAAGGGATATGCAGGGCATACAACTCAGAGGTGAAGAGAAATAGAAGAAAATTAACACATGGTTTAACACAAATGAAAATGACTAAGAGCAAGAATATCAGGAGAGTTAAAATAGTCCAGTAAATCAGACATTTGGGCTTTTTTCACTTACTGAATAATGCAAGTATTATTTCTAGGACTGTTTTAGAAGTATTCAGTATGGGCTTAATTTGACCATTTGATGTTGCGGTTCATAATAGTTAAGAAAACAGTTGTATTATGAGATATTGCATCTGTCTAATCTTGACTGAGAAACAGCAAGAATGGGGGCTCAGAGAGTCAAAACTTAACTCTGAGGATAAATGTAAAGTGTTTTGAAGATGAATGTTCCTCTTCTTCTTCCTTCAGACTTCGACATTAATGACTCTAATAAAGGCAGTAGTCAGCTCAAGGTTCCTGACATCTCCAAATAGTTATTCCTGGAGAGGTAAAGGTAAAGGATCCCATTACATGCCAATAGTGGCAGATTGGGAATATGGTGTTAGGCCCATATTTTCTTGACCATCGGCACACTAGGGGGATGTGTTCATCATCACGCCAGCCACCTTAACCTTCCCAGAGTTACTCTGTTACCCAATTCATCTAGAGCCGTTTTTGGTCTAAAAAATCCCACCTCAACTGGGGATCGAACCATGGACCACCAAGCTAGGAAGCCAGTGCACAAGCCACTGCGCTACTGTGGCTTCATGTAAGGGCAAGGCAAAAAATGGCAAACTCTTGAAATAGCATGCTGGAACAACTTTGGAAGCAGATGAGAACGAACACAAAAAATCTTTATTTCATCAGGGTAAAGAAATAGGCATAATTGCCTTTTTACATTTCTGACTTGCAATACAATTCTCAATGTTTTTGCAAATTAAAATTAAAATATTAATAACTTCAATCACAATTAATCAATATCATCATCACATTCGGTATTTGAGCACACACAAGTACATTTACTCACAATCATTCTTGCACACAGAGAAGAGAGAGAGATAGAGATAAAGAGAGAGAGAGGTCAAGCAAAGAAGAGAGTGCTAAAGAAGCTGTACACATGATGAGATGATGACCAGTGATTGAACCCAGCACATTTGCCACAAGAGACCAGTGTTCTAACCACTCTGTCAATTAGACACTCAACAAAATACACAGAGAAACATTAACCAAGCAACGCCTGGACCCATGCATAATCAGATGGATCAGTAAAATAATGCAACTGAAAATCTGATAATGGAGGTGGAGGAATCTTTCTGAGCTTAAGCACTGCTACGCAAAAACATAAAGACTGGCAGTGGCAAGAACTAAATTCTCAAGTAACTTCAGATCAGAAGCAGATGGTTTGAAAACTGCAGCAGAGTTTCTAGTAACTAAAATGGTTTGGCCATGTCTGCAGAATGGGAGAAGATCGGCTACCACTACAAGCATGGAAACAAAGAGCCAGGGATCCAGACCCCCAGGATGACCCAGAGTTCGCTGGGAGGACAACATTAGACAATCTTTGAAGGACCAAGGACTAGAATGGAACTAGGCCAGGAGGAAGACAGCTGATAGGATAGTCTGGCGCTCTCTCTTCCAAACCTCTACACGTCACGGTAGAAGGGGAAAGACTAAGTAAGTTTCTAGTGATAGAGCAAAGCACCAAGAGAAAAATTGTTTTTTTTTTCCACAGGTCCACAACCAGTCATTGCAATGCTGAAGAGCCAGAATTATGCAGATCTAAGTGACCTAAGAGTAATAATACTTGTAATAATAATAGCCCCTTCAGTCATAACTGACTATGGGAATGCGCCCCTGAGGTGGCAGCCCTCAGCTGCTTACTTTCCCGATGCTCCTTTCGACGTTTTCTTCCATCCTCTGCTTGTTGTGTGAGCCTCTCTTCTCCCAATCTGAGGTGGCGCCGTAAATAGCATCGCCACTTAGTGCGATCGGCAGCCTCATCCTCCCAAGTTGCTGGATCCATGTCCAGTGCCCCCATATCTCTCTTGCACACATCTTTGAACCTCAGCTGTGGTCGCCCAACTGTTCTCTTGCCATCTGCTAATTGTCCGCAGAAGATATCCCTTGGGATGCGACCACCTTCCATGCGGTGAACATGGCAAAGCCAGCAAAGTCTGCGCTGTCTAAGCAGTGTATACATACCCCGAAGGCCAGCACGTGACAACACCTCGACATTTGTCACCTTATCTTTCCACAAGATGCCAAGGATGTGGCGTAGACACCGCAAATGGAAGGCATCGAGCCCTCTCTCTTGCACAGCATAGGTCGTCCACGTCTCGCTGCCATATAGGAGTGTGCTGGTGACGCAGGCATTATATACCGCAGCTTTGGTCTTCATTGTGAGTTTGGAATTTCCCCAAACACGTGATGTGAGGCGTGCAAAGGTAGCTGCAGCTTTGCCAATGCGGCTGTCGATTTCTGTATCCAGTGAGAGTTTGTCATTGATGGTAGACCCTAGGTATGTGAAGTGGTGCACCACTGCCAATTCATAGTTATCGATAGTGATAACTGGTGCAGCACCCACATCCTGACTCAGCACATTCGTTTTCTTTAGACTTATTGTGAGGCCAAAGTCCTTGCATGCTTTAGTTAAGCGATTCATTAAGCTCTGAAGCTCCTGTTGGCTTTGAGTGACGACTGCAGCATCATCAGCGAACAACAAGTCTCTTGTAGTGACCCTTCTGATTTTTGTTTTTGCCTTCAGCCTTGAAAGATTAAACAGACAGCCATCTGACTTAGTGTGAAGGCATATTCCTTCAGTTGCATCTCCGAATGCATGTTTCAAGACTAAGGCAAAGAAGATCCCAAAGAGGGTCAGAGCCAGAACACAGCCTTGTTTAACGCCACTTCGTATGTCAAAGGGCTGTGACGTGCTTCCAGCACATTGGACTATTCCCTTCATGTCGTCATGGAATGACTTTATCATTTCCAGCATTTTAGAAGGGCAGCCTATTTTCAGGAGAATTTTGAAGAGTCCATCCCTACTAACCAGGTCAAATGCTTTTGTGAGGTCTATAAAGGCGATATATAATGGTCTTTTCTGCTCTCTTGATTTTTCCTGAAGCTGGCGGAGAGAAAAGATCATGTCTGTTGTTGATCTCCCAGCTCGGAATCCACACTGTGACTCTGGATATATGCGCTCAGCTAACTTGTGTAGTTGCATTAAGATGACTTTGGCAAAAACCTTACCAACAATACTAAGAAGAGAGATGCCTCTGTAGTTATTGCAATCACTTCTGTCTCCTTTATTTTTATACAGTGTTACAATCTTGGCATCTCACATGTCTTGAGGAATAGTTGTCTCTTCCCAGCACTGGCACAGCATCCTATGCAGGGGATGTAATAGTGTGCTCTTACAGCATTTGATTAAATCAGGAGGAATCCCATCACTGCCTGGTGCTTTGCCAGAGGCCAAGCTATCAATGGCCTTGCTGAGTTCCTCTAATGTTGGTTCGGCATCCAGCTCCTCCATAGTTGGCAGACATTTGACAGCATCAAGGGCTGCAGATGTAACTGTTTTCTCTAGCGTAAAGCTCAGAGTAGTGCTCGACCCACCTTTCCATCTGCTTACCCTTATTGGTTAGCTTCTCTCCGCTGATGGTTTTTAGCGATGCCGTCTTACTTTTTTGGGGGCCAAGTGCTTTCTTAATACCGTCATACATTTGTCTAATGTTGCCTGTTTGCGCTGCGATCTGGATGCTCTCACTGAGCTGGAGCCAATAGTCATTTGCACAACGTCGAGCAGTTTGTTGAACTTTCCTTCTCGTAGCCCTCAGGATCTGTAGGGTACTAGCACTCGGTGAATGTTTGTATTCATTCATAGCACTGCGCTTAGCTTCAATTACAGGTGCCATCACATCTGATGAAGCATCAAACCAGTCATTTGACTTTGCCGTTTTCTTACCAAAGGTGGCAAGTGCAGTACTTGGAATGGTGTTCCGTAGATGCTCCCAGCTCTCTGTAATAGTATCACCATGCTGAGGGCTACTGAGCACTTTCTTGAAGGTCGCAGTAAATTGAGCGATCATGACAGGGTCTGACATCTTGCTGTTTCAATGCGTGGTTTCCCTTCATGTCTGACACGATAGAGTTTCCTTGGTTGAGCTCTGATTTTGCAGCAAACCAAGGAGTGATAGCAAACCTAAGAGTAATATTCCATAAACTATGTCAGTGGTACAAAAGAGTTGTGGTACAATGGATCCCATCTCATTGTAACATCCTTGGTAATGAAGAGGCTGACAGATTGGCAATGGAAGATGGAAAGCTACTTCAGTCTGATACAGGCACAACTTTCAAAGAGGCAAAGACTTATCAGAGGCAGATATGGGATCAAATGGGATGCAGAGTACTCAGGCTACCAAAAAATGATGCATATTACCGGATAAAAAATGACTCTTGTACATTTACTTCAAAGATGCCTGACAACAGAGAAAGCACAAATGGCCAACACCAGTACCATTCATGGTGTTGATTTCTGAGAGTGTATGAACATGATATTAAATCTGATGTGTATGAATTTCGAGACAATGTGAGGTGAGGGGGGGGGGGATGGTTTGCAAGTTCAGAGTTAATTATTTTCTTCTTTTATTATAAGATATGTTCGTATATTGTCTTAGTTTTTTAATTAATAGATGAGCAGCTTGTATATGGTGTGGAATCATGTTCTGTCATTCTACCTTCCCAGGTTTCTAGAAATGTTGAAAGAAAGGCTGGAGTCACTGATACAAAGATAAAATTGGAATCAGGTTATGAAGTAAGTGGTTTGTTTGTTAATAATTTCAGCTGGTAGTCTCATAATCTTGGCGAACACATGATGTTCAAAATGTTCATCAACTTAATTAAATATGACTATCAGTTAAAAAAAAATATCCCACTGTGTTTGATAATTATCAAAGTTCTTTAACTTTGTGAGTCTGCCAGCAATGTTAATTAAGGTTTCATATATAGAAGTAGTATTTATTACTGTGGTTGAATCACTGCACAGAATGCTGCATTCACTGCTTGACAAATCTGATATTTGTGATTATGAAACTACTATTGTTCTAAGAGCAGGTCCACTTGTTACATGATAGCCACTTTTGTGCCATTTAATTATTTTATTACATAGATGGATTACGACCATCACATTTTTGTTCATACAGTAAATAAATAATACACATAACGGTATGTTTCAGGCACTCGATAGAAATAAACAAGGGGTTCCCCTTTTTTTTATAATATATCTAGTTTAGTAAATGTGTGTTCCAGTTTTCAACCTCATTAAATAATTATCATGATTATGTTTTTCCGACCAGATCCATGATGGTCACAGCTACACTGAAGACCTTGGCACTCCTGTTCTGATAGTTGGCACCAAGGACACAAAAATAGCAACTATGAAAGTAGAACAACCTTATTTATTTGAAGGTCAAGGTAATAAAATGGTACTCGTGTTGATGAAATGTCTTTTTAAAAAAATGTTTACGATTTTTTATTTTGTGTTTATTGTTGTACCTGTAAACTCAGTAGATTATTTAAAAGACAGGTAGTTGGCCAATATTGAAGGTACTCATTCACTTTTTGACTCTTCTGGTATCCCCTTTACTAACATATGTCAGTTTTTACAATAAAAGCTTAGAATACAAAATAGACATCTTTAAAAACAGAAAAGAATTTAAGCCACTTGAAACAGTTCTGATCAGAACCAATTTAAAATAACTTAATCTTTCTACCACTGACATTAACAAACAAATCATTTGTAGCATTTTTTACTCGTATCATGAATCTTTAAGGTGTCTGTGTTTTGGTATGTGTTAAAATGTATATGTATATATAAATATTTATAAACTTCCACAACCTGTTATCCATAACCCATGTGACAAGCATATGCTTTAGAATTCAGAATTTGTCACATTTTAGAATGATGTTTACACCCCTAAAATCTGCTTCAACAACGGTGTTGCAGAAAATCTCACTCTTGCAATAAGCTGTGGGCCTGGGAGTCAGTAAGCAAGTATCACTTTCGGCCTGTCTTTTCCTACTAACATCTTGCCTTGTCAGTAGCCTGCCTGTGACTCTCTAATAGACTAAAACAAATTTGCATATGCCACAGGAATCCACTGTGCACAGAGCACTCATCTCATCAGTTGGAACATTTTTCTGTCAGTGTCTTCATTGCTAGGGCTGTTGCACTGAGATGACATTCAGTGTATTTACCAAATCATTTGAACTGATGACATATTTCTTAAGTCATCTAGGTCTGCATTATTTTGGCACTTCAGTGCAGCAGTTACTGACATTGCATAAAGTTACTTGTCTTTCAGTGCTGTTCTGTCATTAGGACTTTTGCTGCAGTTTTCACGATGTGCTCTTTGCCTTTGTTCTGAAGTTACTTGAGAATTTTATGTTGCCACTGACATCTTTTTTTGTGTACCTGTACTTAAATTCAAAAAGATTCCTTCCACTTCTGTTTCATTTATTGCTGACTCATCTATGTATACATGGGTCAATGTGTTGCTTGGGTAATGCTATTTTTTTGTATTTTGTGTTTAGAGTTGATCTTTGTGTTTTATTTTGACTGTTCTTTCAGTTTGAGTCTGGCTGTTCTACAGGAGCATCAAACTGTTTAGTGCAGGCTTCCTGTAACAGGGCCAATACTACAGGGGTGCTTTAAAATGAGTGGAAAAAAAATCTTGATGACAAAAATCTTAATAAAGTCAGAATAAAATCATGATGACAATAATCTTAATAAAGTCAGAATAAAATCATGATGACAATAATCTTAATAAAGTCAGAATAAAATCATGATGACAATAATCTTAATAAAGTCAGAATAAAATCATGATGACAATAAGCCAGATAAAGTCAAAATAAAATGCCAAAAATTCTGACTATGCACCATATTTTACACGTTGACAAAGTCCAGCTAAAGTTTTGTAGGACGTTATATAATTGGCTTTATATCATGAATTATTCATTGATTTCTATCCAATCCCCATATAGCTTCAGAAGAGCTAATCCAAGACCAGATCATCAACTTTACTGATATAGTGTACAAGAAAGATGGTACCAGGGCTATAGTAATGACCAGTGATAAATGTAGCCAGTCTAGACCAACTGGAAATGATGTGACTGCAGACTCCATTGTTTGTCAAGAAAGAACAGCAGACATGTGTGAGACCCAGAATGAAGTTAACATGACTGTTCAAAACAAAATAGGGTCAGATGACATAATTTTAATGAGTGAGAAATATCTTGAACTTAGTAATGCTGATATTAGTTTTAGATTAGTAAATAGACAAAAAGGTAAGGAAGTACATTTAGGAAACAAACTTTACAATTGTGATGTTTCTGATGTAGAGTTTACACAGTGTCTTGATCCAAAAATATGCAATGGAATACATACAGAAGATGAGCCTTTCAAGTGTGATGATTGTGGTAATGGTTTTACAAATTGTAGTAATGAGAATGTGCACACAAGAATTCATGTAAGAGAGAAGACGTATAAGTGTGATGTTAGTGAGGTAAGATTTAATAAATGTGGTTATCTGAACAAACACAAGAGAAAGTTTCCTGGGAAGAATGTTTACAAGTGTGATGACTGTAGAGCAGGATTTAATCATTATGGTAAACTTAAGAAACACATGAGAAAACATACAGGAGAGAAGCCTTATAAGTGTGATGTTTGTGGTATTGGGTTTTCACTGTATGGTCATTTTAAAATGCACATGCAAAAACATTTAAGGGAAAAGTCTTTCAAAAAGTGTGATATTTGCGGCATAGGCCTTACAGTGCATTTTAATCTTACAAGACACAAAAGAATGCATACCGGAGAGAAGCCTTACAAGTGTGATGATTGTGGTTTAGGGTTTACACAGTTTTCTAATCTGAAAAAACACAAAAGAATACATACAGGAGAAAAGCCGTACAAGTGTGATGTTTGTGGTATTGGGTTTTCACAGCGTTGTCATCTGAAAACACACAGGATTTAACTGTTATGGTAAACTTAAGAGACACAAGAGAAAACACACTGTAGAAAAGATTTACAAATGTTATGTTTGTGATGTAGGGTTTACAGAGTGTTATGATCTGAAGAGACACCATAGAATACATACAGGAGAGAGACCTTACAAATGTGATGTTTGTGGAATTGGGTTTTCAAATAGTAGTCATCTGATAACACACACAAGAATACATACTGGAGATAAGCCTTTTAAGTGTGATGTTTGCAGTGTAAGATTTAACCAGTATAGTAATCTAAAAAGACACAAAAGAATACATACAGGAGAGAAGCCTTACAAATGTGATGTTTGTGGTCTTGGATTTTCACAACTTAGTCATCTGAAAACACACAATACAAAACATGTAGGAGAGAAGCCTTATAAGTGTGATGTTTGTGGTGTAGGATTTAACCAGTCTGGTCACCTTAAAATACACAAAAGAATACATACTGGAGAGAAGCCTTACGAGTGTGATGTTTGTGGTGTAAGATTTAACCAGTGTGGGAATCTTAACAGGCACAAAAGAATACATACAGGTGAGAAGTCTTACAAATGTGATGATTGTGGTCAAGGTTTTACAGATTGATCTAATCTAAAAGCATGCAAATGTATATACTGCGTACAAAGGAGAGAAGGGTCACAACATTTATGTTTGTAATATGGGATTGAACCAGTGCTTTAAAAGTGTAATATTGGTGATGTATGACTTACACAGTCTATTAAATTGGAGAAGCAGAACAAATACACAGAAGAGTATGTTTCTATAGTTGTTGTGTTTAGTATATTTAACAAATAATTATTTCAAACATCTGTACTCACAGAAATATGTTGTTCCTGTAACATATTAAAAACAAAGATAACAGTTGTCTAATTGATTTACATTTTACAATCAAACCAGGTGAAATATACTCTCAGGAACTAAAAGCTGCAAATACACTTATAGAACACTGTGCAAGTGCATACTACATTGCTGTCCTGATAGACAAGATAAACCCCATCATTGTTGATGAACAAAGGAGTCATGACAACAAAAAATTTGCACCAGAAGAGCCCTTTATGGCGAAGTTAACAATGGAAGAAATGAAAGAGGTAATGAGATTACTAAAAAAAAAGAAGTAACCAGGAAAAGATGGAATAACAAATGAAATGCAAATGGGCCTAGACAGAGGCAAAAAGAATACGCTTCTGGCCATATTTAAACTGCGGCTAGAAAAGAGAAATAGTACCACAGGCATGGAAAGATACCATATTGATTCCAAAACCAAAGAGACAAAGATCTGACAGAATAAAATGGTTACTGACCTATTAATCTACATAGCTGTGTAGGAAAACTGATGGAGCACATAATTAATACCTGATTGGTGTAGGAAATGGCAGAAATATACCCTTTAGTCCTACAGCAAGCAGGATTCAGATAATACTGAAGATCAGAACACAAATATAGCTCAGACATTTGAGATCACCCTTCAAGAGAAGAAGCACATGCTGGTGGTTTGGGTGGGCTTAGAAGGAGCAATTGACAAAGTATGGAAAGAGGGACTGAAAATCAAGCTGTTAACACATTAACTACTGCGAGCCGGTGAGACCGGCTTTTGAAATCCTATCATTTGGACCGCGAGCCGCTCAGAGCGTTGATCTAATTTTAGTAATACATAAAACAAATGAAAAATGTACTGAAACTCTTTCTGATCTGGTTCGAGATTTTAAGTTGCCACCGGAAAACAAACTCCTAAAGCATGGTTGTTGTAGAAAACTGGAAAATTGATATTATGTTCATATTTTTCAGCATTTTGGGTTAGTTACCAAATCGTGTAAAACTGTTTACCGTGGCAACTAGTGATAGGACCACAAAAAATGCTTGTACATCTCGTCTAACGACTGAATAGGCTAGAACAGAGGTTTTCAAACTCTGCGTCGCGGCTCCCAGGGGCATCTCGGCAAGGGCATTGCGGGGGCTTGGGAAAAGTGTTGGGCTCGATATTATGAGCCAAGGTCCACCAATAAATATAGATCTTCGTAGTATAGAGAGGAGCCGCAGTGATTTATGCACAGGTCAAGGGAGCCGCGGACCAAAAAAGTTTGAAAACCTCTGGGCTAGAAACTTTTTTCAATAATTGACTGATAGATCTAGCGTCGTGGACAAGAGTGAAAATGGTGTGCACATTGAAATAGTGATTTTGATAGAGATGGGCGCAAGTAGTTATAATTGTGAAAATATTGCAAGTCCTCGGCCATCGGAGGGCCGTTAGATAGTAACAACCCCTATTAGAGTTGCAAATGGTGCTTATTGTAATAGTACATTCATTTATCTTTAAAATGACGTGTATTTCATAAAAATCTGTTGACAATTATGAAAACTACAGTTTACTTTGTGCAAACACCTACAGGATGAAAATGGGAACACATTTAATTCGGCCAGAGTGTGTCTTTCAATTCGGTAGTTAATGTGTTAAGAAGTGAAGTGTGTGGGAGAAAATATAAAAGAATCAGATACTACATTGAGAATAGAACTGCCAGAGTCTTAACTACAAGAACTGGTCCATAGGCAGATGATGTTGGAACATGGTGTTTCCCAAGGGGAGAGTCCTGTCAACCACATTGTTCCTTACATACATAAATGACGTATCAGAATATTTCAAGAAGAACCCACAATGCCTCCTTTACAGATGACTTAGCCCTCAGCAGACTATATCACTATTGCAAGCATTTGTATTCAGCAAGCCCTAACATTATTAGAACAATGGGCCAAAGCATAGCTATTGAAGATAAATGAAGGAAAAACAACATATACAGTGTTCTTCCCTGTCAAATAAACCACAGACTCCAAATTAGTGCTAAACAGGAAAAATCTACATCTTTATGAAAACCCAAACTACCCTGCATTAACTTTGATCGCTGCTTGGCTTGTGACAACCTAGATTAAAAGAAACACGACAAGAGCAAGGCAGAAAATGGCAATTAGGAAAAATAACCTGCTGACTCAAGTTGGGGAGTGGGTGAGATAGTACTAAACAAGCTATACACTGGGCAAGTCAGACAAGTCCTAGAATATGGCATTGCAGCTTGGTCAACAGCAGCTAAAGTTAAAGTAAAAAAAAATGGTAAATGATCCCGTTACACGCCCAGCTAAGTTAAACTTCTATAAAATAAACAGAATCCATAACCAAGCAATGAGAATCATAATGGGGGTCGTGAAGTCAACACCCTGTGATGAATTGGAAAAGAAATTCCTCCACCAATGGAGGATAGAGGGGATTGCAGAACTCAGCAACAAACCGAGAAATTCAGAAGGCTGACAGACCACCAAGTGAACCAGAGAATAAATGGTCTTGCAAGGGGAAAACTGAAGTGAAGCAACTTTGTAAGCAACCATAATAATGGTGAGAGCAGACCCCATCAATGCAATATCAACAGCTAAGCCCATCTACACCACACACAAGCAACCTTTTTGAAAAAAACAGCACCTCTCTGAAATAGAATGAGGAGTCCTACCCACAGAATACATAGGGAAACATTGCCCAAGCAACTCCTGGATCCATGCATCTTTCTTCTTCTTCCATCCTTAGCCATCAACCGGCAAAGCAGTATGTGGCCAGTACGCCTAGTGGCGTCTTAGGGCAACAACAAACTGATCAATCTATCGCTGTTTCCACCACGCCTAGTGGCGTCTTTGTGGAACAAAAACAGACCAAACAATCTATCATTGTTTCCGTAATCAGATTGGTTGGCAAGCAGGTGATCAGCCCACTGTGCGAAGTTTTTACGGGATGGGGTAAACAGCCCCATGCCCATACCCTCCTTAGTCGCCTTTTACGACATGCGTGGTAGGGTGCAGTGTTACTATTCTTTGCTCCCCTTTCGGGCCCCGGTAACACACGGGTGTGGATCCATGCATACTCAGATGAATCAGGAACAAATACAACAGAAGATAGAAGTGGATGAGTCTTTCTGAGCTGAAGCAATGACACACACCACAAAGCTGTCAGTGACAACAGAAAAGTTCTCAAGTAAACTCAAAGCAGAGGCAGAGGCCTTAAAAACTGCAGCATAATTCCTAATGACAGAAGAAAGCTCCGAGAAACAAGTAGCTCTCTTCACAGATGTGCCGTCAGTAACTGCAACACTGAAGAGTCAGAATAATGCTAACCTTGGTGAACTGAGAGTAATATTCCACAGACTATGTCAGCAATTCACAAGAGTTGTGATACAGTGGATCACTTTTCACTGCAACATTCCCAGCATTGTCACAGTGTGTGTGGTTCGTTTATCTATAAGGCCGTGCGAGGAATTAGCTTGTTATCTAAGACTTCAGTAGTGTTTCTGATCGTGTAGTGGCAGTACTTCTTCCATGACCCCGCGGATGATATTTATTTTATTTTGGACCTAGACGTTAATGTTCAATTATCCTTCATTATTTTATACCGTTGGAAGTTAATTTCAACTGATCAAGGGTGTCAAACATTGAATACAAAATCGTAAACTTGAAACAATGTCAACTCACAAAACCAATTGTAAGAAGTCATTGAATAACATCACGACTGTCGTCTTTATTCATTTCTGCCTTCGATTCTTATTTTCTTTCCTTTTATTTTACCATCTCTTCGCTATTCAATTGATGTAATGTTGACAAGGTTCCAATTAAAAAAAAATATATAGAAGATATGACCTGACAACTCAACATATACTGAAGATCATTTTTGGTGAGGGAAGGTTACATAGTAGACAATCGTCCCTACATAAATTATATAGGTTTACTGTTCCATATTACCTATCTTCTGCTCTCTTGGGGAATATCATAGACATACGATTACGTGAACGAAGCTAGGGATACAGGTTTCTTTTCTCCCGGGATAATTCAGTTTTGTTTCTTATTTAAATTTATGGGGAATCCGTAGTACATTGTTCCCAACGTAGGATTTTACACAGCATCGTCAATCTATGTTAGTACTATTACTAACTTTTTATATTTTCCTGGCAAAATATGCATCTGAGTGACGTAGTTCACCTTAGTAACGGCATCACTACTTGTTTGACCTTGTCGACGTTACATTTGATCATGATTCTGTAGTAGATGTAAGCTTGATTTGCTGATGGCTTCATTGTAGAATCTTCCCGTATCAGTTATCACGGAGAGGATCATATTTTCAAATACGGAATTTCAACAAGAATTCTCCCCCGCGCCCGCCCCCCCCCCGCTCCCCCCAGCCCCCCCCCCCCCAAAAAAAAAAAGATATGTCCGCCCAAGTTATTGAGTTGTTCTTCTTCACTTGACCAACTTGTTTCTTCTTGTTCCTAATCTGTTAAAATCTGTTACGTCACTGTCTCGATGACGTGGAACTTTTTACTACCATCTCTCGGTATGTAGCGCTGAGAGTATCTTTTGCTTGACAGCCTTATTAACCCCTTTTACGTCATGCTGAAGCAATATGTCACTATTCCTGTGACAGTATGGTTCCTGGTTCCGGGAATCCCAGGAAGAAATTCCCGGGAATTAAAAAAACATTGATCTGTCAAATCCCGGAAATAAATATGGACGGGATCCAGGAAATTTTGAAAATTGCTTTTATTAATAAAAAGCATACAATTAGATAGATTTACGAAACACATTTTTTCCCACTTATTTGGTAAACTTCAGACTCCGCACTGGCCACAACAGATTGAGATACCATCTACTCAACAAAATAAGATAGGAATAGCCGATCAGTGTACGGTAACTGTTGCACTGATAAAATGACTGCTGAACATCTGCTTCAAAGTTGCCCAACATATGTGGAACAGAGAAAGCGCTTTAGGCCGACACCTGTACAATTCGTGGACAAGCTGTACGGAGATGCAAATAGCCTCAAATTGACTACTGCTTTCTTTGAAAACATTCAAGTGGACGTCTGAGAGTGTACCAAGAAGAAGAGTTATTTACGCTTGAATTTAGTTTGGCGCATTAATAAAGTTTGTTAAAACAAGAAACAATGTGCTGTTGATTGATGCATTTCAGGTAACAAGAAACAATTTGCTGTTAATTGATGCAGTTCAAGTAAGTTTGGGTACAAAAGTTGCGTTAAGTATTTTCTGATCCTTTTCTGTTTTCTAGTTCTAACTTTAAAAAAAAAAAAACATAATAATAATTTAGTTCTGAATGATCCTGGTGCCTAAACCTTGAAGCGGTAAATCGGCTTGAGTACCATGATTACCCAGTCCTATGCCAGCGGGGTTTTTACTCTTGGCAGGTTCTACCAAGCTGCACAGGTCGGTGCGGGTAAGGGTCAGACAAAAGCTGGTACCTTGGTCCTCCAGGTCGGAGGTTTTAGCAAGGACCGACACCTCTGTCTATGTTTAAAAAAAAAAAAATAGTTACAGAAACCACCAAATGAAAACGTTTTGACGCGGGACGGACATCCGGAATCTGAGGCTCGTATAATTGACAGTGGTGAAAGCCGAAAGGATGTCATTGCCATGAAGCAGATGCCCTGATCGCAAAATATGAAACCAGAATTGGATTCTGGAACGTCAGAACTACGAATGAGGCAGGAAACCTGAGGCAGATCACAACAAAAATGAGAAACTACAGATTACATATCCTGGGAATAAGTACGAGCAGATGGACCGGGACTGGGAGAATAAAAAATGCAGCAGGAAAAACAGTACTTTACTCTGAAAGAGATGATAGACAGCACAAAGAAGGCGTAGCCACTATCCTAAAGAAAGGAATAGAAAGGTCATTACTGGAATAGAAACCCATCAACAACAGACTGATAAGAAAAAGACTGAGAGGGAGATTCACCACCACCACAAAAATACAATGATATGCACAAAACAATTGACAGCGATGAAGAGATCAAGGACGAATTTTTTCAACAGCTGCAAAAGGAAATGAAAACCACACCTAGATGCGATCTTATCATAGAAATGGGAGACCTCAATGCTAACGTTGGAACACGCAATACAATGACTGATAAGATTAAGATTGAGAGGGAGATTCACCAACACTACAATAATACAATGCTACGCGCCAACGAATGACAGCGATGATGAGGTCAAGGATGAATTCCATCAACAACTGCAGAAAAAAATGAAAGACACACCTAGATATGATCTTATTATAGTAATGGAGACCTCAATGCGAAAGTTGGAACACACAATACACATAATAAAAGAGTAATGGGGAAATGCGGCAGCGGAACAGCAAACGAAAATGGGGATAAATTTAAAAGTTTCTATAGCATTAACAACCTGGTCATTGGAGGAACACTCTTCCCACACAAAGAAATTCACAAATTAACATGGGAATTACCAAATGGTCGGGACAGAAACCAGATAGACCACATTATGATTAACGGTAGATGGAGACATGCATTACAAGATGTGAAGGTAAGAAGAGGTGCTGATGTGGGAAGTGATCACCATCTAGTAGTAGCAAAACTGAAAGTGAAACTAAGAACGGTTGAACCAACTGTAACTACACAGAAAAGGTTTGACATCAGCAAATTGAAGGACCCCCTTACCAGAAAAACTTTTGCGGCTGATATAAAGAAGCGATATCAATGTGCCAAAAGACATCGCCTGATGATATAGACCAGAAATTCAACACCATTTCAACAATACATAAGGAAAGAAGCAAATCATGCTTGGGATTCCAGGAAAGGAAGAAGCAAGACTGGATAACACCAGAAACATTAAACGCCATAACGATGAAAAAGAAAATGAAACGAAAGAAAACAGAAGCGAAGTCCCCCAGGTTAAAGCAACTATATAGCGAACAGTACAGTCAGCTGGACAAGGAAGTTAAACGCCAAACCCGAGCCAACAAAAGGAATTTCCTAGACGATCTTGCAAGACAGGCAGAAGAGGCAGCACTGAGAAATGAACTAAGCACAGTATACAAAATAACTAAAATCATCAGCGGTAAACGAGGTGCAAACAATATTACATTAGTAAGAGATAAGCAAGGACATCTTATCACGACAGCCCAGGGATAGGAAACAAGATGGGCAGAGCACTTCAGAGAAACTCTGAACAAGGAACCACCAGAGACACAATTGAATGTTCCTGAGGCTGAGAATGATCTAGATGTTAATAAAGACATTCCACGAAAAGAAGAAATCATCACAGCAATCAAAGGGTTAAAGAACGGAAAAGCTCCTGGCCATGATAATTTAAATGCAGAGCTATTTAAGACAGACCCTGGGCTAGCAGCAGAACTATTAAAACCACTATTTGCACAAGTCTGGAAAACAGGGACAACACCAACGGAGTGGAACAAAGGAATAATTGTCAAATTGCCCAAGAAGGGATAAACTACCAGCAGGTCATCATTAGCCTTGGCAGGGAGTGCAGAGATTGGGGCAGTGGAAAACTAAAGCTGGAGATTAAGCAGCTGATATGTGATCATGTTGGGGATGAAGATGCTATTGTGTACATTGATGGGTCTCTGTCACGTGATTTCTCAACTTAATCTGCAGTGATGGTCTAACAGTTACAAAAATTCAGAGTTTGAACTGAGGGTCTTCACGGTTGTCTACCTTTCGATCAAGATTACTGTTGGCAGAGATTTGAAATGAAGAATGATGGTTCAATTCTAGGGAGCCTCATAGGAATGTAAGAACTCAAGTACTACAGCTGAAATTATCCAGGCCTAATAAACTTTTGTATCTTCCCAGACCTTCTATGAAGAGAACGAATTTAGCTCGTTTGAGCCCCCAATTGATTTAATTCAGTAAAATATTACTTTAATAACTCTGTTTATGTGTATTTAAGCTGAGTGGGATATACTGGTGCAGTTTACTCAAATTGATTAAATCAACTATAAATTTGTATATACACAAGCAACAAATTTAATAATCAATTATATTTAACAGTGTAAAGTAAATAAGGGGGTGATAATAGGAAATAATTTTTTAAAGATTCATCACAGGTGATGATCTGGTTTGAAATGTTTAAGAATTCACTTGACAGCTTTAAGTGGGTATTTAGCTGCAAGTAAGATGTTGGTTGGCTTTTGCTCCAGCCAATGTTGGTTCTTTGCAGGTTGTAGACTGGTTCACTCTTTGTCACTGGTCGAGTCTGGTGGCTGTAACAGGCCCCTAGTAGTATCATGGAGTGATTATGAAGATGGTCCAACGTCCGCAAGACCCATCTGATGTTGGTGTCTAGTTTTGACTGAAAGCCACTTATACCACACTTGTTCCACAGACTAGTACCATCAGGTGGTACCACCGACTACTATCATGAAATGAGAGAGCTATCCATCATCCACACACGAGTATTCTATCAAACTATCCATCATCCACACACGAGTATTCTATCAAACTATCCATCATCCACACACGAGTATTCTATCAAACTATCCATCATCCACACACGAGTATTCTATCAAATCCACACACGAGTATCCATCATCCACACACGAGTATTCTATCAAACTATCCATCATCCACACACGAGTATTATATCAAACTATCCATCATCCACACACGAGTATTCTATCAAACTATCCATCATCCACACACGAGTATTCTATATCACTATCCACGAGTATTCTATCAAACTATCCATCATCCACACACGAGTATTCTATCAAACTATCCATCATCCACACACGAGTATTCTATCAAACTATCCATCATCCACACACGAGTATTCTATCAAACTATCCATCATCCACACACGAGTATTCTATCAAACTATCCATCATCCACACACGAGTATTCTATCAAACTATCCATCATCCACACACGAGTATTATATCAAACTATCCATCATCCACACACGAGTATTATATCAAACTATCCATCATCCACACACGAGTATTCTATCAAACTATCCATCATCCACACACGAGTATTATATCAAACTACCCATCATCCACACACGAGTATTCTATCAAACTATCCATCATCCACACACGAGTATTCTATCAAACTATCCATCATCCACACACGAGTATTCTATCAAACTATCCATCATCCACACACGAGTATTCTATCAAACTATCCATCATCCACACACGAGTATTCTATCAAACTATCCATCATCCACACACGAGTATTCTATCAAACTATCCATCATCCACACACGAGTATTATATCAAACTATCCATCATCCACACACGAGTATTCTATCAAACTATCCATCATCCACACACGAGTATTCTATCAAACTATCCATCATCCACACACGAGTATTCTATCAAACTATCCATCATCCACACACGAGTATTATATCAAACTATCCATCATCCACACACGAGTATTCTATCAAACTATCATCCCATCCATCCACACATGAGTATCATCCACACACGACGAGTATCTATCAAACTATCCATCATCCACACACGAGTATTCTATCAAACTATCCATCATCCACACACGAGTATTCTATCAAACTATCCATCATCCACACACGAGTATTCTATCAAACTATCCATCATCCACACACGAGTATTCTATCAAACTATCCATCATCCACACACGAGTATTCTATCAAACTATCCATCATCCACACACGAGTATTCTATCAATCAAACTGTCCATCATCCACACATGAGTATTCTATCAAACTATCCATCATCCACACACGAGTATTCTATCAAACTATCCATCATCCCTATCCATCATCCACACACGAGTATTATATCAAACTATCCATCATCCACACACGAGTATTATATCAAACTATCCATCATCCACACACGAGTATTCTATCAAACTATCCATCATCCACACACGAGTATTATATCAAACTACCCATCATCCACACACGAGTATTCTATCAAACTATATATCATCCACACACGAGTATTCTATCACACTATCCATCATCCACACACGAGTATTCTATCAAACTACCCATCATCCACACACGAGTATTATATCAAACTATCCATCATCCACACACGAGTATTATATCAAACTACCCATCATCCACACACGAGTATTCTATCAAACTATCCATCATCCACACACGAGTATTCTATCAAACTGTCCATCATCCACACACGGGTATTCTATCAAACTATCCATCATCCACACACGAGTATTCTATCACACTATCCATCATCCACACATGAGTATTCTATCAAACTATCCATCATCCACACACGAGTATTCTATCAATCAAACTGTCCATCATCCACACATGAGTATTCTATCAAACTATCCATCATCCACACACGAGTATTATATCAAACTATCCATCATCCACACACGAGTATTCTATCAAACTATCCATCATCCACACACGAGTATTCTATCAAACTACCCATCATCCACACACGAGTATTCTATCAAACTATCCATCATCCACACACGAGTATTCTATCAAACTGTCCATCATCCACACACGAGTATTCTATCAAACTATCCATCATCCACACACGAGTATTCTATCAAACTATCCATCATCCACACACGAGTATTCTATCAAACTATCCATCATCCACACACGAGTATTCTATCAAACTGTCCATCATCCACATATGAGTATTCTATCAAACTATCCATCATCCACACACGAGTATTATATCAAACTATCCATCATCCACACCCGAGTATTCTATCAAACTACCCATCATCCACACACGAGTATTCTATCCATCATCCACACACGAGTATTATATCAAACTATCCATCATCCACACACGAGTATTCTATCAAACTATCCATCATCCACACACGAGTATTCTATCAAACTATCCATCATCCACACACGAGTATTATATCAAACTATCCATCATCCACACACGAGTATTATATCAAACTACCCATCATCCACACACGAGTATTCTATCAAACTATCCATCATCCACACACGAGTATTCTATCAATCAAACTGTCCAAAATCCACACACGAGTATTCTATCAAACTATCCATCATCCACACACGAGTATTCTATCAAACTACCCATCATCCACACACGAGTATTCTATCAAACTATCCATCATCCACACACGAGTATTCTATCAAACTACCCATCATCCACACACGAGTATTCTATCAAACTATCCATCATCCACACACGAGTATTCTATCAAACTGTCCATCATCCACACACGAGTATTCTATCAAACTATCCATCATCCACACACGAGTATTATATCAAACTACCCATCATCCACACACGAGTATTCTATCAAACTATCCATCATCCACACACGAGTATTCTATCAAACTATCCATCATCCACACACGAGTATTCTATCAATCAAACTGTCCATCATCCACACATGAGTATTCTATCAAACTATCCATCATCCACACACGAGTATTATATCAAACTATCCATCATCCACATATGAGTATTCTATCAAACTATCCATCATCCACACACGAGTATTCTATCAAACTATCCATCATCCACACCCCATCATTCTTCTTCTTCCTCGTTCGTCCTGAAAAGGACGTTGGTTGCGTTGTGTCTGTTTACAGCGGAGCTGCGATATCTGCGCCTTTCGGCCGGCACATCCGACTTCAGCACGGCATTTTTTGGGACCGGGTTTGCCTTCCCTCTTTGATCCCTACTCTCTCAGCCAGACTGCAGTGATGCAGCCTGTTTCCAGGACCACCACGTGGAGGTGGAGTAGGGTCTTGGTCAGCTCTGGTTCGTTGACCCTGACGAGAAATAGCCTTCATTCAGGATTTCGACCGCAGAAATCCCCAAGAAACGGCCAGAGAGGTGAAAAATCTCCCACTAGCTTACGATTTTTTACTCATTTCATTTATATACCCCATCTCTTAAAATTAAGTTATCAGTAGCGCCAGAGATTTTGAAGAAAGTACCTAGCTCGCATATGAGAGCCATACTACCATTTTGGACTTACTTATACATGGAATCACTAGCTTCCTAGCGCAGTGGTCTATGGTTCGATCCCCAGATGAGGTGGGAATTTTTTAGGCCACAAACGGCTCCTGGGTCGACCCAGCCCCAAATGGGTACCAGAGCAACTCTGGGAAGGTTAAGGCGGCCGGCGTGATGCCGACCACAACACCCCTAGTGTGCCGACGGTCAAGATAATATGGGCCTAACACCATATTCCCAATATGCCTCAATGGGCGTGTAACGGGTTCCTTTACCTTTTTTTTATATATATATGGAGATTAATTCATTTTTCTGTGCTGCGGTAATAATATATTAGAGTTTTGAGTGATTTAATTGTTAAAGAGTTTCCATTATATTTCACTGGGTTTTCTAGTCTGTGTTAATTAAATAACGTATAGCAAAGTTTACCAGCTATAAACGTAAAATTAATTACTCGCTATTTCCTCAGTAAGAGATGCTTTAAATAAATTAATAGACGCTATGCGGTGGATAATTTAGAGAACGCGATTTATTTTCTATTTTAATCTGGTGTAAAATTTTAAATGACTAGTGTTCATATCTCATGTTAGGAGCGACAAGATTAGCTAGACACTTGGGAGGTTTAAAATTTAATTTAATAACGTAGTGCTTAACAAGTCATACCTAAATGTGTGTTAGATTAGGATATTGATAATATTGTTAAAGCATTTATATTTTTCGTCCTATATAATCCAGGCTGAACAAACCTTGCGATCCAGCGTTTTTATGATCTGATGTTCCTATCTGCATCCAAATAATTATTGTTATGACCATCTTTAAGTTGTGACCCCTGCGCAGTCCACCTTCTCTATGTATGATGAGAAGCCTAATCAAGAAAACAAACAATAATAGATAAATTTTAACTGGTACGGAACATTCCCAGAATACAACTTTTTTCATATCATAATATATTATCAGTCTGCTGAAGTAGAAAGTCAGTACTTTTCATCTGACCCTTGACAGGCGTTTTTTTCATCGGATTTATTCAAGAGAACTCGCTGTTCCTACTCAGCTCCCACCTCAACGAACAGCAGATTATTATCATTCAACATTTGTTTTTCCCATCACGTCACAGAGTGTCATAGTCACCTGAGACTAGACCACACTGGAACAATATTTTACCATATTAATTCCCAGGACAGTGCCACCACAATAGAAACACTTATCCAAAGCAAATACCTGCAGTGAAAAGGAATAATATCCAGGCAAAAATACTAACGCATCAATTGCAGCGACTCCCCGGAAAAATAGCAGTCAGCTCATCGGGTAGTCTGGGGCTGCACTTGAACCTGAATACGACTGATTAGTTTAATAACTGCTAGTGTTTAAATTCCGCGGAATGTATGCAGCGTCAACATTTGGTATGCATATCTGAGAGTGGGCCACTGTATTGTCTATGTGAGTGAACGGATAGAAAGATACTAATTTTTACTAACCTACCAACCTTCTTTTATTTATCTCTCACTTATCTGAGTTTTTTTTTTTCTTCTCGGGACAGGTTAAGGACTTAGTCTTACCCGTCCTGACTATTCCCTAGTCCCATTGTTAATTAATTTGATCTTTTTTGGGCTAATTACCTCTCTGTTGGGATTTTTCCTTGTTTTCTATACAAGAGGGAGGTCTATTAGATTATATTTTCATTTCTTGTCTGTAAACTATAATTCATTGATGTAATGATAATGCTTGTCTTGATGTTGTGATATTTCTAGCGATAATAAAACATAATAAACCTTAAGATATAGTGTTGGTAAAACCCCTGTCTTTTATATACTGTATATATGTTATTCATAGTTTGTTTTCACGTCTGTACGTAGTGTTATATGTCACATAATTTTGTGTACTTAAGTGTTGTGTAACTTGAATGTTGTACAAGGAGATTAAGGGCGTCTGAAAGTTAAATAGGGTCGTAAAGGATAGGCTGGATTAGAGCAATTACTCAATCCAAGACTGCTTTTTCTATCTACACTATCACCCTCCTCGTGAAACAGAAACTACTTCTTACACCTTCCTTTCACATAGCTGTCATCATCACCTCTATTAGAAAGGGACCCTAATTACCTCAGTCCTACCTTCTCAAAATTTACGACAGTGTCATCACCCTTCTATCTACATCTCTGCCAAGAGTAATCTTGTGTGAAGGTAGATACAGTTGAAGCCCATATTTGATACTCTTGAGTTTTGGCCACTGTTGGACCACTACTGCAAAGCAAGGGAGGTGTTGCAAGGGGTGGTTTTTGATCTATTAAATTGGGTCACTATTTATTGAACAATGTTCCATGTAATATAAATAAAGCAATTATAAATTTCTGGCCATTGCTTTTCTTTTGATATGTTAGTCTTTTCATTCAGTTATAGTGCATCGTGCCTTTCGATGGAAATTACGCGAATGCGGGTGTGGAAGATTTCGAACAATACTTGAACCTTGCAATACGATTGACTTGATAAGTCATTTCATTGAGTCCATACATTTAATTCACAATTTGTACACATCAAGACAATCCATGCATGTTGATCACAAAAGTACATATTGTAACTTGATCATATATTGAATATATATGTAGATATACTACCAGTCCTTGTCCAATAATCGAATTACTGTAGGCAGAACGTCATAGCTATATGTACGCGTGGTTGGGGCTTCCAACGGCCGACAGTGAGATTATGCACCTGACAATACACATTATTATGGACTGTTAATTTATCCTTCCCTGAATTCAATTACGTACTAACCTTACTCATATTATCTCTTCACCATAACCATGGACTGACCCATGTCCATACTTGAATAAAATATAACTGTGCGGCAATACTATGCCCAACACTGGAAGGAGAAAGGACACGTCTTTACAGCTTGACGGTCAACACAAAAGGGGTCCCGTATCTTAGTCACGGTGCGTGACCTATCAACGCTATCACGTCATAATTCGCTCGAGTGTATAGCGTTCAATAGTCCAAGAATTATTTACCTTAGATTATATTAAATGCTGTAACCCCTAAAATTGCACGCTGCCAACTTCTAGCAGACGACTGCAATGGAACTACCGTAACAATTCCCTGCCAATCGGGGAAAAAAAATCTATTAGATTGATTTTTTTTCAAAACCTATCTTAATGAATAATCTCAAAATTTTAACAAAAACCTGACATATGGCCAACAATGTTCTGTCTAGAACAGTGTCGTGGTCATGTCGACTAATTAACAGTCATGTAATATACTAATAATCAAGTTATACATATGTGTTATATTAACTAAAAGAAAATGTCAAATATTAATACCTAATTATTTAATTAACTTAAAGTCTGTCGTAATGAAATGTCATGTCAAGATTAATCTAACTAATTACGATTAAATCATAGTAAGTGTGTATTAAGAATGACGTTATTAAACATCTAATTAAAGAAAATGAAAGAAAATGTTATAAGAAAAGAAAAAATGAGAAGTAAAGACAAGTAAAGTAAAGTTTAAAAAAAATCAATTAATATAGTTATGTGTGTTTAAAATTAATTATCTGTGCTGAGTAGTTCCTAACTATCTAACTTAACTAACCAAGTAATAAAATAGTATGTCTTCTTCTTCTTCTGCGTTCGGTTTGTAGTCATGCTAAATCTGCAGGCCTGTCGCCAGGACGAAGTCCACAGTCTTTTCCAGGTCGGCGCGGCAGCCCCATAGCTTCTGCTGGAGCTCATCACCTTTTGGCCAGGTCGCACGTCGCAATTTATCATGGGTTGGACAGTTCTGGAGAATGTGTTCTGGAGTCTGGATATCAGTTCCACATGGGCATTCATTCGTGTGGGATATCTTGAGGCGATAGAGATGTCCAAGTAATCTGCAGTGACCAGTTCTCAGGCGGAAAATTGTCGTCTGTTGGTGTCTGTTTAGGTGGTGGATTGGGTCATCTCTGCTGTATATATCCCCTTCCTCCTTCCACTGATTTTTGTACTTGTTGTGGATGATGGTTTTTGCTTCCCGATAGGGCAATGGGTGGCTGTATTGTTCCATTTTACTGCCACTTCTTGATAGAGCATCTGCTTTCTCATTACCAGCGATTCCACAATGGGCAGGTAACCACTGAAGGGCAATGGTTGATGACCTTTGGATGATGTTAAGCTCAGATCTGATCTCATTCATCATGTTATCATTTCTGGTGTTTTGTATTGATTCAAGTAATGATCTGCAGTCAGTGAAGATTACTATCTTAGCTTGTGGCTGCTGTTCAGGTCTGGTGAGGATCTTCAGGGCTTGCAGTAGTGCCATAGCTTCTGCCCTAAAATTGGAGGAGATCTTTCCAGTTGGGAAGGCCTCTCGGATGATCTTTCCATTTAGGAATCTTATAAAAATGCCTCCTCCACCGTTCTTTACTGCCCCCTCAGCAGATCCATCTGTGTATGCATGTGTCCACTCCTTCGGGTTGTACTTTTCTTCAATCATTTCTTGAGCCAAAGTTTTTAGTTGTTGAGGGGTCAGGTGGCCTTTATTTTTTATTTCAGGGACTTCTGTGATGATAGATATATTTCCATGGCAGTCGTCTGGCTCCTCGTAATCAATTAACATTTCAATCTCAGTAGATTGATTTGGGAGGAGGTCTTCATGGCATCGATGCAGATGTTTGGAGATGTTTAGGAAGCTGGTTCTTTTCAGCCTGTTCTTTGTCACATTATGGAGTTTGGTATGCATTGGATGACTTGGCATTCGTAGAAGCTTCTCACTGTGAGTGAATACCTTTTCCTCACGTCTGTCATCAAGAGAGCGGATGTTGGTGTATCGCTCCATTGCCTGGATTGGAGAAGTCTTCATCCCTCCAGTGATTAGTCTAAGGCCTGAATTTTGCACTTTTCCTAGACATTCTGTGTTTGTTTTAGATGCTGTGGCCCAGGCTGACATGCCATATTCAAGTACAGGTCTGACTGTGCCTGTATAGACTTTTTTAAGTATGTTGGTATTTGCCCCCCAACTTGTGCCAGCCAGTTTCTTCATAATAGAGAGCTTTCTTATTGCTCTCTGTTCTACTGCTTTTATGTGCGGCTTCCATGTGAGTCTCTTATCCAACTTGACTCCTAGGTATGTTGGGTTTTCCTCGATTGGAAGTTCACTTCCATTTAGCTGCAGTTTGATCGTTTCTCGGCGATTTGACAGAGAGAAGCAGGTTGCTACTGTCTTGGAGAGGTTTATCTGTACTCCCCAATCTGATGCCCATTTACCGATGGTATTTAGCGCTGCTTGCATCCTGAACTTCGCAGTAGGCAAATGTTCAGCAGCACACCAGGCAGCAAAATCGTCAGCATGAAGAGCCCTGGAGATATGCCCAGACAGTTTCTCTGCAATATCATTTATATATATGATAAAAAGTGTGGGGGAGATAACTCCTCCTTGTGGCACACCCTGTTGTAGAGTGACACGATGGCTCAGTTTCCCGTCAAGTTTTACTCTTGCTGTGCGGTATCGAAGAAAGTCCCGTATCCAGTTGAACATTCTCCCTTCAATTTTGCTGTTGAGCATCTTAAGGAGGAGTCCTTCTTTCCATACCTTATCAAAGGCTTTTGTCAAGTCTACAAAAACCGCCAGTACTTTCTTTTTCTCCTGAAAGGCATTTTCTACTTCCTGGGCTAGATATACTAGTTGGTCTTCGGTGCTGCGATTTTTCCTAAATGCTGACTGTGTGTTATCAAGCAGATGGTTTTTTTTCCAGATGTTTCAGTAATCTTGAGTTCACCATTCTTTCCATTACCTTACCCAGACAGCTCAGTAGGCTAACTGGTCGGTAGCTGGACTTGCTTGTTTTCTCCTTTTGTTTCTTTCTGATGGGAACAATGATTGCTTCTCGCCATTGATCTGGAAATTTTCCAGTACTCCATGACTGATTGAAGATTAGGAGGAGCTTGTGCCTGGCTACAGGTCCAAGGTTCTTGATCATATCATTTGTGATGCCATCTTTTCCTGGAGCTTTTCTGTTCTTTAGTTTTGTTATGGCAGCACTGAGTTCTCTCATAGTAAGGGGTGACTTCATGCAGATATCTGGGTTTTGGTGCTTCAGTTTTTCTTTTACTTCCTTACGTACTTCTTGGATCCGTGCATGTGAAAGTGATGTGGTGCTTTCTTCCTTGTAGAAATCTGCCAGGATGTTTGCTGCCATCTTTCCTTTGTGGTATTTTTCATTTTCCTTGATGACAGTCTTACAGTAGCTGGTTGTTGTTTCTTCATTTAGCACTCTTGTCAGATTCCATAGCTTGCTTGAGTCCTTTTCCATGTTGAGACTGCTGGTCTTCTGGTGCCAGCTCCTTTGGATTTCAGCTTTCTTTTGTTCATTGAAAACTTGTTTTATGCTGTTGTGCCTCTGTGTGTTCTCTAATGTGGGATTTTGCTCCATAGTTTCCCGAGCTTTATTTAATTCACTATGGAGTTTTCCCAGGTCGTCACTCCAGTATGGTTTGTAGTCTCGTCGTTTACCTCGTGGAATTGACTTCTTTGCTGCTTGGATGATTGCCTCACTGATGATGGAGATGTTTTTATTGATGTTATTTGAGTGGGCAATGTTCTGACAGAAATTGTCGGCTTGTTCTTTAAAAAATCCCCAGTTTGCTTTTTTGAAATTCCAGCTAGGAGACATATTGATTTCTCCTGCACTTCTTATCTCAGATATCTGTAATGTGACTGGTACATGGTCACTTCCCCCCAGTTGGTTATTTACTGTTCTAGTGGTGAGTCGATGTATGTCATCTGTAGCCATAGCAAGATCTGGTGTGCTCGTTGTTTTCCATACTCTGGAATAGAAGGTGGGCTTATCCTCTGGTTGGTTTATTAGAATTAGTTTATTCTCTACCATCCAATCTTCCACCTCTTCTCCTCTTGGATCTGTTGCGTCATAGCCCCAGCTGGGTGAGTGGCTATTGAAGTCACCCATAATGAGGTGTCTCGATGCTGCAAGCTTCACTTTGTGTAGCTCCAGAGTTGTGGTTGGAGGGCTGTAGCAGTTTGTGATCATTAAATCTCCACTGGGCAGCAGTAGTTGGACTGTTATGTATTCAAGTTCGTCCTCACCAGATCTGTGTGTCTCTACTGCTGGGATTGAGGTTTTAATCAGTGTGAGGATTCCTCCCTTAGTTCTTTTTGCCCTGTCTTGGCGGAAGGATTGGTATCCACGTACAAAGAATCGTTGGGTATCTTTTAGGTGAGTTTCTTGGATGCAGATTATATCAATGTTATTTTCCCTGAGGAATTCTTGTAACTCCGGTTTCTTGTTCCTCACTCCTTCTGCATTCCATTGAGCCACTGTAAGATAGTGGGTTGGTTGGTCAGTTGCTCTACTTTGCCTTCCCCCGACCATTTGGTTGGCAAAGGCACCGGTTGCTTGGGTGGGCCCTTTCGAGGCTAGGGGCCCGGCTCCGCTCCTCCCCGGTTGTAGCTGATAGGAGCGACGCCATGACGTAAGTCGAGATTGTCGCATGACTCCATACCGCAAAAGCGTGTGTGTCCTAATTTTTTCCGGTGTCTGCGCTGTAGCTAACACACTCCGTCTTCGGCAGGCCGGGTTGTGTTTGTTGTTCAGGGTTGTCTCCCATAGCCTTTCCATCTCCCGGTGGTAGCTGCAAGGCAGCAGATTGGTTTGTTTACCGAGGTTTACCTTCCCCGTGGCTAGAGCTTATAGCGGTTCTTACTCGCTTGATGCACCCGTCGTAGGACATGTGGGGGATTTCAGTGGGGGTATCAGTGCCACCTGTTACCCCTCCCCGTCCTGCTGGGAGGACATCGCCGTTTGGTCCGCGACTGCTTATTCGTCCAGCAATGCTGACTTAATTCGCAGCTGACACACCATATCTGGAGGTCGTTCCATTATCCGCCACCCGTGGACGCGCCTGGTTGGGGTCGGTCGCCCCTTTGCCAGGAAAATAGTATGTAATATGTCCACAAACTGATCAAATATGTTATAACATTCTAAGAATTGTGTGAGCTTTCTTTTCTTTCTTTCATTTTTTTCATATTTCATTTTTTTTCTCACATTTCATTTTAATTTCTTTATTAATTCAACTACTAAGTAAAAGTTAAGTAATCTTGGATATGACGATCCATACGTAGTTAATATCCTTGTGAATTTCCATTAGAAAACCAAATAACTGTTCAAATGTTCCAATCCGGAATGACAGTAGAGTTTCATCACGTTAAATTAGTCATATCGCATAACGAAATTTGTTCAACTTGAGTTCAAATTAGACGCATGTCTGTAATTATCAATTATTTGAATTGTAGTTGACGTTTCAATCACAGGTCGAGAGTTCAACGATAGGATTATGTCTCTTGTGATCATTAATCTCGTTCGACTAGCGTCTCTTGGTATGATTACTTTTGTGAAGTTATTAGAAGACTATCGGCATTCATGACTCGTCTTCCGAAAATGTTATTTATATGCTACCGGATCATAATCACATCCGTTATGTAACAAGTAGTAGTACACAGCATCTGAGTCTTTAACTGTCGCCATCTATTATTGACGTGCTTGACTTGAAATTTCGTAAACTCGTGATATATTTGATAGAATCGGTAACGAAATTTGAAAAAAAATCGTTCTACGTGGAATTGGGACTGTCACGATAGTAGAACTTGAAATTCTGTTAAACGATTGTAAGACCTTGAATTCAAACGTCAATGCCGTAGAAAATTGCCTGCATCTGATGGAGATATATTTGTGTACAATTTAGTAGCACATGTTTACCTCAAGTTTTGGAGGTATTTAATAAAAATGTTCCCTATTAATTTTGAGCGCATTGATTAAGTCCATGTCGCCTTCAGCAGCATGTCTTTTATACAGACAAATAGACGATATACGAAACTTATGCTGCATTGGCTGAGCATAGTTAGAACAGTCAATCACGTTACTGTCTATTGTAGGCATGGTAAAACAAATAAAGACAGAAATACGAAGTGTTATCGTAGATAAGACAACACAAGTGTCACCTAATAGACAAGCCTACAAGATCTAAGTCATATAAGAATAAATGACCAATAAAGAAAAGAAATGATGACTGACTAGTGCTGAGTCATCAAAGATGTGACGAACAGTGTTACCGTAACCTGTTATCTGCGTGACGCAGAATCAGGCACTAATTTCAATCTCAAAGAATGGTGGTGAAAATAAACACCATTATCACGCTCGATAACCATCCGAGCATCTTTGTTGTTACGAAATGTAACCACAGCTTCACCATACCTGTTGTTGGTAGGTGGCAACAGACGCACAAACTTCACGTCTGCCGTGTACTTAAAGAAATTACTAAGTGCCTGCCAGGTAGTTTCATGTGGCAGATTTCGGACTAACACGGTGCGAGAATATGCACCCTTCCCAATATAAGTAGGACCGTTGTCACTAACATGGGAAAATAATTGATGTGCAACATGAGTTGCTCGAGGTACCTTGACATGTATGTCCCTCATGTAAGTATTATTCTTTCGATAGACTGGAATAGTATGTTGGGCATGATTATGATGACCCTTACCCTGTAATAATGTATTTGTAGCACGTGTAGTTGTAGAAGGATCACAAGAACGACCAACATTTTTTTATTTAAATGTGCTGGTATTAATTTTATTTGGTATCTTTCCGTTATTCTTAACTCCAACATTATTTTTCACCATCTTATTCTTCTTAATACTCTCCTTTTTAATGTCGACATCATCAACAATTTTCTTTGGATCAGTTGTAGCCTGATCCTGTCGCCAACATCTGTTTTCAGAATTAGCAGTAGCTTGTCGAGGGAAAGTATATTTTCCCCGGAATGATCTAATAATCCTCACTGGGTGTGTAGACATCTTAGTATTGCACTTAGTACTGACTGCATGTCGTAAAATACGTCGATCCCCTCTGTCGTTCATCAATATATTTTTACCTGCCAGTACATCGAGTAGACAATCGACCCTCTTTCTTAAATTATCCCTTTCAGAAGTCAGGAAAGCAATCTCCTGCTTCTGTTTCTTATTTATTTTATCCAAGTTAGGGCTAATATTCTTCTCCTTATCCCATAAAGAATCGAGTGTGATCAATGCTGTTGACAGTTCATAGATCTGTTGTCGTGTTTCATTTTCAAGGTCAGCATATCTATGTTTCTCAGCTAGGAGTAATGTCTCTAATGCAGTCACCCTGTCATCCATGAGACGAATCACCTTTTTTCGATTTTTTTCAAACCCATCCATCGTCATCCATGAAACAATCATCACTCGATGTAGATACAGTAACATTAATACCAGATTCTGTATTATCATATTCATTTTCTGATTGCACTTCATCTATTAAATCCACATAAGTCTCATTAATTCTATGGGAATCAACCATAAGTGTCTTATTATCTTCACGCAATAATGCCAAGTCACGCGTGGAAGATTTCACTTTATCTATCTGGTCATTCAGCATCAGTTTCAATGAGGTTACCTCATCGTCCAGCTTTTTTTCCTGTCTAAGATAAAATTCATAAAATTTATCATTATCTGTATGACATACATCCATTATACTATTGACATCAAATGATACACTCCCATTTTCCCTCTTTTCTATTTCAATATTTGTCTTAATGCCCCTGTTTAGACAGAACTGCTCATCTTGTTCCTCATCATAGTAAATGGATCCTAACTGCACATCATCAGTGAGAATCAACTCACATTGGATGGCCTGGTCTGCATGACCATCTGACCTTAACGCAGTATCAATCTTATTATTTGCTATTTTCTTAACTTCTTTAATTGGTTGCAATCGAGCTAATTCTGAAGTAAGCTCTTGAATCTTAACACCCTGTGTGTAGGTTTCCAGTTTCAAAGCTACATTTGCCTGATCAATTGTTTTCAGTCGACCAACTTCAGATAACAACGACTGAATATGTGCACACTGTGCATGCAGTTTTCTTTGGTAAGATGAGGCATTATCTTGTGAAATTTTCAATGCAAGTTTCTTAACCTCAGACTCCAACGCTTTATTTTTTTCAATGGTGGATTCTAATGAGGCTTCTAATTCTTTCCTCTGACTACGACATTTAGTAAGATCCACTATCAACACCGACAAATTATTATTCAACCCAGCAATTTCAAAATCCGTTGTTGACAATTTATTCTCATCTTCATCTTTTTGCTGTATCAGCTCATTGGTAAGGGCAATCTCCCTATCCTTGTGCCTCGTTATTGTTTCCTTCAACTTTATGATCTCAATATCCTTCGATGAAATGTCATTGATCTGACTTTTATTGATTTCAGTAAGGTTCAAAATCTTATTTTTCTTTTCCATCAGTGATTTCTCCAGATTAGAGACTTTATTATTAGTCAAACTTTCTGTTTGAACCTGAAGGAATTTTACTTCTTGATTTGCAAGTTCCACTTCCCGCGTCTTTAATCTCAAATTATCAGTGTTGGTTTCAAACTTCAGTAAACTCGCCTCCTTTCGCAAGTCACTTATAGTCTTTTCTTGACTGGCAATAATCTCTAATAATTCTTCTTCTCTTTTCTCATCAATGGTTTCTAAAATTGTCACTCTTTCCTGATCATTCAGTGTATTGTGTATTTGTTGATCATGACCATTGTCGAAGAGAATAGCATTATGAATGTTATTCATTATTGAACCATGTTGGACGTGTGTGTACTGTTCCACAAAAGTACGAAACACTCCACCTAGTAAGTCTGCTATGTCCCTAGCCATTATCATATGTGGGACAGAATGAAAATTACTATCCACAAAATTTGTTAAATCGGATGCCGTACGACATAAAAAATTATCTAATACAAAATCTTCAAGGTATTGGCCCTGGAAACCATCATTAATCCCTTCTTGGAGGAGATTCCTCAGAAAAGACATTATGTCTGACATAGACGTATTATCTACTTTTCTAACATCGACAAAATTGTCTTTAACCGGTGTTCTGTTTTGAACAACTGCCTGTTCCTTTGAGAAATTATTTAAATCAGTAATATGCTTTTTATTCTGCAAATCCTGGAAATTAAAACTTTTTAAACGATGTAGTAATTTCTCATCCTCTAATGTACATCCATTTTTATTTTTTTCTAACTCTTCAATACGCCTTGCTTCAGCTTTCACTTCCTCGTCACTAGGTAATTTATCCGTGTCAGACAAATTTTCTGCAGCCATTATGTGTATGGCATTTATTTTTAAATGTATGTCATTCATACCCCTTTTTCGTGCATTCGCTATCAATTCCTCTAAATTAGACATTGTAACTATATATGTGACTCTCCAAGTCAACTCAACATATATATTCAATAAGTATGGTTAATCAATATAACCAACTATAATATTATAATACTATTAGTTGTAAGTCCCACAACTAATTTGTAACCTAAGTAATTTGTATCAATAATGTATAACCATTACATTATACGAATGTAGTATACCCTTATTAATTCATGATGCTGAATTTATATAATGCATCTAAATTTAATATTTAATAATTATGGGTATTATCCCTCCACAATTATGTTATTCAATCAATAATAGTTGCTAAGTCCACACTGTAGTACTAAGAAAATGTACTAATTATTATCTTATAAGTTTGTCCTATTCAAGGCAAACCAAGATTAAAGTTATTTATCAATTTGTAATATGCTATTGTGCCCTTATCATAATCTACAATATGCTTCAATAGTATATTGGACCACTACTGCAACTTGATGCAATCCCCGAAGTCATTATCAAATTTCATAAAAATTAATTAAATTCATTTATAATCTTATTATTAATCAAATTATAATACTATTATTATATTATAAATGTATGAGATGAACAAAACAATACAATTCATCAACCAAAGATTTACAAAACAGCAGTACGATTACAAAAGTGACGTTTCACAAATAAAATGATTTTATGAACTAAGTATACTAACCGGAAATGCAGAGAGGTCAAAGAGAACTAAGGCAAGATAAAATATGGACACTACGAATAATGACGTCACAGGACTCATCTGACGATTATTACAATATATATAAATGAACTTAAATATAGCAAGGTCAGGAGTAACGAGATAGATTACCAACAATGATACAAAACTAAATAAAATGAAACTGAATACATTAGAATACAACAATTATTCACGGAACTGGACACCTAACATGCAAGGTCAAATAATGGCAACTACGAACGGATAAGCCATCGGAAAAGTCATCAATGGTGTCCTTCGTCAAGTGCGATTATTTAACGGCCTTATCGATCGATCAGATCTGATTGTGTCATTCGTAAAGACGTAAATCAGACCTGATTCCCACCTACCTCCCACGAATTAGTAACAAAACAAACGGTGGAAACAGATATAACATATATATAAATATATATATATATATATATATATATATATATATATATATATATATATATATATATATATATATATATATATATATATATATATATATATATATATGAAAATAGAATGGACATGCCTGTGTAAAGGCGAAATGGACTCAGCACTGTGTTTTTCTAAATGACAAAAGTCACAACTAGACTTATCTTTTTGTGCTCGATTATTTTCCACGGGCAATGCTAGTATGCACCCACGGTGTAGCCAAGTATCGTAAGCTTCTTTTCAATATGATTGACTATCGATTGACAAAGGGTTTCATCTTAATTCAATTTCGTTTGTCGAAGATGCTGTTTCATCGTCTGTCACCCTGACTTTTGGCTGGAACTCAAAAAACGATGACGTAGGGTTGACCTTTAGTAGTAACTATGCGTAATAGGTCATTCTTGAGCACATCACGTGATAGTCTTTTAAAAGTAAACAGTTATTGTCCGAATGAATGAAATTTCGATCGGTTTCTTCCAGAAAATTTTTTTTTTCGATCCCCACCGTGAGGTGTAGAGGTTTGGAAGAGAGAGCGCCAGACCATTCTATCAGCTGTCCTCTTCCTGGCCTGGTTCCACTCTAGTCCTCGGTCCTTCAAAGATTGTCTAATGTTGTCCTCCCAGCGGACTCTGGGTCGTCCTGGAGGTCTGGATCCCTGGCTCTTTGTTTCCCATGCTTGCCGTGGCAGCCGATCCTCTCCCATTCTGCAGACATGGCCAAACCATCTTAGTTGGGACTGTTCTATTTGGGTCTGCAGCGGATGGGATTTTAGGCCTTGACGGATCGTCTGGTTGCGGACCATGTCTCTTCTTGTTACTTCAACCACTTTCCTCAGATACCTTATTTCTGAGGTTTGGATCTGGCCCTTGTGGGTTGTAGTCACCGCCCACGACTCGCATCCATATGTCAAGACCGGGACATAGGTGGAGCGGTATACAGCCATCTTTGTTTTCTTACCAACCTCTTTCTTGCTGAGGAATCCACGATTTATGGCCTGAAAAAGTCTCCCAGCCGCTGCTTTTCGAGTGGCCAACTCTTCTTTGATGCCTCCCTTTCGGTCTATAATAGCTCCGAGATATTTAAAGTGGTCGACCTGTTCCAGGACCTGTTCTCCCAACTTAATCTGATGTTTTCTTTCTTCTCGTGATATCACCATGGATTTTGTTTTAGAGCTGCTTATGACCATCCCTCTCTTCTCCAGCTCTTCCTTCCAGACTTGCAGGTTGGATTGGAGATGTGCCTCTGATTTAGCAATCAGGGCAACATCATCAGCAAATGCCAGCTCCGAAATATAGACCTGTCTCATCTTCCAGTACCCCACTGAATACTTTCTTGTTCTCTCCTTACATGCCTTGATGACATCGTCCATAAGGAGTATGAAGAGGTAAGGTGATAGGATATCACCTTGTCTTACACCAGTGGTGGTCCTGAACTCTTCTGACTTATGGTTTGCTGTCCTCACATAATTTCTGCAAGACTTGTAGAAGCTCTGTATAGCATGAATCAGAGGTGCTGGAATATTCTTCCTTGCCAAACAGTCCCAAAGTTTGCTCCAGGGGACCCTGTCAAACGCCTTTTCCAGATCTATGAAACAAAGATGGATCTCACTCTTATACTCAAGGGCCTTTTCACTCAGCTGTCTGAGTGTGAAGATTAGGTCTTGAGTACTTCGGTTTGCTCGGAATCCGCACTGGACCTCATCCAATTGTGGCTCAGCTAGGCGTCGGAGTCTCTGCTCTAGGATTCTAGAGTAGATTTTACCAGGGACATTGAGAAGGGATATGCCTCTATGGTTTCCACATTGTCGATTGTCACCCTTTTTGAAAATTGGTGTTATGATGGCAATCTCCCAATCCTTTGGTATGGTCTTGTTGCACCATGCTGCCTGTAGGACCATTAGGAGTAATAGGTCGCCTGATGCTCCCATGTACTTAACCATTTCTGGTGTTATACCATCATGCCCTGCTGCTTTGCCCATCTTGATTTTCTCTAGTGCTGCCCTCAGTTCTTCCATCTTTATGTCATCTTCACCATCATTGGTTTTCTCTTCTGTGCTAGTGATTATCATTTCTGATGCTTCACCATGCTCACCATCCAGGAGTTCTAAGAAATATCCTTTCCATCTTTCCATTACTTATTTTGGGGCAGTAAGCAATTTGCCTTGCTTGTCCTTTATAAATTTGAGAGGACATTGTTTTTCCTTCCTCATGTTCTTACTTACTTACTTAGTCGTTCCCCTTCTACCGTGAGGTGTAGAGATTTGGAAGAGAGAGCGCCAGACTATTCTATCAGCTGTCTTCTTCCTGGCCTGGTTCCATTCTAGTCCTCGGTCCATGTTCTTTAGGGTCTTATAGAACAATTTCTGGTTTTCTTGTGCATCTTTTTCTAGCTTTTCTCCAAATTCTTCCCAGGACTTCTGTTTTGCTGCTAGCACTTTGTCAATTTTCATTTTCATGCTTTAAATCATCGTCAACATGTTCTTGAACTAAAAATAATTCATAGGAGCTTAGAGATACTCTGGTTTGATAGGAATCAGTGTTTTTCTACACACACCCCCTTTAGTGATTTGCATAGCAACTAATGTTTATAGTTGGTTACCATGTGAATAATGTCCCAACATGAAGGTGCGTAATTGTAAAACTGCGAAATTATAATTATACTGAGGCAACAGGAAAAAGATATTTATAATTTTTCCACGGGGAATCACTCAATGATTTCTTATGAATTTTTCAAAAGTGTGTGTCTAGAAAGCTTTGATCGTAAATTTCAACATTTGTTACATGCATTGTGCATTTTCACCAACATCAACTCTATTTATTGCTAGTTTTATACTGATTCTGTATAATAGTAGTTAGCAGAGCTTCTTTTGTTCACAATGGGAAATAAGACAAAGACTGGGAGGCGTGTACACCAACAAACCGTTACCTGAAAATGAGACACCTATTGTCGATAGTGACGCTATAAAGCCTCTGTGCTCCTCATCAAAGAAAATAAAGGTTATAAAGGTCCAAGAAAGTGAAGGACAAGTTAAAAATGACAACAGAGGAAATGGGTTTATCCTTATGGATGTAAAACTACTGTTTGAGTTTTTATGCGCTAACTTTAGATGTGACAAATGTTATCAGTACTCACTGACCTGTGAGATCGTCGAAGAGACTCGGAATGGCTTTTGTCATGAAATCAGTATCAAGTGCACAAACTGTGGCGAATGGAATGCCAATTTCAATACTGCTGATGTTTCATCTTCAGCTACTCACAAACAAAGAAGTAAATGTGCGAATGGTGGCATTTGTGCGTTCTATTGGGAAAGGCCACAGTGCATTGCAGAATTTTTCGATATACATGAACACAAGTCAACCCATGGCAAAGAAAGCATACAGGAGAACGCTGCACAGGATCTATTCAGCAAGTAAGGACATTGCAATGGAAAGACACTGAGAGCAATGTAAAGGGGATTCATAGACACTGCAGCTGCAGTAGAAGGAGACCTTTATTCAACAGGAGCTCATTAAACTTCATTTTGTGAGTTCTTTTTCGGTTTTTCTTTGTTTTCTCGGAATTGTCTTTTTAGCATAATTGGTGATCTTTGAAACAAGATATCTCAGGATCTATACATTCAATTGACATGAAAATTAACACAGTTGGTTGTCATATAATCTTACAAGTTCTGACTTAAAATGGATACAATTGAATTCAAAGTTTTAGTTTTATGACCATCATGCATATATAATGAGGCACAAATATCAAACATTCCAGAAATATAAATTTTGAAAATTCATTAAAAATTAACCTTTCTGTCAATCTCTGTCATTTTAGTTCATGACCTCACGCTATATATATAATGATTCAATTTGCCAAGTTTCAGTCAGATCCTTGTACAAATAACATAGTTATGATGTTTTAAAAAAGGTGTATAATTTATTCACTACGGCGGCCATATTGGATAGCTAATTTGCATAATTAATGAAATCATTATGTGGACAAACATTTTAAGTCCATACTAACACTATACCCATGGTTGTTTGATTCTGAAAGGAAAATTTGAGTTTTTTACCCTATCAAGGTATCCTACTACCTTAAAAAGCTGCCGCATATGCCCTTGCGTGTCTAATAACCTAATGTTAAAAGTGAAGAAAAAAAATATCCTGCTCAACTCGTGATGGGTTATAATCGGGATTATATAATGTCATAACTCTTTCAGTAACAAACAAAAAAGTGGGTATGGCCCAAAAAAAAATGGCCACTCTTGTGTGTGTTTGTTGTAGTTGTTTGGAAATAATTTTGTTTGAAATGTTCATGTGCATAGGCTACATACCTTTGTTGTTGTAAATAAAAATGAAGGTAGGGCATAAATAACTTTACATTACTCTTGTGCAGCACGTATAAAAGCTTTCATTGAAAAAGTATTAGTTATCCACAGGGCTTTTCAGAGGGCGAGAGAGGCCCGGGCCAGATTTGAGAAAAGATGTCAAACAATAGGGCCTAATTATAAAAACTGTTATTAGGCCCTATTTAGGCCTAAATAATCAGATTTGCAAAAATATAAGTTTTAAAAGTGTAATATATAAGAACACACAAGAAAAAAAGATAGACATTAGTTGGTAATTTCCTATCTTTCGTACCTTTTTGGTCCGCAGTGAATATATGTAGTTAGGGGTTGTTTCGTAGCAGTTAGGGTTAGGATTAGGGTTAGTATTATGGTTAACACCAATCCTAATTCTAACCCTAAGCGCTACGAAACAACACCTAACTATACATATTCACTGCGGAGCAAAACGGTACGAAAGATAGGAAATTAATAATAATAATAATAATAAATTCTTTAAGCGCCAAACACGGCGCATAAGGCAGAAACCAGTGCTCTCCAGGTTGTTCGTTGTGACGCCACTCCTCTTAGCTCTTGCACATTATTTAGGCCCAACGTTCTTCCTTCTCTTATTATTGTTCTTCTGAGTGTTTCTTTTGGTCTTCCTTTTTTCCGCTTACCCTCAGGAACCCAAGTGAGCGCCTGTAGTGGTATTCTGTTGTTTTGCATTCGTAGGACATGACCGATATATGACCATCGTCTTTTCCTTATATAGTCGGAGACATATTTCTGCCTAGAGTCTTCTCTTATTTGTCGATTAGTCTTGAATTCTTTCCAACTGATGTTCATGAGTTTTCTAAGACATTTGTTCTCGAATGTATTCAGCTTGTTCTCCAATGATTTTGTTATTTTCCAACTCTCACAGCCGTATGTTAACACTGAGATAACATTTGAATTAAACAGACGAAGCTTGGTATGTATATTCAATGATCGTAATTTCCAAATGTTAGATAATCTATTGAAGGCGCTAGCTGCCAAAGCAATTCTAGTATGGATTTCTCTTGTTGTGTCACCATCCTGAGTCATTTTACTGCCTAAATAATTGAAACTTTCAACTTTCTGTAGTTTTTCCCCGTTCAAGATGATATCAAAGGTCTCGTTAGAAAAGTTCATAGCTTTAGTTTTAGAGGCATTTATTTGGAGACCAATTTTAACCGAGAGATGACACAAATTATTTATTGCTTCTTGGGATTGTCTTGGTGTTGAACAAAGGAAAACAAAGGAAATTACCCATTAGTTAATATACAAAGGGGAACATTTTAACACACATGACATTAAAAGGCATTAGTTTAACCAAATTGAATGTCGGCATATATAACTATGCAGTTACATCCCACTCCAATAATAAAAAAAAAAAATTACCAAATGTTCCTTTTCATTTAAAAAAAAAAACTCTTCTGGCTATTTTATGTGCAAATGAATCAATTATTGTTGATAATATAAGTTGCCTTGCAGTATCATGGTTGATGTGTAGGATAGCAAGGTCATTCAAACGATCTTGTCCCATAGTTGAACGGTAGTAGTTTTTTTGGTAAATGAGAAGAAAAGTAGAACAAGGTCTGCCATTTTTCACGAACTCTATTTACACAGATAACTAATCGTATCACTTTGACACAGTGTAAAACACCCACTAAACAAATTCCAACTAAAATGAACAAAATGTATCCCTTTCAACATCTTATAGATTACAGTTGTGATATATAACACCTCAAATTTCTAATTTCTTAATAAATCATGCTCACAAAATTTATGTTACATGCAAATACACCGCACTACATGCAAACACACCATATGAGACACAATATGGCAGCCTCCAGTTCATTAACCTTCCCTTCGGCCATTTTTTAAATGTATTTCAGCAGATTAAAAGAACTACCACTTGAAGCCACTGACACAAGTAGACTGATTAAGATTCTCAGTGCGATTGTGATATTTGGAAACACACCAGCAAGTCCAAGTTGACGTAGTTTTAAAAAAAAAAAAGTGCCTTACATGCCCGTTGAGGCATACTGGGAATATGGTGTTAGGACCATATTTTCTTGACCATCAGCACACTAGGGGTAATGTAGTCAGCATCAAGCCAACCGCCTTAACCTTTCCAGAGTTGCTCTGGTACCCAATTCATAAGGATGGGTCAACCCCGGAGCCGTTTGCGGTCTCATTCTGAGCTTCTAATTTGGTCTCACTCAAGATTGTATCCCATTGTTCATGAATCTGCTGAATGTCTTTCTTGAGGATTTCAATATTATCTCTCTCAACATCAAGTGTAGTGTTACATGCTTCAATCAACAAATTAGTCTAGTGGATCACTGTAAGTAATTTAATCCACAAAGATGAGATTAGAACAAAATCAAATTTAGAAATGAATTTTTTGATAGCATTAAGTGCAGTTCAGGCCTGCACTGTAAGATTGAGACATTCGAGTTCAGTTAAGGTGTTTCTGATTTCACTAAAATGATTTTCAATTGGTCAAACAGCATGAATTGTGCAGACCACTTTGTTTTGGGAATTTGTTGCAATGATACAGGAAGATGTTGCTTTAATATTTCCCACCATGGTGGACTGCTACAGAATAAATTGCACATTTCCTGTATGGTTCCAAAGAAAGTAATTGCTTCTTTGTATAATTTTGCACTGTCAACGTCTACAAGATTTAAGGTCTGGTTTCCACAGCTAGAGAAAATGCATTTTGAATTATGTTCAAGAAGAATGGCTTGTACTTCGTTATATTTTCCCGCCATGTTCGACCCATTACCACAAGCTTGACCAATGCAGAGTTCAAGACTGAACTCAGGTTCCTCTGGAATTCTTAAAATTCAAGAAGAAATTTCCTTTCCAGTTTTTTTTATTGAAATTGTCAAAGAAAATAAACCTTTCTTAAACAAAAAATGTTGGAGCTGTTATAGAGAATCTTGACATATCAAATTATAAGAGAAGTGTGTTCGTTGATGAAACAATCAGGTTTAGTATCAACAATTATTGCAAAATATTTGGCATTTCGAATGTCACAGAGAATATAATTTTGAAGAAATGAACCACAAATTTCAATGAATTTGTTCTGAATGCGCGTTGAGAGGTAATGTACTTCGAAACGCTCTTGATTATCTTGTGATTCTCAAACTTTTCTTACATGTTCCATTAGAATTGAATCATATTTGCGTAGCAGTTCTATGATGCCTAGATTTTTTCCATTACCATGATTGCCTTTATGTTGGCTAGCACTGAAGAAAGCCACTCCTTATTCAGAGAGAAAAAATATGACATCTAGGATGCACTCAAGAATTTTCTTCCACAAATTAACCTCTGTCTAGATTTTCAGATAAAAGTCATTTCTCTACTGACTTATCAGCTCATGCTGCTCTGTTAGCTGATTGCCACATCATCTTTGTGTGATGTTGAACTCTCATGGGATTGTATTGTCTTTCAACTTTCTCCAGCCTCTTTTGATGCCCCATTCTGATTCATTGAAGAGAGTTCATGCATTTGTAGAAAATGTGTTGTAAATAAAGCATATTACACAGTTCAGAGAATGTTGTACTGTGCTCCAACATTACAAATCTCTGGTGCAAGCTTCACAATTTGGTAAAATTTCTTTCAGTAGTCGACTAGGAAAAACATGGTTTCCAGCATCGTGTGGAATGTTGTAGGGAATTTCAAAAGAATGAATTCTGAGGAACGAATGCATTTAGGTAGAATTGTTTTTATCTAAAACTCCAGTCTCATTAACACAAAAACCTGTAGCAGTGATGACTGATTCTTGATGAATAGGAAGAAGCATATTTTCATTTATCTCTTGCTGAGTTTCTTGAATACAAGTAATTTTCTGCTGACTTTGTTAAAACTATTTCTAACACATCTCCTTGTATACTCTCATCATTGTTAGATATTCACACTGAGGTACTCAAATGTGCTGTTGTAGAGATAGTTCTAAAAGGGTTATCTGCAGAAGTATCTTCTACAAAATCACACCCATTATTTTTGCTTGCATCTGTTAGGGTATCATTCTCTTGACCAAGTCTATGATCTCATTCTTGTAGTAACACTGAAGTATTCTTTGCTTGAGTTTCAGAGTTTTCATTGTGTGTAAGACTGTCCATCCAAGAAAAAAAAGTTAGATTCCTTTAAAAAATGATGTTATTAATTTTGATTCTTTAATTGCTGCTCACTTGCTTGTTTACACTTTCTCTTGCTTGTGCCACTTTCAAAACATCTCTTCATAGTTAATGAAGCTGCTTAAAATCTGAAATAATCAGTTCATAATTTTACAAGAAGATATGTAAAAATACAGTTTGTATAAATTTATTTCTCATTCTTATTAAATAAAAATCAATTAAATAAAACCATAAAACAAGATCCAGTTAAATGAAACTACAAAATACTTTAGATGAAAATGATTCTAGCTTACAATAAATCTATACAGTAAATGCTCGATTTAATGGGAAAAAGGGGGAAAGGTTATCCACAAAATCCAAATGTCCTTTAGATCTGAATCTGTTAATTGGATACTGGAATTCTTTTAAATACCAAAAACACATGTATACTGGTATTAGAAAGCCTCCTTTGTTAATGGCGATGATGATTACTGCATAAAATATAGCTTTCTTTGAAGATGCATTATAAACCTGAATTAAAAACAATGTTATTACACTATTCCTTTGTTGTTGTTGATATCCCATAGCTGCTGAGCATGTCTACTCTTGGCAGCCCAATGCCATTCTTAGAAAAGTGCAGGTTTTCTGCAGTTGTTTTAATGTTCCATATACCGGAAGTGAGTTGGTGACTGTCAGAGGTGTCTGTACAAGTTTTTTCCTGGCATTTGTGAGTGATGGACACTCCATGAGGAGGTGTCTGGTTGTTTCATAGGGATGAGAGCAGTGTCTACACATGGGTAGGTGCTGAGGGTTGATACGGTTTAGATGGCTATTGACTCTGGCGTTTCCTGTTCGGAACTGAAAGATAAGACTTTGTGATTTCTCCTGCTGAGTCTGTTTACGTTGTCATTATCTTTTGGGCAGGTCATTTCATTAAAGACATTTCGGCCAGTCGGCCTGTTTGCCCATCTGTTCAGCCAGATTTCCCTTGTGTTGTTTCTGAGAATCTGTTTGACTTCTCATGCTGCAGGGTCTGTCCTTTTGTTGTTTAGAGGCTCCTGTTTTTGCAAGTCTATCAGCTGTCTCATTTCCAGTTAGATCATTGTGTCCAGGGCTCCACTGTAGGGTTACATTGATGGAGTAGGCTGTGATCAAGTTGTGAACCGCTCTTTCTATAAGAAAAATGTCTTTGTTTTCATATGGAGTCTGTGTTTAAGTACTTCCAGAAAAGACATGGAGTCACTGAAAATCACTATATCTGATAGCTTCCATTCCATAAGGTCAAACTGTTGGTGTAGTAATTCAATGGCTGTCTTGATGGCCTCAGCCTCCGCTTCGTAATTTGAACAATTTTCACTACAGGAGTCCCAGAACTCATAAGAGGATCCATCCAGGTACCATATGCAGATGCCATATCCTGCAAAAGTGGTGGTCTTGAAAGCTGAACCATCTGTGTAGGCCTGGATTGCTGATGTTGGGTAGCTGTTTATGGTCTCCAAGGCACACGTCTGCAAGACTGTGGGTAGTGTTTCCTTGTTGGTCGTTTTATCTATCAGTTGTGTTTTGACAGTTGGTTGACGGAAGTTTTCCCAAGGGGGTGGTCCAAAGTATTTTCCTATTCTCTCTCTTGCGGGAGATGGTGTTTTTCATTTTCCTCTTTGGCTATGTCCAGGAGAGATAGTTGTTTCAGTCTTCATGTTTGTTTCCAAGTGTCCATTAGTACTTTGTTTGTGTGGTCTTTCTCTTGTCTCCTGTATCTCTCTACAGCTTCAGTCAATGCTCTTTTACGTCTGATATCCAGAGGCTCTATATTGGCATCTATCTCACATACGGCTGTGGGTGTTGATCTCATCCCTCCGCAAATTAACCTGAGAGCTTGGTTCTGCACACGGTCCAGAGCTGAGATGGTATTAGTACTCACAATGGTCTGGAGGGGGAGGTTATAGTCTATCACTGATCTCACATAGCTGAGATATAGTTGACGAAGGGTGTGTTTATCCGCTCCCCAATTTGTACTAGCTAGCTGTTTGATGAGGTTTAGGCACTTACATGCTTTTTCCCTGAGGTTGTAGATGTGTCCATCTAATTTCAATTGTCTGTCCAGTTTTACTCCTAGATAGACTGGATGCTCCTCTTTTGTTAGTGTTTCCCCACTCAGTTTGATGTTGATAGGTCTTTTTGCTATTTTGTGGCTGCGGGAGAAAGTGGTGTATACAGTTTTCTGCGTATTGGTTTTAAGTTTCCACAGTTCACAATATACTGACATTGTAAGGAGAGCTCTGTTGATCTTGGCTTTTGCCAGAATGGGATATTTATCAGTAGTCCAGATGGCAAGGTCATCAGCAAACAGCGCCTTCGATACATTCAGATGTTTGGCAAGGTCATTAATGAAGATGAGAAACAGGGTGCAACTTTAAGGAGAGCCTTGAGGCAGTCCTTCCAGCGTTCTTTTCCGTGAAATTGCACCAGCATAGTTGGTAGCTATGGTTCTTTTTGTTAGGAAGGCCTGTATCCATCTAATCATTTTCCCTCCTATTCCCATTCTTCTCTTCTTTAGCAAAAGTCCCTTTCTCCAAACTCTGTCGTAGGCTTGCTTAAAGTCGATGAACACAGCTATTGTGCTTTTTCCCTCTTGAAAGCCATCCATCACATTCTGTGTGAACCTGAAGAGGGGGTCATCTGTGCGGCACCTACGTCTGAAGCCTGCCTGGTTGTTGTCAAGAAGGTTCCAGCTTTCCAACTACCAGTATAGTCTGTTGTTTACCATTCTCTCGACCAGCTTACCCAAGCATGAAGTGAGGGATATAGGCCTATAGCTTCTTGGTGTTCCCGGTGGTTTCCCTTTCTTCAAAATGGGTATGATGGTTGCTGTCAGCTATGCTGATGGTAACTGTCCCTCATTCCACGTTCTATTGATGAACCATAGAAGTGTCTCTTTTGCCTTTGGCCCTAGTTGACAAATCATCTCATTTTAAATTTTATCTAGTCCTGGAGCTTTATTTTTGGCGAGTTTCCGTAGTGCCATTCTCAGTTCTTGTGGGCGGAACGGATCATTGAATGCAGCCATATTGGTCTGATCTATGTTACGCGTGGATGTGTTCTTTAGGAGCACTTTGTCTAGTTTCTTTCTCTGGTGTGTTTTATTTACACTGGCATAAAATTTGTTGAAGACATCGGCTTTCTTGCTGCTTGATGTTACTTCATCACCACTTCCATCTACCATAGGTGTTGGGTTTGACTTTTTCTTGCTTCCCTCTAGATTACTGAGGAGTCTCCACACTTTGTTCCCTTCTCTCTAGTTTGTTGCAATTTTCTTTCCAAGTCTGGAGCAGGTCGACCACTTTAAATACCTTGGAGCTATTATAGACCCAAAGGGAGGCATCAAAGAAGAGTTGGCCACTCGAAAAGCAGCAGCTGGGAGACTTTTTCAGGCCATAAATCGAGGATTCCTCAGCAAGAGAGAGGTTGGTAAGAAAATGAAGATGGCTGTATACCGCTCCACCTATGTCCCAGTCTTGACATATGGATGCGAGTCATGGGCAATGACTACAACCCACAAAAGCCAGATCCAAACCTCAGAAATGAGGTATCTGAGGAAGGTGGTTGAAGTAACAAGAAGAGACATGGTACGCAACCAGACGATACGTCAAGGCCTTAAATCCTACCCCCTGCAGACCCAAGTAGAACAGTCCCAATTAAGATGGTTTGGCCATGTCTGCAGAATGGGAGAAGATCGGCTACCACGACAAATATGGGAAACAAAGAGCCAAGGATCCAGACCCCGAGGACGACCCAGAGTCCGCTGGGAGGACAACATTAGACAATCTTTGAAGGACCGAGGACTAGAATGGAACCAGGCCAGGAGGAAGACAGCCGATAGGATAGTCTGGCGCTATCTCTTCCAAACCTCTACACCTCACGGTAGAAGGGGAACGACTAAGTAAGTAAGTTCTTTCCAAGTCTCCCGCTTGTTCTTCTTGGTGACATACCTTACTTTTGCTGTCCACCTGTTGTACTCTGTTTTATTTAGGGTGGTAGTGCATTTTTCAGCCTTCTTTCTAGCCTCTCTCCTCTCTTTGACTGCTTCAGCTAGTTCAGATGTCCAGTAAGGTGTATACTTCTTATGCTTCCCCCTTGGGATGCACTTTTTGGCAGCTGTTAGGATTGTGGTACATATGTTGTTGTATGTAGTATTAATGTTATCAGTTCTATTGATTTGGCCGAACCCAGCGTCAGTTTCTCGGTAATAGCGGTCCCAGCCTGCTTTCCTGAAGTTCCAGGATGGTTTACCCAGGGACTTCTGCGTCATCTGTGGTGTTAAAATAGTTGTTAAAACAGGGTGGTGGTCACTTCCCACATCTTCTAAGACTTTGATGATACTATTTTCTGCTATGTCAGCAGAAACAAATGTCAGATCTGGCCGGCTGGTTGAGCCGTGTGCCCTGTGTAGGAGTGTTGGTGGAGTTTCCAAGTTCGGCAGTAGCATTAAGTTGGTACTGCTGCACAGCTCCTCAACCTCTAGGCCTCTACTGTTAAACCGCCGGTATCCTAGAGCAGGAATGTGAGCATTAAAATCACCAGCTACAACAGTTTTCTTTAGTATGGGCTCAAACTCAGGCAGACCTTTTGATGAGGTCTGGGGACAGTAAATGTTGTGTAGTGTGTACTTGGTGTTATCTTTGCCCCATAGCTTTATTATTTGGTGGTCGATATCCGCCGCAGGGTTATTGGTTACCGTGGCTTGGATATCATTTCTGATTAAGGTCATGATGCCTTAGCACTTCATGCATTCACATTTGTACTATGTATAACCCATGATGTTAATTTGTCTCCGTGGGAGTATTGTTTCCTGGAGAAGGGCTACATGTACTTGATGTTCGTGTAGTACAAGGGGACTGACATAAGTCTTGGGCCTGACCATGTAGGAGTCACAGGAGGAAGATGAAACTTGGCATATTTAAAGTTCATCATATTTGCACTGAATAAGTATGCATTTGTTTCTTCAATGGGTTTTTCCACTATGGTGCATGGCGCAATGTACCCTATTGACCGGATCTGCTGCTCCAAAGATTTGACAAAACAATGGAAAAGAAGGAGGCCAGAGCTGTGATAAAATTTCTGATGTTTCAGGGAAAAACACCTACAGAAATACACAGGGAGATGGAACCAGTGTTTCGTGATTCTTGTCCTTCATATACTTCGGTAAAAAAACTGGTGTCAACAGTTTAAGTGCGGCCGCTCAAATTTTGCTGATCTGCCAAGATCTGGTAGACCAGCCTCAGAGTGCAACGCTGAAAATGCAACAAGAGTGAAGAAAATCATTGACCAGGATCGAAAAATGACAATTGTGGAGATAGCTAGTAGAGTAAAACTAAATGAAAGAACAGTTTATAGAATTTTACACAACAGACTGAACATGGGAAAAGTGTGTGCACGCTGGGTTCCGCGACTGTTGACACGTGAACAAAAGCAAACGAGGGTAAATTGCTGTCAACAGGTGCTCAAAAAGTGTCAGTCAAAAAAATTTTTTGAGACCATGGTGATGCTGACTGTTTTTTGGGACGGCAAAGGTTTCCTTTTGAAAGATTATCTGCCTCGTGGCAACACAGTTAATGGACAGTACTATGCAGATTGTCTCACCAAACTAAGAAAGGTTGTGACCAGGAAACGAGGGATAACGCGCACTCAAAATCTTCCTTTGCTTCAAGACAACGCGCCCTCTCACAAAGCACAGCTTGTGCAGCTAGCAGCCAACGATTTGAATATTGAAATTCTTCCACACCCACCATATTCTCCAGATTTGGCTCCATCGGACTTTTTTCTATTCCCAAATCTTAAAAAACAGCTAAAAGGAAATCATTTTGACAGCGATGAAGAGGTTATACTGGCATGTGATGACTGGTTTAGTTTGAAAAATAGGGTGTTCTACTCCCAAGGTCTTTTCAAGGTCAAGCAGAGATGGCAGAAGTGTGTCAATTCAGACAGTGGCTATATTGAAAAGGAATAAACACTATACAAAATTTCAGCTCTCTGTGACATGTCCGTCATGGTCAGGCCCAAGACTTATGTCAATCCCCTTGTATTTTTGTAAGCTCCATTGTCTTTGTCTGTAGTCCAGCTATATTTAGCTATAAAATGTTAGGTTCCTCTTCGCTGACTTTTCACAAGGAGCAGGGGATTTATATCTCTTGCGCGGGCCTTGGTAACCGAGGCGACGCCCGAGCTCGTATGGAATATGTTGTTTGACTGGCATTGGAGGTATTGGGTGTTTGCTGCAGACATCTCCCTCCCAAAGAATGCAATGGGTATGTCTTCCTCCATGAGTATTGGGTTGATTTGCTTGGCCACTCACCTTTTTGGCTCTAAAGATCACTTTGCTCTGGGGGTTCAGGTGGGGTTCACAGAGATGCATTCCCCGCTAGTCACAAGCGCTCATGATGCAGGCCTCATTTCTTCATTTTGTGGCTGAGCTTTTGCTGTGGCTGTGTCACGTCCTGCATCCTATGCCTTCATGATTTTCCCCAGCACAGTGGTTCTAAATTTCCATTGAGTTTTAGTGGCTTTGCTTCCTGTGTCTCAGGAGGTGGACAAAATCTGACAATGGGTGCAATGTCAGGTCGCATGGCACTCTTGCTGCAGCTGGGACATTGGGCAGGGCCTGTATCCCTTCTAGGTAAAGACCTATATTTTACCATCACCACTACAAGATCCTTAGCCATGGTAGCATAGTGGTTAATGCACAGGCTTCCTAGCTCAGTGGTCTATGGTTCGATCCCCAGATGAGGTGGGAATTTTTTTAGGTGGCAAACGACTCCTGGGTCGACCCAGCACCAATTGGGTACCAGAGCAACTCTGGGAAGGTTAAGGCGGCCAGCGTGATGCTGACCACATCACCCCTAGTATGCCGATGGTCAAGAAAATATGGGCCTAACACCATATTCCCAATATGCCTCAATGGGCGTGTAACGGGATATGTTACCTTTTTTTACTTCAGGATCCTTGGTGAGGTGTATCGTGAATTGGACAGAGAAAGCTTGGTAGGCAAGTAGAGAAGAGAGAAGGTATCATTTAACCCTAAGAGTGGGGTTTGGGTAGGTGTTGGCCAGAGCATGGTCCACTCGCCAGTGGGTATAGCGCCTGCAACTTAGGAGGGGTCCCAAACAACTCCTGACCCAGTTATACCACCAGGCACTCAGTCACCCCCATAGCAAACTCTTTGAGAACGGGTCACCACGTGAAGGTGCTGCTATGGACACGTTTGTGCAGGAGAGGCCATATGCTAGAAGCTTACTGCAAGACAGTAGCTTCCGCGGCGATCACTGCACCTGGATATGAGAGGCTGTGTGTTCGCATCAACATCTGTTGATGTAGGTGGGACGTCGGGAGCAAAACCCTACATAGACCCCACACTGTTCCTTTAAAAAACTTTGTTTTTAATGTTTGAAGAAAATACGTTAACATTAAAACACCATAAATTTTGCATCCTATGAATATATCTTTGTTTGTTTTCTCTATTAGTCATTAAATAAACTATATTTTCATGGAATCATTGATAAACACTTATCTTGGATTAAATTTGCAACTGGCATTATTCTTAGCGTTTCAGTGGTCACGTACAAGAGATAACACCAACTTTCTCATGGACCTGTGAGACCGTTCAACAGAAAATAAGATCAAAATAATCATTTTGTTGTTAGCTGAGGTCATTCTTCATTCCATTTTCACATCAAAGAAAAATACTGGAAAATACATTTTGTATCTGCAAATTTTCAGCCAAACCAAAATATTAAAAACCATTCTAAAATTATTCACTTCTTACAGTTGTTTCAATTAACCATTTTAGACGATTAAACTTCCGAAGTGTGATAAGCAATGCAAATCAACACAAAATTGTAATGACAAATAAAAGTTTACAATTTTTGGTAACATTCATGGCAAACCATTACTGCAAGTTCCAAACAAACACAATTTTTTGCAAGATTCACACAATGGTATCTAGTTGTCCTTGAATTACAATATCGGTGACGACCAGATAATCTTGCGAACCCACTACAACTCACCACTGGGTTTAGCTAAAGAAACAAGGAACACATGGAAAGTGTCTCAGAGACACGGACATGATTATAAACTCTGAGAAATCTGTCTGCAGCAAATGCATGCACATTTTTTAATGCGCTCTAAAAAAGATCACATTGAATAATAACAAGTTTCATTCGTTACTGCTTAGAAAGATTGTTTTGTTGAAAGTTCAAATTCTTCTAGAATTGTTCCTCAGGAAAATGCCAAAGGGTAATTAATTAATTGTTAATCAGAATCAACCTCACTGCATTCAGGGCAAACCCATAGGTGCTCAGTCTCCCACAGCAAATGTTGAAGAGTATGAATGATAATTGTACCTGTAGCGTACTGTTTGTACATACAATGGATGCATCCTCTCTCATGTCCATCTCTGCTAGTCCCACGTTTCATGCCAAACTCCAGCAGTCTCCGCCTTGTTGATTTATCCATTACAATGTCATTTTCTAGCAGACGATCATTAATCACCCTTAGTATCTTACCTTATCCACATCCAATGTCCCCATTATGGGTACTCTTAAGGCCAGTCTGTCAGCTCTTTCATTGCCATGTACCCCTGCATGATCAAGGCAGTAGATCCACACCAGTTCTTGAAGAGTTTAGGATTCTATTGATGTTTTCCATTCGTGTCGCATCCATCCGTTCTGAACTTTCCGAAGCCAACTCCAAACCTCAGAAATGAGGTATCTGAGGACAGTGGTTGAAGTAACAAGGAGACATGGTTTGCAACCAGACGATACGTCATGGCCTCAAAACCCAGCCACTGCAGAACTTAATAGAACATTCCCAGTTACGATGATTTGGCTTTGTATGCGGAATGGGAGAAGATCGACTACCATAACAGATATGGGAAACTAAGAGCCAGGGATCCAAACCTTCAGGACGACCCAGAGTTCACGTGAAGGACAACATTAGACAACCTCTGAAGGATGGACTCAGATTTTAACCATGCCAAGAGGAAGACAGCTGATAGGATAGTATGGTGCTCTCTCTGGTGGCAAACCTCTACACCTGAAGGTAGAAGTAGAACGGCTAATTAAGTGAGTATTACTGAATGAGGTCATACTCCATGGGCAACTAAAGAGTAATGAACAAAATGTTAAATAATAACAATGATGGTTGATGAAAGGTTCAGCTTGGTTGTTTAATGGTGAGAGAGCACCATACTATTTTTAAATGTGTGTTTATCCTAACTGGCTTCAGATTGGGTTGATCAGCAAATACTTGATTTATAATTCAGATGTACCGTTAACCCTTTTCTTGTTACATTAGCTTCAGCTTAACTTCACATAACATTTTTAATAATCCTGATGGAACTGACAGATTGGCAAAGAAAAGTGGAAATCTACCTCAACCTGATGCAAGCATAACTTTCGAGGAGGCAAAGAGTTTTATCAGATACAGAAACAAATGGAAAGTCGAACATCCAGGTCACTCACAGAATGATGTTTACTACCTGCTCAACAGAAGAGAACAAGTGGTAGTCTTCAGACTCCGCACTGGCCACAACAAATTGAGATACCATCTATTCAACAAGTTAAAGATAGGAATTACCGATGAGTGTAACCGTGGCACTGATAAAATGGCTGCCGAACATCTGCTTCAAAGTTACCCAACATATGTGGTACAGAGAAAGTACATATGGCCAGTACCATTCATGGACAATCTTTACAGGGATACAGATAACCTCAAACTGACTACTGCTTTCTTTGACAACATTCAAGTGGACATCTTGAGAGTGAACAAAGAAGAAGAATAACTGAAAATCAATAAAAGTTATTCATTACTTCATTGAAATTATGAAAGAAATTGTACCTTTTTTTTGTAAGTAGGACACCATTTATTATTCAGAGAAATGATGCTCCAGAACTGCGGGAAGATGGAACAATTTGAAGAAACTCAGCAGATAAAACAAGAACTTAATAGTGAGGTATGTTGCTTTTGTATCTTTTTATTATGAGATGAATCAAATGAAAATGTTAAATTTTTTCCCATCTCATTTACTACTATTCTTCATAATTTTTCTGTCTCATGTGGCAAGTACAGCATATATATTTGTGAAAATATGAAAACTTGTACTTTCTACTGATCTGAAAGTAGGTTTTATTTTATGATCTTCTGGAGATTGTTACTTCTAACAGATTGAGAGAGTATGTCCTCACGGTTTTGGTCTCATCACAGGGTTATAAAAGAAGGACAAAGTGTTTGATAATATTATAAAGCCTGAACATAAAAAACATCAAGAGGATATACAGTACAAAATCTTTTTTTGTCAGACGAGTAAAAACAAATATAATTTAGCAAGAAAATGAATAATGAAAACATCACCACATGTAATTTCTTTGGTATGTATGAAACTCAACACCCCCCCTCCCCCCCAAATCCCCCCATGCGACGTTTCAAGAGCATAATGTTAATATATGGTATTTTGCCACCACTGATAATTACTCTCATTTAATAGTTTAATGGCTATTTATGGTCATGCGTGACTACCGTCACGCCTACTGTTCTCCTACCGTGTTAAATGTTGTAGTGAGTGTGCGTGGTACATTCACACGCCACAGATACACACATCAGAGGCATGGAATGGTGTAACGGCAGGTTAAAGTTAATAACATTTATTACACCATAACACGTTCATGAAATACACAGAATACACAGTCACAATTAAGTACAAGTCATAGCAATACAATAATACAGTACTCCAGTCACATCTCCACTTCTCATAATCATTAGCGCTATATATCTCCACTTCTCATAATCATTAGCGCTATATAATATTACTACTGGATCCTCTCAGCAACGGTCGGCATCCCCGTGCTAATATAATGAATTCCTCAAATATGCCTCATCAAAGACGCTCTCAACATTGGCGCTCTAATGTAAATAATAAATGGCCTCTCTGGTGATGCTTCCAACATCAGCATTATAATAACTAGACAATGGATCCTTTTTCCCAGCAACGGTTGTCCAATAAATAATGGCCTCCTTAAATATGCTTCATCAAAGACGCTCTCAACCTTGGCGCTTTAATGTAGTTATGGATCCTCTCAACAATAACGATGGCCTCTCAAATATGCCTCATCAAAGACGCTCTCAACCTTGGCGCTTTAATACAACTGTGGATCCTCTCAATAATAACGATGGCCTCTCAAATATGCCTCATCAAAGACGCTCTCAACCTTGGCGCTTTAATACAACTGTGGATCCTCTCAATAATAACGATGGCCTCTCAAATATGCCTCATCAAAGACGCTCTCAACCTTGGTGCTTTAATACAACTGTGGATCCTCTCAGCAATGGTCATCCTCGCCGTGCTGACAATAATAAATTCCGCAAATATCATATAGATCCGGTTAGCCAACGGACATCATCCTCGTCGTGCTAACTACATCAATGGTGAATACTTTCGGCAATTTCTCGCAAGACTGCACTCCCTGGCAATCTGCAGTAATCTCGCCTTCACTCATCTTGACATATATATATTCAAATAAATGTCCTGGATCCTTACCTCTTCAAAAATACTCACAAACACAATTCTCCAATAAACTCTGAAATTATAGGCCTACACAAATAATATGGCCTCTAGAACTTTTGCACTGCGCAGGCATACTCGAAACACACACTGTAGGACCGACCTCTCCAATCGGTGCCCAAAACCCGAAATGCCATTAGTTCACACACTAGAGTCCCGCCTAAAAAGACACGAGACTCGGTTGTTTAAAAAACACAACTCAGTCTCGATAATTGCATGGGCTAGTCACACGAGCTTACTCACAGCTCAAGACAGTTCAGAGAAAAAAACATCTCCGCGATTTGAACTGACCAGTGTTCGCCACTTGGAAACTTCTCGATCACACGAGGGAATTCCCCTAATACTATTTTAACTTAACATCAGCTTAACCAAGCACCGTAACCCGTAATCGAATCTATTTGCTTAACATTTTCAAGATCACCTCCCCTTGCTAATATTTACTCTTTAACACATAATTTTGTCAGTTGCACAATGATCGGCTTATGAAGTATCAAGAAGTAAAAGTTGACCTCATATAACGTAAGTGGAGCTGCCATCTTAGCCTTGTCATTTCCACCGATTGGTTGGATCCACCCCATATTAAAACAAAAAATTAATAAATAAGATGTGCAAGTAGCTAGAACAATTTGTCTTATTATTTGAACACCCACAGTGATCAGCTTGTTTGTAGAAAGTAGTGATCAGCTTGTTTGTAGAAAGTAGTGATCAGCTTGTTTGTAGAAAGTAGTGATCAACTTGTTTGTAGAAAGTAGTGGTCAGCTTGTTTGTAGAAAGTAGTGGTCAGCCATATGTTGTATATTTTTTGGGTAACGAGATGCATTGATCCATGTGATTTTGTATTTGTTTAGACAAGCATTTCTGCTGCTACTATATTATAATTCATAAAAATTAATTAAACAATAATTTCATTGATTGTTATGTGTTTTACCTGCTCACATTTATAAAGCAGTGTATACTAAATATACATTGACATAGGTAAAATAAACACTTACAATTGAGTGTATAGGAAATAGTTAGCGAGGCTACATTTCCCTGGTAAGAGGGTCGGATTCGATTTTTGCTTGCAGTTTTTAAAATGCAGTCTTCTTGTTTAGTTAAAAAAATTATTTAAAAAAATATAATAAAAATATTATTGGATGGTTCTTGGGTTAAAAAACTAAATGATTAATCAGATTTTTCATTTATTATCATTTCATAAGCCTTTTTTTTTTTTTTAAATTGTATTTTCCAAAACTCTGTGTAGTGTCAAATTTACTTGCCAGTGGAAGGTCAAAGTTGATAGGGGTGAAAAAAAATAGAAACTGAACATAGGAGAAACTGTGCCATCCTCAGTGCATATATTTGAAACCATAGTTCTTTCTTATCCCTTTTTGATGGGTTAATTGTTAATTCCTGTAATAATGAAGCTTGAGACAGATGATAGTTAATGAGAAATGTGGCTGTATCACTGATAGTATCATGAGTATGTCATGAGATAATCAGACCTGATGGTATTATGAGAATGTCATGAGAAAACCAGACCTGATGGTATCATGAGTATGTCATGAGATAATCACACCCAACTGTATCATGAATACATCATGAGATAATCAGACCTGATAGTATCATGAGTATGTCATGAGATAATCACACCCAATTGTATCATGAATACATCATGAGATAATCAGACCTGATGGTATTATGAGTATGTCATGAGATAATCACACCCAATTGTATCATGAATACATCATGAGATAATCAGACCTGATGGTATCATGAGTATGTCATGAGATAATCACACCCAATTGTATCATAAATACATCATGAGATAATCAGACCTGATGGAATCATGAGTATGTCATGAGATAATCACACCTATTGTATCATGAATACATCATGAGATAATCAGACCTGATGGTATCATTAGTATGTCATGAGATAATCACACCCAATTGTATCATGAATACATCGTGAGATAATCAGACCTGATGGTATTATGAGTATGTCATGAGATAATCTCACCTAATTGTATCATGAATACATCATGAGATAATCAGACCTGATGGTATTATGAGTATGTCATGAGATAATCACACCCAATTGTATCATGAATACATCATGAGATAATCAGACCTGATGATATCATGAGTATGTCATGAGATAATCACACCCAATTGTATCATGAATACATCATGAGATAATCAGACCTGATGGTATCATGTCATGAGATAATCACACCCAATTGTATCATCACCCGTGTGTTACCGGGGCCCGAAAGGGGAGCAAAGAATAGTAACACTGCACCCTACCACGCATGTCGTAAAAAGCGACTAAGGAGGGTATGGGCATGGGGCTGTTTACCCCATCCCGTAAAAACTTCGCACAGTGGGCTGATCACCTGCTTGCCAACCAATCTGATTACGGAAACAATGATAGATTGTTTGGTCTGTTTTTGTTCCACAAAGACGCCACTAGGCGTGGTGGAAACAGCGATAGATTGATCAATTTGTTGCCCTAAGACACCACTGGCCACATACTGCTTTGCCGGTTGGTGGCTAAGGATGGAAGAAGAAGAAGAAGAAGAATTGTATCATGAATACATCATGAGATAATCAGACCTGATGGTCATTTTTTTGGTCATTTATCAAGGTCATATTTTTGTCAAGGTGAAAGCAGTCCAACATCTGATACTGCCATAGGGGAGTGAAGTGTTAGAGTCTTTGCCATACTATATTTAGATTTTTTATGAGCTGGGCTTACAAGTTCCCTTCTTCACCACTTTTGCCATCTCTAACTCAAGAGCAGTGTCTGGAACCCTTTTACAGCTGGGTAGGCTGGAGCATGATGCTACCAGTTTTTGATCCCTGAACAAAATAACCATGAGAGAAAAGTGCTCTAACTGCTCAACTAATGGTATGCTCCAGTAAAACTTAGAGTACAAATGTTCATTCTCTTTACTATGAAATATTTAGGGCATACAGTTCCTATACTTTGAACTCTGCAAGTAATTGATTGAAAGAAAAATAGAAGAAAAGCACATTATAATAACATACAAAAACAAATGAGAGCAAGAGTATCAGCAGAGTTAAAACAGTACAAAATGCCAGAAAATAGGTTTTATACTTACAGAATAATTGCATATGGCACCTCTTAGGCTCAGCTTCGTTGTTAGATCAATGTATGACCTGCTGCCGTCGGCCACCAACCTTGTGAAATGGGGAAAGTCGGATGAGGAGCAGTGCCCCCTGTGCCAGGGGAGGCAGACACTTGAACACGTGCTCTCAGTGTGTAAGGTGTCATTAGGGCAAGGGCGATACACTTGGCGCCATAACAAAGTGCTAAATGAGCTTTCTGCGACAATAGATCTGGCAAGGATGAAGGCGAATAGCAAACCCAGGCTGAGCACCGCAAATACATACTTTCTGAGGGCAGGAAAGTCAGCACACCCCAAACTGAGTAAACCTGGTAGCAGTTTACCATCTCTTCTTGACTGTGCAAATGACTGGGAGATGACGGAAGACCTACCTGGACGAGGGGCATATCCAGAGAGTATCAGAAAATCGCAGAGACACGCTGGATATAGTGCTTCATTCTTCAGCAATGCTTCAGGTCATACTGATTGAACTGACCGTGCCATTTGAATCCAGATTAGACGAGCAACATTCGTTCAAAGCGGCCAAGTATAGTGATCTGGCCGCGGATCTGAGACACAATGGGTTCACTGCAAGGGTCATGGCTGTTGAAGTGGGTGCAAGAGGGCTTGTGGCTGCATCAGTGTAATTTATTGAAACTGTTGGGGCTGAGGGGACAGTCGAGAACAAGGGCACTGAAGAGGCTTAGTGAAACTGCCGAAAAGGCATCAGGCTGGCTGTGGAACAACCGCAATGGGCAATGGAAATCGTGACAATAAACGCTGCGGTACAGAAAACACCAGGAATTTTTGTAAGTCCACAATACGCTGAGTTTTTTGGTGTACTAGTGAAAGGGCTGTGGCTGAGAGGCGACAGGCAGTGTTTATTATAAGGGGTGTCAGGCACAGAATTTCAGTGGCGAGCGCGCAGTGGCTAGACTCGTCGGCTTTGCGCAGGTGACTTAGTGTGTGTCCGTAGTTGTGATGTGCGACAGAACGAACGGAATAATTTGTCTTCTCTTTGTTACTTTCACAATTGCCTCCACGGCTGGAGTTGTGGATTTTAAAGTTGCTACCATAAGTGAAATGGGTTCATTTTTGATACAAGACAACAGGAGGCTGAGATGCTTGGGAGTCATGACCCAAGTGGGCCCGCCCCCCCTTAGAGTGTAAAGGAGTATATCAGGCCAAGACTGCTTCTGATGATCAGATTGCTTCCTGTTGTATCGCTCTGTAAAGAGTTTCCTATCATCATGACTGATTTACAAGTATTCAGTATGGGCTTAAATGGGTTGTGTGCTTTGGAAATCTAAATGAGTGTGACAACTGTTAATGTTACATGTTGCTCATTGGTTGCTTCTGTCTATTCTTGATAGAGAAACAATAAGAATTGAGGCTCAGAGGGTTAATACTCATTCTGATGACATAGTTGCAAAATGTTTTGATGATGAGTTTTAAGAATTTTTGTGCTTTTTTAAAGAAGCATAATTGCGTTTTCCAACCTACTCTGTCAATCATCATCATCAGAAATTTAGGGGTTAGCATTCCCAAACATAGATATTGTGTTTAAGATCTTTTCATATGGCACATTTCAAATGCATCATGTAAATTTTATTTAAACTCTGCAAAGGCTCAAGAATTACTTCAAGACATCATCAACACAAGAAAATTGAAGCTATTTGCCAGTTCTGTGCATTGAAAGACAGAGACTGAATATATTACAATATGGTGAACTGATGAACTATTTTGTTAATAAAACAAAAACCATGTTGGGAAAACAATTTTATCAAATGATGTCAGTAACCTAGTTGTCAGCATGTTTGTGTTAACATGTATATGTGCTCGTACATGTAGATGGTTCTTCTTTATTTTGTAGATTTTATTAATCAATACATGATTACCACTTGTGTCTGTGGTAACCTGACTTCAATAATATTTTTTTCATCTTGAGGGTTTTTAAATCTGTATTTAAATCATCACATTTTTTTTTCTTTTCAGACTGAAAGAAAAAGTCAATCACAGTTCCCATTTATGGATCAGAAAATGAAGCTAGAGTGGAATTGTAATGTGAGGATCCTAATATTAATGGCATTCTTATCATGCTAATAACACTCCTCCCCCCACCCCAATCTTTTGTTTTAGATTTTGATTAACATACTTTTAGATTTTGATTAACATAAAATTAGTGCATTTGGTTTATAGATTGTAAGCCTGCTCACAAACGTACAATTTTGTGTTATATGAATCTTGCCTTCTGACTTGTTCTTCTGCTTCACCAGGTCAAAGAAATATTGGTAAGGTTTGCAATGATTTTCTAATCACAGTATCAAAAAATACATATGCAATCTGGAGTTGTACCTAAAATGTTTTGTCAAACAATAGGAAGCTCTCAGGAATTAATTACACTATTTACATTTCTTCATAACTCCATTTAGGCCGGTCCCAAGCCTGGCTGAAAAAGGAGGAGGGCGGCCTGCAAGGAGGCCGTAAGGAGGCAGCCCCTCCACCATGCAAAAGCACAACAGGCCAATCACCTGTTTGCTTTAAAACACGATTACGCGAACTACAAGAGAGAAAACCGGACTGATTCTAAAGGTGACGAGCTAGAACAGACTACAGACTACGACTTATGGAACTTGGAACACAAGAAGTATAAATGGGAAAGAAGAGGAGCTGGTGGAAGAGATGAGGAAAGCAAAATTAGAAATCCTGGCTATAATGGAAACAGAAAAGGGACAAGGAGTCATGGATCTCGATGGCAACACGCTGCTCTACAGTGGTGTACCCACATCTGAAAGAGCTAAAGGGGGCGTGGGTTGCATTGTGGCCAAAAACCAGAAAGATAGTATCAAGGGATGGAGCTTCGTCTCGGAGCGCATTATGGTTGTAAAACTTAAAGAAGGAGAAACCATAGTCAACCTGGTCATAGTGTATGGGCCAAATGAGGATGAGAGAGCAGAGGTCAAGGAGGAATTCTTCGAGCTGCTTCAAAGGACAGTGGATGACTGCCTAGAAGAAGTTATCATGCTCGGAGATTTCAATGCCAGAGTTGGAAATGACCATGCTAGATGGGGTGGAGTTATCGGAAGATATGGAGAAGATACTCTCAATGACAATGGAAAGCGACTCCTTAGATTCTGCAGTGAGCAGAATCTTATCATTACAAACACAAAGTTCCCCCATAAGCGCATACATGCATACACTAGATGTGAACCAACAAAGAATGAGAAATCAGTGATCAACTATGCCATTGTTAGGAGGAGCTTATTCAAATATGTCCGGGATGCTAGAGTCTGGAGGGGGCCAGAGATTGGAAGTGATCCCTACCTGCTTACAATCAAAAGAAAAACTGAAAGAGTCGCTCAGCCTAGGAACTGCCCAACATCACGCAAGAAACCAAGTAAACAAACGGGAGAAATGAGCATTAAGACCTACAAGCTGAGAGAGCCAGAAATTAAGACCAGATATCAGGGGCTTATTGCTATAGCGGTGAGAAACACAGAAGAACAACCTGATGACTTGGAAACTCTCTGGCTTAAATTCAAGGATATCATAAAGACAGCTGCTGCAGAAGCATGTGGTGAAGTCCGACTTGGGAACAAGAGAAAGAGGACACCTTGGTGGACAGAGGAAGTCAAAGAGAAAATAAGAGAGAAGAAAGTGGCATGGAAACAATACTTAGGAGTAAAAACACAGCAGGACAAATAGAGAAATATAGAGAATATGTGATACTCAGAACAGAAGCAAAGAACAAGGTGCTAGCAGCAAAACAGAAATCCTGGTAAGAATTTGGAGAAAAGCTAGAAAAAGATGTGCAAGAAAACCAGAAATTGTTCTATAAGACCCTAAATAACACGAGGAAAGAAAAACAATGCCCTCTCAAATTTATAAAGGACAATCAAGGCAAATTGCTTACTGCCCCGAATGAGGTAATGGAAAGATGGAAAGAATATTTCTCAGAACTCCTTGATGGTGAGCAAGGTCAAGCATCAGAAATGATAACCACTAGAACAGAAGAGGAAACCAACAATGGTGAAGATGACATAAAGATGGAAGAACTGAAGGCAGCACTGGAGAAAATCAAGATGGGCAAAGCAGCAGGGCATGATGGTATAACACCAGAAATGGTTAAGTACATGGGAGCATCTGGCTATCTATTACTCTTAAGGGTCCTACAGGCAGCGTGGTGCAACAAGACCATACCAAAGGATTGGGAGATTGCCATCATAACACCAATTTTCAAAAAGGGTGACACTTGACAATGTGGAAACCATAGAGGCATATCCCTTCTCAGTGTCCCTGGTAAAATCTACTCTAGAATCCTAGAGCAGAGACTCTGACGCCTAGCTGAGCCACAATTGGATGCGGTCCAGTGCGGATTCCGAGCAAACTGAAGTACTCAAGACCTAATCTTCACACTCAGACAGCTGAGTGAAAACGCTCTTGAGTATAAGAGTGAGATCCATCTTTGTTTCATAGATCTGGAAAAGGCGTTTGACAGGGTATCCTGGAGCAAACTTTGGGACTGTTTGGCAAGGAAGAACATTCCAGCACCTCTGATTCATGCTATACAGAGCTTCTACAAGTCTTGCAGAAATTATGTGAGGACATCAAACCATAAGTCACAAGAGTTCAGGACCACCACTGGTGTAAGACAAGGTGATATCCTGTCACCTTATCTTTTCATACTCCTCAGGATGTTATCAAGGCATGTAAGGAGAGAACAAGAAAGTATTCAGTGGGGTACTGGAACATGAGACAGGTATGTATTTCAGAGCTGGCATTTGCTGATGATGTTGCCCTGATTGCTAAATCAGAGGCACATCTCCAATCCAACCTGCAAGTCTGGAAGGAAGAGCTGGAGAAGAGAGGGATGGTCATAAGCAGCTCAACACAAAATCCATGGTGATATCACGAGAAGAAAGAAGACATCAGATTAAGCTGGTAGAACAGGTCCTGGAGCAGGTCGACCACTTTAAATATCTTGGAGCTATTATAGACCGAAAGGGAGGCATCAAAGAAGAGTTGGCCACTCGAAAAGAGGCAGCTGGGAGACTTTTTCGGGCCATAAATCGAGGATTCCTCAGCAAGAGAGAGGTTGGTAAGAAAACGAAGATGGTTGTATACCGCTCCACATATGTCCCAGTCTTGACATATGGATGCGAGTCATGGGCAATGACTACAACCCACAAAAGCCAGATCCAAACCTCAGAAATGAGGTATCTGAGGAAGGTGGTTGAAGTAACAAGAAGAGACATGGTCCGCAACCAGACGATACGTCAGGGCCTAAAATCCCACCCCCTGCAGACCCAAGTAGAACAGTCCAAACTAAGATGGTTTGGCCATGTCTGCAGAATGGGAGAAGATCGGCTACCACGACAAGCATGGAAAACAAAGAGCCAAGGATCCAGACCCCCAGGATGACCCAGAGTCCGCTGGGAGGACAACATTAGACAATCTTTGAAGGACCGAGGACTAGAATGGAACCAGGCCAGGAGGAAGACAGCTGATAGGATATTCTGGCGCTCTCTCTTCCAAACCTCTACACCTCACGGTAGAAGGGGAATGACTAAGTAAGTAAGTAGTAATCAACAAAGACCACATGGCTTATTGGGTCTTGTTTGGTACTGACCACTGAAATAAGATGATGGGTCAAACCAACCAGTCACCTCATTTGATACCACACACTAATCAAAAGATTATTATTATGTTTTTTAATTCTTGTGGTATTGCATGTAGCATTTCCATTTTAACTACTCACAATATACATGGATCCAATGGTTGCATTAGGACACTTGTTTATATAGTATAATTTACTTTGAGATAGTGCCATTGTTGAATTAGATGTGTTTTGTTTCCCCAGGTGTTGATAGATTAATATGCAACAAAATTGTTCTATGTATCTCAGATGAATATGCAACAAAATTGTTCTATGTATCTCAAATAAAAACTAACCTAGACTATTGCTCCACAAAGATCTAAAAATACTGCCCCTAAGAAAGCACCTTCTGTTCAACCAAGCTAAATTCATCCACAAAATCCAGTCACAGAATGCTCTAACACATCTGTGGCCAATTTTCAAATACAGTGAAAGATGCTGTCAATGCTTTAACAAATTACAAGTGCCAAAGCCTAGGCTTGACTAGTTCAAGATACGCTTAGTGTACTCTGCTGCTCATCTTGGAAACAACTTCCACATAATCTAGAAAATGTCAGTACTTAGTCATACAATCATGGACTTTTTGAATACTTTAGGAGTGCTAATTACATGGATGCCTAGCCTTCTCGGATAAGGGCGAAAAAATAGGAGGTCAAACAGGAAAAAAGAATAAGATTTAGCAGAGTTGTCATTAAGTCTTTCCTAACAAGTCTCAAAGTACAAGTCTCAAGTCAAGTTACAAACCCCTAACACTGTTTATAGCCACAATTGTGATTTATCAAATTAACTCATCAATCACAACAACCAACAATAAAATAAACTATTATACATTTTTAATACTTTTAATATTTTATTTACAGACTTTTTATTCTATCAAACTTATTTTTCAGTACTACATATTAGAAATATTACCTCAAGCATACTGCACCCCTCCCCCAGCCTTTAGTGGAATGGATGGAAAAACGCTATTGATTAACACTAAATCTTATGCATAAACGAATTTAAGTGTTAGTTGTTTGAAGGACAAATGCTCCAGTTAGTTTTCACACATAATATTTCTCCATCTACCACATAATATATATTTTTTGCTTAAATAAGATGGTTGTGTTTATATAGCCAAGGAATATTTTTCCTCTGATGATCACTGTGTCTCAAGACGTATGTCTAGCAACAGTGTCCAGTTATGTCTAATAAATTGAATTGAAATGCATTTGTACAATTAAATTCTTGTACTCGTTGTGATGTACAATTAAATCCTTGTACTCGTTGTGATGTACAATTAAATCCTTGTACGTGTTGTGATGTTTGGGTGATATGGCTTACAGCAAAAGGATATTTTGTTTCTCCTTACTTAAAAATGCATTATGAAGGAGGACGGCACATCAGCTCCACCAAAATGGCAAAGAGTTGAGTTGCTTCTACCTAAATTCCAAGTTAAATCTCTGTGCTGACTTAAATCTGATTTGAGTCCAAGTTAACTGTCTTGAGTCAACAACTCTGGGATTAGGAATGTAAGAAGAATAAAGACGACAGAAAAACTAATACATATTATAATGCAACAGAGGAATTATAGATTACACAGACTCTGCCTGAAAAAATAGGAAATATAAAAAATGAAGGGAATATCTTCAAAGCAGCAATGATGGAGACACTGAACACAAAATGTAGATAAAGAAAATAAGAAAAGCCAAAAGGAAAAGAAGAGATTGGTAGAATGAAGAAGTCAACAGAACAATACATATAAAAAATAAATTGATAAGACCTGGCTAAAATCTAAGACAGAAAATGATTATATTCAATACTGAATAACAAGAAAAAGTGCCAAACCTGAAATTAAGAAAGCAAAAGAAGATTCATGAAGTGAATGCGGTGAACAGCTAACAGCCATCTGCAAAGAACACTCATGAGATTTTTGCAAAAGTACCAAACCAATGAGAGCAATAAGTTAAAGCTTGAATCCTACAGCAATCATTCATGATAAAAATGACACACCAATATTGAACAAAAACAGAAGACAGACTAGATGGAAAGAATACTTCCAAGAACTTCCCCACCCTGCAGGCAGTCAGTCAGAGAAACTCTATATACCCAGAGGTATGAGGAATAGCAAGAACCTGATATAATAATGCTTTGTGAAATCGAAGAAGCTATAAAGAAATATCCTCAAAAGAAATTGCCAGGCATGGCCAGAATACCAGCACAAGTAATTCAAGCCTTTGGTGAAACGGGAGTCAAATAGCTGACTAGAATTTTTTACTGTAGCATGGGCAGAAAGAAGAGTCCCAGAAGACTAGCAAAATGTCATAATATTTAAAAAAAATAAGAAAAAAAAAATCCCATTACATGCCCATTGTAGCATATTGGGAATATGGTGTTAGGCCCACATTTTCTTGACCATCGGCACACTAGGGGTGATTTGGTCAGCATCATGCTGGCCACCTTAAACTGACACACTTGGCCCAAGAACACAAACTTAAGCTTAAAACCATGCATCATTGCAACAGAGGATGGAAAAAGAAGTTGTAAGAAATCCTGTGCCCATAAAAATAAAGGATGTAGAGCTAGAAAATACAATCACACTTACATACTTAAGAAGCATAGTAACACTATATGGCAAACATGCACAGACATCAGCAACTCAATGATTCAAGCAAGAATAGCCTTTGCCAATCTAAACAATATATTGGAAATCTTCGCAGATCAACACAAATACTAAATTTATAATATATGAAAGTTGAGTAATTTCTGTACGGTGCAGAGTGCTGGAGAATAACAGAAAAAGAAATGTCCAAACTGTCCTCTTTCCATACAACCTGCTTCAGGAAAATTCTTTGATGGCCGAACACTATAAACAATCAACAACTGCTGACTCTGAGCCACCAAGTGGGTCTGGATCCCTTGCTCTTTGTTTCCCATGCTTGTCGTGGTAGCCGGTCTTCTCCCATTCTGCAGACATGGCCAAACCATCTTAGTTAATTACTAAATAATCAAAATAATATAGAACCAAGTAGTTCATACTTTATTGGCATTTTATAGAATGCCACATTTAAATTAACAATAGCAAGTGAAATACATTGGTATAAAAAAATCCTGGAAGTAAAATTTACTGTGTGTGTGTACAAAATTGGAAATACTAGAGACTGTTCACATACATAATTCTCCTCAGTGACATAGTTGAGAGAAATATATGTGGTTGTTGTTGTTTAACTATGGCTGCTGGGCTTACTCTTTTACAGCCAATACCAAGTTGAAGACTCCTTTGTATTATCTATACCGTAAATCTAGGCTTTACCTGTGGCTTTTCTGCTATTCTGAAACATGCTGAGTTGAAGTCATGAGCTCCAGTTTCTCCAGCTTGGCTTGCATTCAAAGAACCGTCACATTCAGGTCCCAGACTAGGAGCAAGAAGTGCATGGCATACTGTGCATTCCCCTTCATCCAAGGGGGCTCTCCAGCTATGCAGAACTAAATTACTGTGCTCTGGTTTTGGGCTCTCCCAAGGAACTGTCATGTCCTGCACAGAGCCAATTCTCACTGTCTCAGCTTCCCCCTGCCTATCACTGGGTCCATAGTGAGATTCCCCCCCAAATGCAGTCAACCAGGTCAAAGAATTACGTCTGGGGCTCAAGTGACTTCTCCAAGCTTAGTGTGCAATGCTGGGATCTGAACAAGTTTCACCACAGGGATGATTCCTGGACGTGTGTGGATGATTTCAAGAGTCAATGAGGGTGTAATTAACCTCACAGACAGATGTTCACTTCCACATCTGTATACTGTAGCATTATGTATAGCTGGTAGTCATATAAAAATGACTCCATGCATAATATATGTGGTTATATGAGAGAAAACAAAGAAGAATGTGCCATTTGATCTGACAGTAAAATTGACTTCAGTTTAACAGGCAATGTAAACTTTTTCACCCATGTTTCTGTCATTCTTTCTTCTCAGATTTCAGGACATGCTGAGAATACAGCTGCATTCACTGGTGAACAAATTAAATTGGAAATAGGCAATGATGTGAGCAGTTTATTTTTGATTTAAATTTACAAATAGCCAAAGTTTCATTTTTTCATTCATTTATTAAATAGAGTTTGCTTATAATGTATAGACCTTTGCAGTAATGTAGATACAGCTGAAGTAACAGACAATGATGTCAGAAGGCAAGCAGAGCTTTTGTGATATGAAAAACATGTAGATCATGGGAAAATGGGGGATTTGTACAACTTTGTGGCTTTCGGATGCTTTAAAAAAAATGGAACCACTGTCAAACTACATAAATGACACATCAGAGAATATTCCAAGAAGGACCCACAATGTTGCCTTTGCAGATGGCCTAGCCCTGTGGATCTCTGAAGACTATATCACTACAGCAAGCAATCAGGTGCAGCAAGCCTTTGCATCATTGGAGTGGGCCAAAGCATAGCTCTTGAAGATAAACGAAGGGAAAACCACATTGACATTGTTTTCTGTCTCAAATAAACCACAAACCTCCAAATTAGTGCTAAGTGGGAAACATCTACATCTAGATGAAAACCCAAACTACCTAGGCATCACCCTTGATTGTTGCTTGACTTGGAAAACCAAGATTGAAAGAAATAGGGCAAGAGCAAGGCAGAGAATGACATTCATGAGAAAACTTGATGGCGTGGGCGGGGGAGCAGATACGAGAGTACTAAAGAAGCTATATACTGGGTGGGTGAGATAGTCCTAGAATCAGCAACAAGCTGAGAAATTCAGGAGGCTGACAGACCATCCAATTTACCATAGAATAAATGGAGAAAAAGGGGAAGACTGAAGCAAATCAACTTTGTTGAAACAGTCAAAACAAAGATGAGAGCAGGCCCCATCAATGCAAAATCAACAGCTATGCCCATCTACACTGTACACAAGCTACCAGTTTGGAAACAACAGTGCTTCCCTGAAATGATAGAAAACATTCTAGTTATTGAACGAAAGAACAGTCAGAGTGAAACAGAAAGAAGAGTCCTAGCCACAAAATATGTAGAGAAACAATACCCAACATACACATAGATCTACACATACATAGATTGATCAGCAGTAAATGCAACAGAAGATGTGGGGTGAAGGAGTCTTTCTGAGCTTAAGGGGTTCCCCTACAGTGAAAACTAACTTTTGTTCTAATAACATTTTCAAACTTTTTATGTGCTCAATAGACACAGTGTATGTCCATGAACCAAATTCCACAGTTTATTTTGTTAAAAAACATGTGGTTACCATGGTAACCAAAAAAAACATCCGCCATATTGGATTTTCACCACTTTTCGAGAGCTAAAAACTTATGTTTCCCATTGACCAAACTTTATCAAATTACAGTGGGGCAAAGTCTCTTACAGACAGGGGGTATGATGTGTTGTGGGTAGTGGGTTTCCCCCCTTGCTTCATCCTAGGCCTAGTGAATTCTTGTTCATGAAAGGAGCGACCATTGCGGTGTCAGTCTCTTGGCCTAGCAAAACCTCTCATACCCCAAGATCGTTGTGCGTGGTGAAGAGCCACACCCTCCTCGAGGTAGTCCTGGTAACAGGGTGCGAATCCTCAGGCTAAACACAATGGATCTAGAGGAGCAAACCTCGATAATAAAACCGGTGCACTACACCGTACACGCATTCTGTGGGTGGGAAGGAGCCAGATGGATACTGAACAAGTCTTGGGAGTGGAAACGAGTGTGGACTGCTCCCTGAAGATCGGAACCCATCATACAGGCACAGAGACTCAGGACGTGACGATCCTATTGCCTTCAACTCTTGGTCACATGCCTAGAGCCTCGGAGAACTCGGCGTAACCAGCAGGCAATTTGGTGGCGGGGAATGAGCACTGTGAGCCCTACCTTGGCTACGTATCACAAGGAGATGCAGAAACACCCCCTTTATCTCCCCCAGAGCTGGCACAGTACACTTCTGGCTTCTACCCGGGGCGGTAGGAAATCCACAGGCACCCCAGCATCACAATGCCATGAAGATGACCAAGTTAAAACTTACTAACTCATACCTGGCAGAGCAAGTCCTCCATCAGATGCGGCCGATGCTGGGCCCACTGGCGCGTGGACACGTCCCGATCCCCATCGAGACTTGCCCGGGGAGCCCACCCCGGCTCAAAAAAGCAGAGAAGGCTACTCTCCAAACCTCCGATGTCTTGCGGGCAGTGTTAGGATGTGCAAGAACATGGACAGGAAGACTCCACAACTTCCCCACTGAAGACACGCCCACGACGACCGTTGCCTCAATTGGCTGTGTGTGGTGTACCCGGAAACGGGGCCTCCCAGTACTGAGGCACAGTTAAGTCCCCGATGTCACTTATCGGTGCAGAGTTGAGAGAGATGGCTGAGCATCACAATCCCCCCTGTGTTGCAGCATGTTGAGAACCCAGCATTTCACACTAAGCTTGGGGAGATCACTTGGGCACCAAACTTAATAATGGCTCTTGACTGGATGGCCGCATGCAGGAGATTTCTACAATGGAGAGATGACAGGTGGTGGGTATCTGGAAGTGGCTCTGTGCAGGACGTGAGGATTCCTTGGGAGAGCCCAGAACCAGAGCACAGCATTGTGCAAGCTCTGCATAGTTGGAGAGCCCCCCTGGATGACGGGGAATGCACAGTGTGCCACCCCACCTATCCCCAACTGCTAACTTAGAACCAGAAGTGGGGTCCTCTGTATGCATGCCAGGCCAGGATAAAATGCCTGGGAAAGAGACTGGAGCTCAGAACTCCCCAGCTCAAAGTTGCAGGATGGCAGAAAAACCACGGGAAAGACAGGTCTTTTTTGAAGATAATGCAACCATATTTTCACCATACGAGCTCGGACGCCGCCTCGGTAAACAAGGTCCGCGCAGAGCAGTGACACCCCCAGGCTGCTTGCGAATAGTCTACTACTGGGAACATAAACAGATTAGGGATGAGCCCACTCTCCCGTTGAAGAGGTGCTAAAGTCGTAGATACTGGGCCACAAGGCGCACCGGAAACCACAGTATCACGCAACTCGCTTTTTTTTGTTATGGATGAGTACACCGTCAAATAAATCTCGTACTGGTGCTCGCCCTGTGGAGCTCCACCAGGCAGGTGCAGTGCCGGGCTCTGAGCCTCGACAGAGCCCACCCTCAGCTACTGGAGGACCCTCTAGACCGTCTTGTGGAGTCAGCAGACGGCGGAGGAGAACTACTGACCGAAACAAAACAGAAAAAGAGAAACCCAGAGTGCCACTTGTCATGATGCACTGGAATGCAGAGGGAGTGAACAGCAAGCAGGCTGGATACAGCAAAAAGACAGAGCTGGAAAACATCTTGTATGAGAAACAAGTCAGTGTTTGCTGTATCCAAGAGACTCACTTGAAAGCAGATCAAACCTTTAAAATAAGGGGATATCAATGCTTCAGATCCGACAGACAAGATAGACGAAAAGGAGGAGTACTTACTCTTGTAAGGAATAACATTCATGCACACGAAAAAAAAACCTACATGGATGGAGCAGAATATCAGCTGTTGCAGATAAAGGTAGACAAGATGGAAATAGAACTCCTGAACTATTACTGTCCAAACAACAAACCCCTGAGTCTCAGCTCTATACAGGTATCAGCCACCAACTTTATAGCAGTTGGAGACTTTAATAGCCACTCCCAGAGCTGGGGCTATAACCATCTAGATCACAGAGGTGAAGAGGTTGAAACATGGCAAGATGACCACTCCCTAATCCTAGTCAATAATGCCACAGATACTCCTACCTTCTACTCCAGAGGATGGCACACAACTTCAACACCAGATCTTGCCTTCGCCACCCCAGATATAGCTGGATCTATTAGTAGAGAAGTAGGAGACCAACTAGGGGGAAGCGACCATCGCCCAATCTTTCTTACTGTCCAGAGTGTAACTCTCAGTACAGGCCCAGCCATTACAAGATGGAACTACAAAAAAGCCAACTGGGGTTTATTCAGGCATCAGGTGAACACGCTGCTGTCTACCCTCAAGGTACAGAACAGAGACATTAATGAAGTGGTAAAAGACTTCAACAGATGCATACTACAAGCTGCAAAAGAAACCATTCCCAAAGGATGCCGGCGTAACTACATACCATACTGGTCCAGCACACTCCAAGAACGTCAGGAAGCTATGGACAGGGCTAGAAAGGACGCAGAGTCTCAGCCTTCACTTGAAACTCACAACAAATGGAAAAAGGCTGTAGCAGAGTTTCAGAGAACAAAGCTAGAAGAAAAATGGAAAAGCTGGAGAACTAAAACGGCATCGCTGAACCTTGAGAAAGACGGCAGGAAACTTTGGAGATTAGTCAAGTCTCTAAATGAAGAGCGTTCCTCACCTAGGCAGACTATCACATTGGATGAAGGTGGCAAACTTTTCAGAGGAAAACAAGCTGCAGACTTGTTTGCTAGAAGATACAGTTCAGAAGCAACTTACCCATTAACATAGACCATCAGAGAGAGATAAGAAAAGAAATACTGGCAACCATGGGACAGACAGATACTCCTGCCCCAATGAGGGAACCCATCACACTAGGAGAACTACAGAACGCTATTTCCAAGCTTAAGTTCCAAAAGTCACCCGGCCCAGACAAAATCAGCAACGAAATGCTAGTAAATCTGAGCTCAGCAGCAAAGACAAAACTGCTTGAGATATTCAACCACAGCTGGTTGAAAGGAACGGTACCCCAAGTATGGAGAGAAGCCATCACAATACCCATACTAAAGAAAGGGAAATGTAAGACCGAGGCTGCAAGTTACCGGCCAATCAGTCTCACAAGCTGTGTTGGGAAGACTATGGAGCGAATAGTCAACCACAGATTGAAATGGTATTTAGAGTCTGAGCAGATCCTGGTGCCGGAACAAGCTGGATTTAGAGAATGCTGCAGTATAGAAGACCAAGTTACTTACTTGTCCCAAGCAATAGAAGATGCCTTCCAGGAGAAGAAAAAGGTCCTAACGATCTGGGTCGACTTCAAGCAGGCCTTTGACAAGGTGTGGAAAGATGGTGTAGCGTCTAGTGGATGTAGAGTCTACTTTATTCACTGTAGAAGTCGTTATGGACTATACTGCATACATGGTGCATGGGTTGTAATAATATGGTGCGGTTAACAACTGTCAATATAGTTAATTTAACTGTTATCAACTTCAGTCGGGCTTATATATGGCCGACACAAATTCAGCATATGAAATAAAAGGATGCAGTCTCAAGTACTGACCACAACTGGCAAAAGGATGTAAGTCGAGTCCATTTCTTGACGAAGATGCAGACAATTTATTACAGGCGTTAGTACAAGTTCAAACGTAATATTCATAAGCATGCATCAACAACGTAGATTACTTCTTGGATATGACAGTTCATATTGTTCTCGTTCTTTCCAATTTCTATTAATCATGAGCTTGATCAACATCTTATAATAAGGACCGACCCTTCAAGGACGGTGACGACCTTCGTGGTAATAATTTCTTCTTGGCTTTCTTGGAGCCTACACGCCACGAAGGGGCTTCTGGAGTAATCCATAAAATGCAATAGTAACCTTCAAAATATTCTGGGTACGTCTGGAACCTACTAGAAATACGACCTGTGGTTCGTATTGAGGTCCAGCCAGATCGAAACACGTCAGAAGGACTGACGAGAAAATATCATATAATTAATGTACACATATCGCCCTACCTTGGCCGATACAACTGTGCTCCTCTCCGGAGACTTTGAATACTTTATGAAGGCTTCCCAATATCTGGGCAAGCTTGAACAATAGTTCACAAAAAATACATGACCGACCCCGGTCATGGCCATCAGCTCCCTCTTACGTCATTGCCCTCTCTTTTTTCCTTTCACCCCTTCACGCACCGCGTTGCGCCTTTTTCCCACTAATCTGCTTGACCGTGCGTAAATAATGAATTATATATATACTTACTCAAGTGTGCCCCCACATTTAAATTACGCGCGCAAAAGGACGCAACAGATGGCCTTATTGCTAAACTTAGGAGAAGTGGAATCCAAGGCAACATGATGAAATGGATCCAGTCATATTTGCATAACAGGAGAACTAGAGTCACTCTTGACGGTCTGCAGAGCAGAAAAGTGTTGCTCCTCAAGGAGGAGTAATTTCCCCAACACTCTTCCTTGTTTACATCAATGACCTGGTGAAAGATCTCCCCGCAGGAGTGAAAGCTGCCTTATATGCAGATGACCTAGTACTCTGGTGCGCTGATGAAAACGTCACCACAGCAAATTATAGAATGCAGCGGGCAGCAGACATGCTAGTGTCATGGGCAGAGAAATGGCATATCACAATAAACGCAGACAAAACCTCCACAACACTGTTCTCCCTCGCCCCCAAGGACAAAGCAGCTAACATACACCTAGGGACAACCGTGATCAAGGAAGAAAGCTACCCCACCTATCTTGGGGTGACATTTGACCAAAGGCTTACATGGAATAAGCATATTGAAAATGCAGAAGGAAAGGCCCGAAGATGACTAGGCATACTCAGAAAATTAGCAGGTACCAACTGGGGAGCAAATGAACGAACTCTAAAGAAGATTTATAATGGAGTAATAAGACCACACTTAGAGTTTAGCTCAGCAGCATGGTCATCAGCTGCTAACTCACATCTGCAGTCTTTGGACAAAGTGCAAAATCAAGCTCTCAGGCTCATTACAGGAGCCATGAAAACTACACCAATATCAGAGATGCAGAAGGTTGCTGGATTACAGACATTGTCCCATAGAAGAGACACAAAAACCATGATCCAGATGGAAAAGTACAACAGTATGCCAACGCACCCAATGAAGGCAAGACTAGATGATCTGGCATTGGGACGTCTAAAGCATAGCAGCTTTGTGCATCGGGGAAAAAGACTTAAAAGACAGCATCAAGAAGACCTATCCATGAAGACAACACCACTGAAGCCCACCCTATACCCTGTACCATGGGAGCAGGCCAGCAATGCCCTCCAAATTAATACATCAGTCAGTGGTCTCACAAGTGGATGTGAGTATAACGATCTGCAAAAACGAACTGCTACATTGAGTATGATCCAAGAAAGCTATCCCGATCAATCATGGATACATGCCTATACAGATGGATCAGCAACTAATGCTGTTAGGAATGGAGGTGCCAGTATCTTTATCTCATATCCTGACAACCACTATGAGACTAGGCACATTCCCACTGGTAAATTCTGTTCCAACTATACAGCTGAGGTTCAAGCTCTAGAGCAAGCTGCAAATATGATTTATAACACCAACTCTGACTGCCACCAGGTAGTCATCCTCACAGATGCACTGTCTGTCCTGCAAGCTCTCAAGGGTGGTAAACTCCCGCACCTGAGAAATGAACTAAACAAGGTAGCTGCCAAATAGAGAACCATACCTCAGTGGGTACCATCTCATTGTGGTGTACCCGGAAATGAAAAGGCAGATAAACTTGCAAAAAAGGGAGGAGAATGTGAACAAGAAGATAATGAAGTCACATACTTTGAGAAAAAGAGAGCTATCCAGACTATCAGAAGAGAACAGAACCAACCCAAAGACAACTATCACACTCTCGACCGGCAGGGACAGATAACTATTTTTCGCCTCAGGACAGGGCATAACAAACTGAATAAACACATGCACAAGCTATGATTGTCTGCTTCACCACTTTGCACATGTGGATTAAACGAGCAAACTGCTGAGCATGTTCTACAGGATTGTCCTCTGTATGACCAGTTAAGAAAGATATACTGGCCCAATGACTCAACACTAAACTCAAAGCTATATGGAGCTAAAGAGGAACTTCAAACAACAGTCGAATTCATCATGAGAACTCGTCTGACGGTGTAAACATCAAAGATGCGATCGCAAGAAGAAGAAGAAGAATCAAATTGCACACACATGTTGTGACTGACAATTAAAACAATTTGTCACATGCTTTTTTTGATAAGTTTAAAATTCTATTTTTAATGATTTTTAAAAAAAATTACACTTTATTTGTATGAAAAAAATGAAAAAAAAATATTTAAAAAAATATATCAAAGCAAATTACCAAAATATCAAAAAAAGCATGTGACAATTTAAAGGTATATATGTGTACTACATGCATGCCAAATTTCAGACTGATCTATTAGATAGTTTGTAAAAAAATAACATTTTTTGTTAATAAAATGTTAGTTTTGAGAAAAATGCATTTTAGTCACCGAGTGACTTGTCTTGTCCAATATGCTCCATTCTGGGGGGCTGAATGTGTTTAAAATCCTCCAGGACTATATGCTGCACATACTTCAGCTTCTTGCAGCTCCTCCTCTCGCCTTTATCTTGCCTAATTTTTCTTCTTTCCTTCTACATGGTAACCCAAAAAAAAAAACAACCGCCATATTGGGTTTTTCACCAATTTTCAAGAGCAAAAATCTTATGTTTACCATTGACCAAACTTTATCAAATTGCACACACATATTGTGACTGACAATTAAAACAATTTTTCACATGCTTGTTTTGATAAGTTTAAAATTCTATTTTTAATGATTTAAAAAACAAATGCACTTTATTTGTATGAAAAAAATGAAAAAAAAATATTTAAAAAAAAAATATCAAAGCAAATTACCAAAATATCAAAAAAAGCATGTGACAATTTAAAGGTATATATGTATACTACATGCATGCCAAATTTTAGATTGATCTATTAGATAGTTTGTTAGTAATACAATTTTTGGTTAATAAAATGTTAGTTTTAAGAAAAATGCATTTTACTCACTGAGTGCCTTGTCTTGTCCAATATACTCAATTCTGGGGGGCTGAATATAATTAAAATCCTCCAGGACTATATGCTGCACCTCCTTCAGCTTCTTGCAGTTCCTCCTCTCGCCTTTGTCTTGCCTCTTGCCTAATTTTTCTTCTTTTTACAAGTTTGTCAGCCTCATGTTTCTGGCTGTTGGCCAGACGTTTCCTCAGTCGCACCTGTCCAAGGCGTATTGAGTTTGTTCCAGATGCTTGACCACACAGGCTTTTTATTTCTGCACTGGCTGATGGACCAAAGTTGAACTCTCCAACGGCCACAAGGACACTGAATTTGGCTTTTTTTAATGACACAAATTTCCGCTTGCTGCAACGACTCCATATAACATTGTGTAGGCTTTCATTTGCATTTTGTGTAGCACCTAGCTGACATCGCTTCAGCAAATGCTGATCAGTAAGACGCTCATAAATAGGGGCTAAGTGCTTATGGAGCAGGTTGTAGTCTAGCGGAGTGTGAACTTTGGTCTTGTGTGGTCCGGCAGCTTCTCCTTTGGCGATGGAAGCCTGATAGAAACACCAGGAGTCTTTGCCTGGGGGACACAAATTAGGTTGGGGTTTGTCGTTTGTCGAATACCCATGGTAGAGAGAAGCCATGATGGCTTGTTTCATCTCTGGGGCTGTACTATGCTTGCGGATGACCCTGGTGTAGTAAATACACAATTTTCGTATGGCATTTTGAGTTAGACGACCACAGCCATTTCCCCCAAGGGTGACTTTTTGTTTCCTGCAGTCAGTAATCAGTGTCCTCAGTGCAGTGCCTAATCGCTTTGCAACATGGTTGACACACTCTTCTTTGGTTATGTCAACTTCTGGTCCATACGGTTTGATGTCGCAGAGTCTGTTGTAGGCCTTGGAATCGCCATCTGATAGCAAAACAGTGTAGCGTAGCTTGTGATTTGCCACTGAATGAAGAAAGAGAACTTCACAGGCTTTTACCTCCATCATTCCGATTGACCCTTTGTAATTACGGCAGCAGTCCTTCTGATGCTCTGCTTTCCATTTTTCAAATTTGTCAGGCTGATTTTTCAGTTGCCACTGTCCAGTAGTCTCACAGGTGTGACAGAAGGAAGACATAACATGCGTATCGATGACCATGCCAGTCAAGATGTCAATAACACTGCCAACACCTATCAGTGACTTATGACCTCTAGTTAGCCATGTTGCATCAAAGCTGACAGCGATGTCAATGACTTCTTTTTTTATTAATGGTACGATGCTGACTCTTAGCATGTTCAGCTCGGACGATGCTGACGGAACGTTGAAATACTGTAGAGTGCATGGTATCCAAATGATCAAAAATTTGATCTACATATTTATGAAATGTTTTCTGGTGCAGGCCAGGGAGGTCTAGGTTCTCACAGAAGAGATTAAATGTGTATGGGCCCATTCCAGACATGAGGGAACCAAGAACAACAGATTTGTTGATTGCATGTCCACGAGGGCCGCGGCCTGCTGGTTCCCTCTCGGATGTGTACGTTCTAGACATTGCTTTTTCACATGTGTGACACACAACTTCCAGGAAGAGAGAGAAACCTTTAGACTTGGTGTTGTCAGTTCTTGTTTGCAATGTGCTTTGCTTACACAAATTGCAACATACATTTTTAAGAAGGTTGTTGAAGAAAGAAATATCGACAATGGTTTTATACGTAGGTTTAGGCTGAGCGCAGACAGTATTATGAGATGCAACATTCTTGCTCGTGCTCAAGCTAATTTTTATATCAGATCGACTTGGGCCAGGCACTACTGGATCTGCAATGTGAACCATGGGCCTATCGGCTACTGGGATGCAGAAATTCCACGTTGTTTGTGTAGGCCTATCAGTTTGTGTATTATTCACCGCTAATTCTGTCTTACCTTTACCACTAGTAGAAATCACATACTGTCGACGCAACCTGGCAGCAGATATTTGCTTTGATCTCTTACTTATTCTTCCCATTTTGAAGTAATAGAACACAATTCACTGAAATTTAAACAAGAAAAATATCGAACTTGCAGCAAACAATAATTGTTGACGGGCAGAAATGGCTGTTGCTTCTTCCACATTTGTGCACGCAGCCAAAATGTTGTTATGACCAATCAAAACAGTTGTTTATGTTTGTGTCTTCAATGAGTCGGGAATGAGGGAATGAGGTCACCACGTGACAACTCCTTATAAGGCAATTAGCGTAAAATTACGGAAATTTTCAAACACAATTCACTCAGAGCTATGAGAAAAAATAGTTTTGAATTTGTGATATTACGGCAGACAATGAAATTCCCTGTGTATCGATACCAAATAGTCCACGATTTGGTTAGCGTAACTAAGGTATAATTGAGCGACAAATCTTGCATTTTCGGCACAAATTTGCAAATCATAGCTGGGGGTGGGTACAGAAAATATGCTTTTTGATACATCAAATGCATTTTTTATGTTATAAAACCTTGCTCAATCGATTCCTCGATGATTATTTAATAAAATAAGCTCAAAAGTAAAAAATCGATATTTTGTACGTAAAATCCAGTTTTCAGTACCGGGGACCCCCTTTAAGCAATAGCACACCAAAAAAAAACTGTCAGTTGCAACAGGAAAATTCTTCAGTAATTTCAGAGCAGAGGCCTTAAAAACTGCAGCAGAAGTCCTAATTACAGAAGAAAGCCTACAGGAACAAGTAGCTATCTTCTCAGCTGCACTGTCAGAGATTGCAATGCTGAAGATTTAAAGTAATGCCGACTTGGATGACCTAAGAGTAACACTTCACAAACTGTGTCAGCTATAAAAGAGTTGTGATACAGTGGAACACATGTTACGGAAACGGCAACGAATGGAAAAACTTTGATGCGGGATGAACATCCAGAGTCTCAGGCTCGTATGACTGTAAGTGGTGAAAGCCGAAAGGAAGCCATTGGCATGAAAACGGATGCCCCAACCGCTAAACACGAAACTAGAATTGGATTTTGGAATGTCAGAACTATGCATGAGGCAGGAAAGCTGAGGCAGATTACAGCAGAGATGAGGAACTACAAATTACATATCCTGGTAATAAGTGAGGGCAGATGGACCGGGATGGGGAGAATAAAAACAGCTACAGGGGAAACAGTACTTTATTCTGGTAGAGAGGATGGTCAGCACAGTGAAGGTGTAGCCATTATACTGAAGAAAGAAATGGAAAGGTCTTTACTGGAATGGAAGCCCATCAACAACAGACTGATAAGAACAAGACTAAGAGGGAGGTTCACCAACACCACAATTATACAATGCTATGCTCCAACAAATGACAGCGACGAAGAGATCAAGGACGAGTTCTATCAACACGACAGCAATGAAGAGATCAAGGACGAGTTCTATCAACCGCTACAAAAGGAAATGGAAACTGTACCCAGGTACGATCTTATTATAGTAATGGGAGACCTCAATGCGAAAGTTGGAACACACAGTACTTATAACGAAAGAGTAATGGGGAAATGCGGAAGTGGAACAGTAAGTGAGAATGGGGACAAATTAATAAGCTTCTGCAGTATTAACAACCTGGTCATTGGAGGAACACTTTTTCCACACAAAGAAGTGCACAAGTTAATGTGGGAATCACCAGATGGACGGAACAAAAACCAGATAGACCACACTGTGCGTAATGAATGTCATGAGTGTGATCACAAACTGGCCATCAATCAGTTCAGAAATACGTAGGTGGATGGGTCTACAAAAAATGACAAGTTTATTATAACTTGAAGGCATAAAGTTAATTCAATGACATAGCATGAGTACATACATGAATACGAGCTCCTCTCTCAGTCTTGTCTCATCAATTCATGTCTAGTCGTTGTACTCGGGCACATACCAAGATGACTACCCATGTAATGTGGACTAGATGAATGAAGATGTATAAATCTTAGGTAGAATACTTCTCTACCAAGCACGGAACTTTTCCAAAAGTCCGGAATCTTCTTAAAACACAAGTGGCGGCCTCCAAAGTTAATGAATGTCACATAAAATACCTTATTCCTCCAATTTATCAGGAGCTAGGGGAGCCGCGCTGGTGTAATGGCTTCGGCGTTGTACTGGCGACCAGGTGTTCATGGTTCAAACCCGGGCGTCGGCGTTTGAAGAAATGTTTACGGCCGGAAATTTGACTGAATAGCCTGAACGGCTCCTGTGATAAACTCTCTGTGGATGGGAAGGAGCGAAGCTCCTGACCGGGTTGGAAGGAAAGTCCTCAGGTTCCCCAGCCTCGCAATGACATGTCATTGGGCTGAAGGGCTGAAAGCCCAAGTGCCGCTGGATAAGAAAAAAAATAAAAAAAAAAATCAGGAGCTAGAAAGGTACGTCCTTCTTCGACGACTATAATTGATGAAAGGCCTCGAGACAGCCGTTTGCATATATTAGTGCAGAACGGATTACATCATAAACTCCCGGTGACATATTCAATATATCGCGTTCACTAATAATAAAAGCCCGTGCAACATCATGATTAACCACAGATAGACATATTACCACGTAGATTAACTTCTAATAGACTAAGTGTGGTCAACATGCAAAAATACATTATAAATCTTCTTTAACATGGATGACTTTGCAAGACAGGCAGAAGAGGCAGCACTGAGAAATGAACAAAGCACAGTTTATAAAATAACTAAAACTATCTGTGCCCAGAATGGCAGAGACAGCTATGCATTAACTTTGTTGATTTTGAAAAGGCTTTTGACAGCATACACAAGGACAGCCTATGGAAAATACTGAGGGCTTATTGTTTTCCCACCGGCATTGTGTCCATTATAAAAATCCTCTATTCTAACTTTACATGCAGTGTTAGATTGAGTAATCTAACTTTCAAAGTAAAAACAGGCGTACGACAAGGATGCCCCTTTTCAACAACATTATTTTTGACAGCCATAGATTGGGTGATACGCCAGACAACAGAAGGCAGTCCAAGAGAAATTAGATGAACAATGTTTTCTACACTGGAAGACCTGGAATATGCAGATGACATTGCACTACTCGCACATTCACATCAACACATCCAAGAAAAAAACCGACAGACTGAATAATTATAGCCAGCATGTTCGTCTGAACATCAATCTGAAGAAGACAGAGGTCATGACACTCAATGGGAGCCGTGCTAGCGTAGTGGTTACCACACTGCGCTGGCAACCGGGTGACCCAAGATCAAACCCGGGGAGCACATTTGAAGATTTTTCGTCGACCAGGATTTGGACTGGATTAACTCGAGCCCTGGCGAGGAAATTTGAAGAAGTGTCATTGACCAGGGACTGGCAGCTTCTGAGCCGACCCAGCTCTAATGGGTACCTCCGAAATCGGCGAGTATCTGCCTGAATGGTGAGGGATACCTGTCTGTGTGCAAGAAAAAAGGGATACTCACGTAAAATCAGTCTCAGGTTAGACATTAAAAAAAAAAAAAAAATGACACCCAATGTTGGCAATCCTGAGCCAATAACAATAAGGAACCAGATGTTAACACAGACAGACACATTTACTTACCTATGATGCATAGTAACACCAGTCGGCGGAACAAGCAAGGACATTAACAACAGAATGAATAAAGCGAGAACAGCCTTTGCTATTCTCAACAACATTTGGAAGTCTTCCCAGTACAGCACAAACACCAAATTAAGACTGTATGAGAGCTGTGTACTTTGAGAGCTGTGCTGGAGAGTAACTTTGTCGAAACTGTCCTCTTCCACACAATCTGCCTGCTAAAGTTGGGTTGGCCATGTCCTCAGAAGGGACCCTGATACCATTACAAGAACAGCTATGCTATGGACCCCAAAGGAAAATGAAAGAGAGGCCGACCAAAAACAACCTGGCAGAGAACTGTGGAAGCCGAGATGCAAAGAATGAACCAAAGTTGGGATACTGTACGAAGGATGGCCGCCGACAGAACAAAGTGGAAGCAGTTTGTTGCTGCCCTACAAGACGCCACCAGACGTGATGGCCACTGACTGCTTTAACAGTCGGCAGCTATAGATCAAAGAAGAAGAGAACCATGGATCCCTTCTCACTGCAACATCCCTGGAAATGAAAAGGCTGACAGATTGGCAAAGGAAGAGGGAAAGCTATGTCAACTTGACACAAAGATATCTTATGAAGAGGCCAAGAATTTTATCAAGCGCAGATACAGGAGCAAGTGGGAAGTAGATCATCCAGATCGCAGTAAAAATGATGCGTGTTAGAAGAGGTCAACAAGTGGTACAGGTCACAACAGATACGATCTGATGAGTGTAACTGTGGCACTGATATAATTACTGCTGATCATCTACTTCAAAGGTGCCCAACATATGAGGAACGAACGAACGAACGAACGAACGAACGAACTTTATTTTCGAAGGGTAAAGAATTGGGCGCGCAGGCCCGTCTAACATTCTGCCCTTCCACTCTCATTAATCTTGCATACTATATCCTTTCATTCCCACATGATGCTTTAAGCATTAATTTAAAGGCATGCAACATTATAAAGTTACCATAACAGCATTCATTTACAGTATGCAAGCATAATAATAAAAAAAAATGAGTAGGGTTTTTTTTTTTTTGAAACAAACAAGCTAGTAAATGGGGGAAAAAAGTAATAATAAAATAAAATAAATAAAACAATAAATAAAAATAAATAAATTCTGTATACTGACACTCACTCATGCGGTCAGTCTGTCTACAATTAATCTGTATTTTTGGTATGCGGGTACATTCTCACGACTCACATTTCTAAAGTACAGTATTATGTGGGTACATTCACACATACATTACATTATATAATAATATTTTTAAGTGAATATAATAATGATATTACATGGATATAAAACAAATTATTCACACACAAAAATGAGCGGAAGAGGAAAAGAAATGTTGACCTATGGATGAGATGTTGACAGGCAAATACTGTTTCTATGGGGGTAGATAATCAGTGTTGAGGAAGTGTTTGAAAAGTGCTTTGTTAAAAGAATATTGTGTAGGTAGGCTTTTTAGGTGGTGTGGAAGGCTGTTCCATAAGTAGGCACCAGAATAGGCTAGACTCTTTTTGAACAGGTCGATCCTAGGTTTGGGCAGACGTAACTGATGTAATCGTTGTCCCTCCCTTCTACTGGTTTGAAACAATGATCTTAGGTACGACGGGGCATTGTTAGATAGAATTGTGTGAGTCAGCTTGGCTTTGTTGTAGAGAAGACGTTTTTTTAGCGACAGTATTTTGGGTTCTTTTCCTGTCCTTGTGTGTGGTGTCGTGCGATTATCGGTGATCAGACGCACTGCTCTCTTTTGCAGGGAGTGCAGTCTCTTCGAGGTGGAAGCAGGGCAACAATCCCATAGTGTAGAGCAGTAATCTAGATGTGTCTGTATATGTGAGGTGTAGAACAATAGTCTAGTGTCTGCGTCTAAGAAGTGTTTTATTTTGGCTAGCTGGTACGTCTTTTGTGCTATGTGTTTGGTTAAATTCCGTACATGGGAGTTCCACGTTAAGTGCTGGTCAATCGTGATCCCCAGAACTTTGTGTTCTGTTACATGTTCAATTTGTATTGATTCCGCGTGTAGCTGTAGCGATCTTTTGGTGCAGCTTAGGAGTTTCTGTCTGGTGGTAATCAACATAGATTTCGTTTTTGTTGTGTTACTGGCATACGATTCATATTACTCCATTTTGTTAGATTGTCTACATCGCTTTGAAGAGTCATTTCAAGTGCCACGCAGTCATTGTCACTAGTGTAGATAGTACAATCATCTGCAAAGAGGTCACAAGTTGAATATTTTAGATGTAGTGGCAGGTCGTTGATGAACATTGCGAAGAGTAGGGGCCCAAGAATAGAGCCCTGTGGTACTCCTGTAACTACCTTCGAGAAATCTGATGCCGAGTTGTTGTGAAGCACTAACTGTTGTCGATCTGCCAGGAATGATTTGATGATGTTTAGTGGATTAGAGCCTATTCTGAGGGTTTCCAACTTTTGAACCAAGATAGTGTGATCAATCATGTCAAATGCTTTCTTGAAGTCGACAAAAACAGCACCACATATTTTTCCATCATTTATGTTCGACAGCCAGTTGTCTGCCATTTTGGTGAGCGCTGTGTGACAGGAATGTTTGGGTCTGAAACCTGACTGGCTATCAATGAGCAGTTTGTTTGTTGTTAAGTGTTGAAATGTGGTGTTGTAAATGTGTTTCTCTAGTGGTTTTGAAAGAGATGATAGAAGGGATATTGGTCTGTAGCTGTTGGGATCGCTATGTGAGCCAGATTTATAGAGGGGGTACACTTTGGCAGATTTAAATGCTGTGGGGAAGTAGTTGTGTGCAATACATTGGTTGTACACATAGGTTAAGGAGTCGCAAATGATGGGCGCAGCGTAACGTAGAATCTTATTGCTGATACCATCAAGCCCAGATGAATTGTTGTTTTTTAATGCCAAGATATATTTGAGAACTTCATGTACTGTTAGAAAAGGAATATGTCTTAGATCTGTTGTGGTGTGTTCAGTGTTGCAGAAGGCTGTCAATTTACTAATATCGCAGTCCATTGGCTTTAGTGTCGACTTGAGAAGGCTAATTTCTGTTTTGAAGTGGTTGCTAAAATGAGTTGCCGTGAGGGAGCAGCTTTTTGGTAAAGAGTTTAGTGACTTTGATTTGTGTGTTAGTGTTCTAATGGCTGCCCAGACTTCTTTGCTGTTTGCTTTGTCTTGAATCATCTTTCTGAAATGTAGTTTCTTTTCCTGACGAATGAGATATTGTACTTTGTTTCTAAGCATCCGATACCTGCTGAAATCTTTGAGCTTATGTGCTTCGTCCCGCTCTCTCATTGTTGATAGTATTTCGTTGGTTATCCATGGGGTCTTTCTGATGTTTTTGACCCGAACCTGCTTTATAGGAACATGTTTGTCGAATACGTGTTAAATGGCCATCGCCAGTGTCATTCCTAGAAAAGCTCTACGAAGATGTTAACAGCCTCAGACTGATCACTGTTTTCTTTGAACATATTCAAGTTGACATCTGAGGGTGAACAGAGAAGAAGGAGGAACCCCCCCCCCACACACACACACACCCCGTTTTCAATTTTTTTTTACATATTAACCGAACCAACATTAGAGGAACTCAGTAAGGCCATTGATAGCTTGGCCTCTGGCAAAGCACCAGGCAGTGATGGGATTCCTCCTGATTTAATCAAATGCTGTAAGAGCACGCTATTATATCCCCTGCATAGGATGCTGTGCCAGTGCTGGGAAGAGACAACTATTCCTCAAGACATGCGAGATGCCAAGATTGTAACACTGTATAAAAATAAAGGAGACAGAAGTGATTGCAATAACTACAGAGGCATCTCTCTTCTTAGTATTGTTGGTAAGGTTTTTGCCAAAGTCATCTTAATGCGACTACACAAGTTAGCTGAGCGCATATATCCAGAGGCACAGTGTGGATTCCGAGCTGGCAGATCAACAACAGACATGATCTTCTCTCTCCGCCAGCTTCAGGAAAAATCAAGAGAGCAGAAAAGACCATTATATATCGCCTTTATAGACCTCACAAAAGCATTCGACCTGGTTAGTAGGGATGGACTCTTTAAAATCCTCCTGAAAATAGGCTGCCCTTCTAAAATGCTGGAAATGATAAAGTCATTCCATGACGACATGAAGGGAACAGTCCAATATGCTGGAAGCACGTCACAGCCCTTTGATATACGAAGTGGCGTTAAACAAGGCTGTGTTCTGGCTCCGACCCTCTTCGGAATCTTCTTTGCCTTACTCTTGAAACATGCATTCAGAGATGCAACTGAAGGAATATGCCTTCACACTAGGTCAGATGGCCGTCTGTTTAATCTTTCAAGGCTGAAGGCAAAAACAAAAATCAGAAGGGTCACTATAAGAGACTTGTTGTTCGCTGATGATGCTGCAGTCGTCACTCAAAGCCAACAGGAGCTTCAGAGCTTGATGAATCGCTTCACTAAAGCATGCAAGGACTTTGGCCTCACAATAAGTCTAAAGAAAACGAATGTGCTGAGTCAGGATGTGGGTGCTGCACCAGTTATCACTATCGATAACTATGAATTGGCAGTGGTGCACCACTTCACATACCTAGGGTCTACCATCAATGACAAACTCTCACTGGATACAGAAATCGACAGCCGCATTGGCAAAGCTGCAGCTACCTTTGCCCGCCTCACATCGCGTGTTTGGGGAAACTCTAAACTCACAATGAAGACCAAAGCTGCGGTATATAATGCCTGCGTCACCAGCACACTCCTATATGGCAGCGAGACCTGGACGACCTATGCTAAGCAAGAAAGAAGGCTCAATACCTTCCATTTGCGGTGTCTACGCCGCATCCTCGGCATCTCGTGGAAAGATAAAGTGACAAATGTCGAGGTGTTGTCACGTGCTGGCCTTCAAAGTATGTATACGCTGCTTAGACAGCGCAGACTTCGCTGGCTTGGCCATGTTCGCCGCATGGAAGATGGTCGCATCCCAAAAGATATCTTCTACGGACAATTAGCAGATGGCAAGAGAACAGTTGGGCGACCACAGCTGAGGTTCAAAGATGTGTGCAAGAGAGATATGAGGGCACTGGACATGGATCCAGCAACATGGGAGGATGAAGCTGCTGATCGCACTAAGTGGCGATGCTATTTACGGCACCACCTCAGATTGGGCGAAGAGAGGCTCACACAAGAAGCAGAGGTGAGGAGAAAACGTCGAAAGGAGCACCAGGAAAATAAGCAGCTGAGGGCTGCCACCTCAGGGGCGCATTCCCATAGTCAGTTATGACTGAAGGGGCTATTATTATTATTATTATTATAGAAGTAATATTTGTTACTGTGGTGGTAAAACCTCAATTTAAGAATGCAAAATTCACTACATGATAAACCTCACATTTATGATTATGAAACCACTATTGCTGTAAGAGTAGGTCTTCTTGTGACATGACAACCATTTTGTGCCACTGGATTATTTTATTTCATTGATAAATTACTATGGCCGCCACTTTTTGTATATACCCAGCTTTAAACCAAGCAGTGAGAGTTATAACGGAAGGAATGAATGCAAAACCTATAAAAGAACTTGAAAAGATTACATAACTCCAACCACCAGAGGATAGCAGAGACAGCAGGGCCCAGCAACAACATGAAAAACCCAAGACAGTGACAGACCATCGGTGTACCATACAATAAATGCTTTTGGAAGGACAAGAGTCAAGCGAAGCAATTTTTTAGATTTAATCACATCACAGATGAGAGCAGTTCCCATATATGCGGTATCAACAATTAAACCCATCTATGCTGCACACTAGCTCTCAGCTTGGAAACAACATTGTTTCCCTGAAATGATAGAAAACATTCCTGGAACTGAGATAAAGAAGAGCCATACTGCAACAAAATACATAGAGAAACTTTACCCAAGCAACATGTGGACCCATCCATACATAGATGGATCAGCAAATATCTCAACAGAAATGGAGTTGATGGTTTTCTGAGTTTAAGCACTGGTACACAAAAACAAGATGACAGTGGCAACAGGACAACTCTCTCCTAACTTCCGAGCAGAGGCAGAGACCTTGAAAACTGCAGCAATGGTCTTTTTTTTTCAACTTTCTTTTTTTAGCATCCCCTGCAATGAAGAGGTTGACAGATTGGCATAGGAAGAGGGAAAGCTACCTCAGCCTAATGCCAGCATAACTTTCAATGAGGCAGAAATTTTTATCGGAATCAGATACAGAAACAAATGGGATATAGAGCATCCAGGTTACACATAAAATGATTCATATTACCAGCTCAGCAGAAGAGATGAAGTGGTAATTTTCATACTCCCCAGGCCACAACAGATTGATATATTATCTATTCAACAAGTTAAAGATAGGAACTAGTGATGAGTTTACATGTGGCACTGAAAAATAACTGCTGAACATATGCTTCAGTGATGCCCAACATATGAGCAACAGAGACAGCACATATGACTGTCACCAGAACATGCATGGAAAAATTATGGAGATGCAAATAGTCTCAAGCTGAACCACTGCTTTATTTGAAAATAAACGTCTGAATTATTATCATGATTGTATTTTTCCTGACAGATCCATGATGGGGACAGTTATGCTGAAGACCTTGACACTCGTGTTCAGAAAGTTGGATTCATGGACACAAAAGCATCAACTATGAAAGTAGAACAGCGTTGTTTATTTGAAGGTCAAGGTAATAAATGACACACATAGTACTGAAATCTTTTTTTAAAAAAAGTATTTTTTTTAAAGTGTAAAATCAAGCATCTGATTGACAGAGTGGTCAAAAGTGCTGGTCCCTCATGACAAAGGTGCTGGGTTTGATTCACTGTATTGTCATGCTCCAGACTTTGCTCTTCAGTTAGGGAAGGAAATGGCAGCAAGGAAAGGAACTGGTCACACCATTACTCCTTTCTAAACCTAGTATAATAAAGTCTCTAACACTTCACTCCCCTATGGCAGCATCTGTTATGTGAATACCTTCACTTTTTATCTCAAAGATCAGAACATTTTATGAATAACCACAGACAAAAGACAACCCTGCGTAGCTGCCTGTTACGGTATATGATATTAACGCCGTCTGCTAAAGGTTAGCGGACGTGCAATTGTAAAGGTTAAGGCATTTAATATATTGCGATAGATGTTTCAATTATTGAACGCTCCATACACGATCGATTATGACGTGTATAGCGTTGTTTGGGTCACAGTCGGTACTTGAACTCAGCAACATTAATGAAGTAATTAATTCCTTCAGATTGAGTCCGTAATATTTAATCACATGTACACACAGGATGATCATTTCAAATAGGAACAGAACATAAGTCCTTATAAGTCATGCATAAATTAATCAATAACGTAGACTGCTGGTTTACGTGTCAATGTCCGTTTAAGAATACAATGCAGTATTGTCGTCAGAACATCACAGCTATATGCACGCGCAGCTAGACATGGCTACCTGCCGACAGTGAGACTGCGAGTCTGAATATTTCATATGAATTTGACGATTATTCTTCTCCTTCTGAGAATTCTAGTTAAATACTAACCTCCATAAATTTCCCTCTCATATAGAGTTCTAGGACTGACCCTGGTCCATCAAAAAATGCACATATAAATGGCTATATCATGCCATTGAATTGGAAGGTTAGAAAAACGCAGCTATTCAGCTTGGCGGTCAAGTAACAAAGGGTAGCGTTTCTTAGTTACCGACTGTGACCCAAACAACGCTATACACGTCATAATCGATCGTGTATGGAGCGTTCAATAATTGAAACATCTATCGCAATATATTAAATGCCTTAACCTTTACAATTGCACGTCCGCTAACCTTTAGCAGACGGCGTTAATATCATATACCGTAACAATTCCCTGTACACCGGGGGAAAAAAAAAATCGATAGATTTTTTTTCAAGATCTATCCGACTTAACAATTTTTCAAAAAAAATTTAACACAATTGTGACATATGGCCGACGATGTTCTGAGTAGAACCGTGTTGCGGTCATGTCAACTAACTATTTGTCATAGTCATCTAACATTAATCACATTATATATCAATTATACATATTATTATATCAACTAAATAAAATGTCCAATGTTAACAGTGATTGATAGAATTAAATTAAAGTAAGGTCTGTCGTATTAGTATGTCATATAGGAATTAATTTGACTAATTAAAATTAAATTAATTAATTAAATTATGAGATAAATTATTAAGATTCTAATGTAACGCGATGTTATGAGAGAAGAAAAAACAAAATAAGTGAGAAGAAATAGAAAGAAATTCGAATATAAGTTTAACTTAATTGTGTGTGTTAAGTGTTAGTGAATAATAACTATCTAATTTAACTAACTAAATAACGTATAGGTACATTAAAAAAAAATATTAATCTAATACTTGTGTGAGATTTATTTTCTCTTTTCATAATTTCTTCTTTTTATATTTCGTTCTCTTTTTTTGTTCCTTCATTTCATTTTTTTCTCACATTTCATTTTATTGATAATAATTCAATTAAGAAGTTAAGTTAACTAATTAATTAGTATAGGATATGATGATCCATCCGTAGTCTTGATCCTGATGAATTCTTTTAGGCAAAAATGTTCAAACGTTTACGTTGGAAAGAAATGTCATTTATCCCAGCATCCAAGAATTAAGTGCACATAGGATAATAAGTTCGACTTGTCGTCAGATATTGTTCCATGATTGTTCAACGAATATTCATATATCGTGTATGGACGTTAGACGAAGTTTCAATGTCAACATGTATACCCCGATTGTCGTTAGTTCAATTCTGTGATGCATATAGTGTTTATAAAGTTTAAATTGAAGGCAAGGTTAGTTCCTTTATAGTTGATATGTTTTAGGAATGTTAATGTTGATTATTCGTCGTCAATAGGATTACATGACAACGCATCCGCCACAATGTTTTCAGTGCCAGGAATATGTTCAATGGAGAATTCAAATGGCTGTAGGATGATTGCATATCTGGCGAGTTTCTGGCTTTTATGGTTAGATCGACGCAAAGATGCTACAGCACGTTGGTCCGTCTGTATGGTGAAGGGAGCACCAAGCAAGAACTTTTCAAGTTTAGTTATTGCCCATATCACGGATAAAAGTTCCTTGTCCACTGTGGAATACTTTGTTTCCGCCGGCTTTAGCTTTCTTGACTGTACTAGGTAACGTTCGGATATATCCCGATCCAATGATATGTCCCAAAAAGGTTATCTCATTACACGCGATTTGCACCTTTGTAGGTTTAGCAGTTAGATGATAATTCCTTAGAGTGTCGAAAACATATCTAAGTCCCGAAACATGTTCCTCAAACGACGAACTAAACAAGCATATGTCGTCAATATATGTAATAACGTCTGGTCTACCTGATAAAATTTGTCGCATCAGGCGAATGAAGGTAGCTGGTGCATTAACAAGCCCAAAAGGCATCACATTCCACTGGTATAGACCTTGTGGAGTGGAAAATGCGGTGTAGTACTTAGCCTTTTCGGTCAGTGGTATCTGCCAATAACCTTTAGTTAAGTCTATTTTACTAAATATAGTTGCGTTGGATAGACGTGGCAGTAAGTCGTCGATAAGTGGATGTGGTTCGCTGTCAACTATAGTCTTAGCATTTAATTTTCTATAATCAACACATAGTCTGATGTTATTGTCCTTCTTCCGGACAATCACTAATGGAGAAGAGAATGGCGAATTACTAGTCTCAATGATTCCCAGAGACAACATCTGTTCAAGTTCCTTAGTAGTTTTAGCAAGGAAATGTAAAGGAACAGAATAGGGATGTACACGAATAGGTGTATCATCATTGAGAGTAATGTCATGACTGATAGCCGATGTGCGACCCGGGACGTCGGTCAATACATCTGGATAAGATTGTAATAGATTAGCAATCTGTAGACGCTGTTGCGGTGTAACCGTTGAAGAGATGGTTACATCCCGCCAAGATTCAGTAGGTTGAACTACTGGTACCGGTAACGGTAACTGTACCTCAGGAAAAGAAGATTCTTCTTCCTGGATGACAGATAAGTTAGAATAATAACAAGTAGATACTGTGTTGTCATCTAGTTCATGAAAAATTGACTGTAAGTGTTCAGGACGTGTATGAAATTGCTTGAGCATGTTAATATGAAATATCTTTTTGTGTCCCTTGATATCTAAGACGTAATCAACGTCGGAAATTTTATCAATGACTTTGTAAGGACCATTCCAAGATATCAATAATTTATTGTTATTGTGAGGAAGTAACACATAAGCCTCGTCGCCTGGGAATAATTGGCGTAATCGTCGAGACCTATTTTGTAGAGATCGAGCCTTAGCTTTTGCAGCCTCAGAAGAAGCTGTTGCCAACTGGCAAGACTCAATAATGTTCTTCCGAAGATTAATCACATACTCGTAAGATGACTGAGTGTCCTGAGTCATCTCCGCGTCAATTAATAAGTCTTTTATTAGTCCCATAGGACCTCTTGGGGGAGCACCAAAAACTAATTCAAAGGGAGAGAAGCCAGTTTGTTCATGCGGTACCTCCCGATAAGCAAATAGAACAGCTGGGAGTGCTCTGTCCCAGTCATGAGGGTGCTTAGCAGTAACCTTATGTAGTAGTTGTTTAAGTGTACGGTTAAGTCTTTCAACCGCACCATTACTCATAGGATGATAAATACTACTTAAATTCCTATCAATGTTCCAAGTTTTCATGACTTCCTTCATGGTGTCAGATATAAACTGTGACCCATGGTCTGATAAAAGTTTTCTAGGAAACCCTATTCTAGAAAAGATGAGATGTAGTGCATCAGCTACATCTGTGGTAGTGGTGGTCTTTAATGGGATAGCTTCTGGCCATCGTGTGCACAAATCAATGCACGTAAGGACGAATCTATGTCCTCTGGCCGATGGTAGCAATGGACCAATAATATCTATTGCCATCTTGTCAAACGGTCTTACTGAGATATCGCAAGCCTGAATAGGCGCCGTGTGAAAAGCTCCACGTGCTTTCACTTCTTGGCATGTAGTACAGGAACGTACATACTGCGAAATATCTCTTGACACTCCTGGCCAAAAGAATGAAGACAGTACTCGAGATCGTGTTCGAGTATATCCCATATTTCCAGCACAATGTGAGTCATGTGCATGTTGAAGAATGTACCGTCTAAAAGTATACGGGACCATAACTTGTTGTTTCATTTGTGATTTGTCATTAAAACATCTAATCAATATGTCATTTTTAATAACAAAACAATGTTTGTTATTATTACCTGAGGATAGATTGTCAACTTTATCAACCAGCTTAAAAAATTTTTTTAAAGATTTATCCTCTTTTTGTTTGGTTGCAAATGTTTCCCTGTCAATAGGTGAATTGACTACAAATTCCTCTTGGTTGTCTGCATCCATTTTATTATCATCAACTTTCTCCATGAGTTGAGTCTGCGCTCTAGTCGTCACGGCGTTTCCAGTGCATAGGTTATGTTTCTCCCATTCTATAATCTCATCTGGAGTACAATCTTTACTGCCGTGTATACGACCAACCATCAGATCAGCTATAGGCTTTTTTAGCATACATACTTTTACGTTCCCTGTGAAAAAAGGTGTGTTAACATGAATAATAGCTGTGGGGTAAAACTCAATAGTTCCCCCAAAAGTCATGCAACGGACATATTCCCCCGTTGCACAGCTAGGATGTACCAGCGACTGTCGTACACCAATCGTTGTGGATCCTGAATCCCTCAGCACTGAGACGACGGATCCATTAACTAATCCCCTGTTAAAAATTAGTAGGCCTGTTCCATCGTTGACTGCAAGACCTACCTCTGGTGTAATATGTCCGCAGTTAAGCACTGTTTCTTTCGCCTTCTGAAAAATAAGATTGCATTGTTGGCAACTATTTGCCACATTATAATTAATAGCAAAACATGCAGCAGAAGACTGTGTTGTATTATTGTCAAGTGGGACCTGAGCTATAGGGGTAGTATTATTTGTAACTGCCGCCCCTGTATTATGGTTGTAATGAGATGATCCCCGAGAATGAGATCGATTCCGAGTATAATTGTTAGAATTATCTCGTCGTCCTCTATAGTAACTATTATCTCGATGTCTCGAGCCATGATTATTACCATTCCAGTTACTATTATTATTGGGAGTATGTGATCGATTATAATTAGTGTTATGTTGACCATTGTGGTAGTTTGTTTGAGGTGAATAATTTCTATCTCGTGATCTACCTCTGTTGAACTCATTTTTATTGTTGAAATCATTATTATGTCCCTTCTGAAAGTTAACATTGTGATTTCTTTGGAACCTGCTTCTGTCTACACTGTGATGTCTTTGTTTGTTATTATGATTGTAGGCCATATTAGACGCCACAGGTAGAGGTTCTCTTAATGAGGAGTTAGAAATGGTTGCATTCGGATGTGCCGAACAGTAGTTTAAAGACATTTTTTCTAACTCGTCCATAGTACCTGGTTTACGCTCCTCCAAATATGCAAAAAATGGCTGGCTAACCGAAGATAATACCTTATCCCGTAGTAGTAAATCAACTAATTTGTCGTATGATTTGTTGACGTCTGCCAGTTCAACCCATCTATTAAATGTATTGCGTATGTTCGCAATGAATCCTGCAAAATCTTTTGGAGATTCAGGTAAAATTCCCTTAAATTTCAACCTACAGTGTTCCTCGTCCAGGTGAAACCTTCGTAAAAGCAAGGACTTAATAGCACGGTAGTTATTTGCTATTGATGGGTCAGCATTTTGAGAAGCCGTCAATGGTTCTCCAACCAAGAATTCATTTAACTTGAGTACCCATGACTCTTCAGGCAAATGATTTGTTTTGCAAGTCCACGTCCACGTTTAAGTTGAGAGTGGGTAATTTAAAGTTGTAGAAATGTTTAGTTTGGCTGGATGATGATCCATTTTGTGCGTTATTATCCTGGTTTGCATCAGCACTTTGTGCTTGTAATTTTGCTGTCTCCAATTTGATACGCGCCAATTCCATTTCTTGTTGTAAAATAATTTCCTCTCGTTTCAATTTATTCTCTTCTTCCTGTCTGGCGATTGCTCTTTGCTCTTCTCTTTCACGTTGAGCAATCTCTCTCAATCTATTTTCCTTGTCAATTTGCTTCATCTCACGTTCTGCTTCCTCTTTCTTTAATGCAGCCTTTTGTTCCTCTTCCTCTTTCTTTAATGCAGCTTTTTTCTCTGCTTCTTTTCTTTCATGTTTTTCCAGTTCTGCCTCAGCAAACTGACGAAGTTCTTGAGATTTATAACCATATTCCCTACCAATTTTAACGAAATGGTCTATAGTAAGCATTTTGACTTTTATCTGTAAGTAATTATTGATAATTACTGATTAAAATAGTCAATAGTAGCTTCAGAGTAATTATTATACTTACTCAACTTAGAAATATTCAATATAAATAATCACAATAGTACTGAACTCTAATGTCTAAGTTCAACTAACAGACAATATTTTGTAACAATATTGTATCTAAATAATACTATATCATAAATAGTTATGATATCTGTTAACTATTATGTAATTACTTCACACAATTAATCTTAATATCCAATAATGTTGGGTATGATTCCTAGTAATTATATTGTTCAATGTACTAAGTCACTCTCTTAGTACCAGAAAAGTATATTAAATAATATACAATGGGTCTATTACCTCAAAGGTAGACTATAAGATTATTTTATTTGGTCAATATATATATTATATTATTATGCCCTAGGCATCTCTTATAAATTGTAGTGCTACTTTCTTGGACTATCACTGCATAATTATGCAATGTCCCATATTAACCTTAAATATCAGAAAAAATTAATTAAATTAAATTACAAGTGTATTATTGCATATAATATCATATTATTAATGTAGTATTTAGTATATATCATGAGGACAAACAAAACAATGATGCAACTAAAGGGTACAAACAATGTTAAGACGCAAACAAGACATTTTCACAATTAAAAATGAATTTATGAACTAAATAAAACAAGCGGAAGTGTCACAAGCCAAATGAAGGGTCAAGGTCTGACCCGAGGTCAACTTAATATTCAAAGTACACAAAAAAAATGACTGCAAAAAATGATGACATCACAGGACTCATAACGGACGACCATTTAACAATCATCAAATAAATGATAGTAAGAGGACACTGGACGAAATAGTTAACGAACATGATACAGAACTGAATAAAATTGTTAACTGAGTACGAATAAAATACACCAGTTATCTACGGAACGGTACAGCTAACACAAATCGTCAAACGACAGCAGATTTGGACAGATAGTCCAATGGCAAACCTCAATGGGGCTTCCAAAAGTGCAATCGTTTAACTGCCCTAAGAAACGACCGAAATCAATTCAGGCATCGTGAGAGCCACAGAATCTAATTTCGGTTCATCCTCCCTACCTCCCACGAATTAACAACACATTAAGACAACAAAAAGTACATTAAACATAGGTAAAAACATGCCGATGTAGGCAGAGGGCATGGACTCAGTTAGCACTGTTTGCAATAACAACAGTTAAACACCTAGACTTATCTTTTCCGTTGCTTATATCAGTGCTAGAGGTCGTCAACAGCTAGGCTAAAGCCCCTGACTGTCTGCTCCTGTAGTCCATATCATGTGTTTGCTTCAAATGGCTCATGTTTCCCCTGGTTAGACTTAGAAACGGCTTGGTTTCTCCGACAGATCACCTACACGACTTTCGGTGACGTCACGTTGTTAGGCATTATAATGAGTACTGCGTCATCTTCGACTGGATCATGTGATCGAAAATTGATCGTAAATATTTGTGGTTAACATGTGCGTAAGGAACAGAAGTTTGTTTCTTTTTTCTGTCGTTCCCCACACTGGCCGCCACTTTTGTTGCTGAGTTATTTGCCGGTTGAAGATCATGCACTGAGTATGGTTACTTTAGTGATCTCTTGTTAATCGTGCTTTGTTTAGTATTACGCGAATTAGGGTGAAGGTGTTCATACAACTCAGTAGCATGGTATGAAGAAGTAGTTCATGTAACTTGAACTCAGCAACATTAATGAAGTAATTAATTCCTTCAGATTGAGTCCGTAATATTTAATCACATGTACACACAGGATGATCATTTCAAATAGGAACAGAACATAAGTCCTTATAAGTCATGCATAAATTAATCAATAACGTAGACTGCTGGTTTACGTGTCAATGTCCGTTTAAGGATACAATGCAGTATTGTCGTCAGAACATCACAGCTATATGCACGCGCAGCTAGACATGGCTACCTGCCGACAGTGAGACTGCGAGTCTGAATATTTCATATGAATTTGACGATTATTCTTCTCCTTCTGAGAATTCTAGTTAAATACTAACCTCCATAAATTTTCCTCTCATATAGAGTTCTAGGACTGACCCTGGTCCATCAAAAAATGCACATATAAATGGCTATATCATGCCATTGAATTGGAAGGTTAGAAAAACGCAGCTATTCAGCTTGGCGGTCAAGTAACAAAGGGTAGCGTTTCTTAGTTACCGACTGTGACCCAAACAACGCTATACACGTCATAATCGATCGTGTATGGAGCGTTCAATAATTGAAACATCTATCGCAATATATTAAATGCCTTAACCTTTACAATTGCACGTCCGCTAACCTTTAGCAGACGGCGTTAATATCATATACCGTAACACTGCCATCAAAGGGGCAAGAGTAAAGAGAGGGATATCATGGATGGCACAGACAGAGGTTATGATTAGACAGGTGAATCCCAACTCAAAATATATTCATGGGAGTCAGGTGACAACTGGACAAACTACCAGCAAGTCATTATCAGCTTTGGCAGCGAATGCAGAGTTTGGGGCAATGGGAAAGCAGAGCTGGAAATTAATCAGCTGCTACATGATGAGGGATGATGCCACTGTGTACAACAATGAGTCTGTACTCCACGGTGAAAAATCTGGCTGGTGCTTCTTGGTCTAGAGTAAAGGGTAAGATCAGTGCTGAACAGAGCAGAGCTTAATAACAACCTCCAGCATGAGAATGAAGGTACAGACAGTTACTATGGCTCTGAGGTGGCTGTCTGATACTCCGTCAACCAGGGTAATTATTGTGTCAGACTCAGTCCATGCTTCAGAATGTTCATATTAGATGGCTATGGCATGAATGGAAAACATTCATAGCAGCTTTGAACCTTTAGGAACTGGTGCAGATATACTGTCCTGGTCATGCAGGAGTATGCAGTAATGAGAGATCTGACAGACTAGCATCAAGAACATCCATAGTGGGGACATTAATATGGATAAGTGAGAGATACTGAGGACATGTAATGATCATCTGTTAGAGAATAACACAGCAATAGATGAATCAACAAGGATAAAATTGCTGGAATTAGGCATCAATCTTAAGGCTTGCCGTGATGGACATATGAGAGATGCATCTGCCGTGTATACAACCAACGTGCAACAGGAAAAGTTAGCAGTTATACCCTTCAACATACTGAGGGAGAATGAGCACCTATGGGCTTTCCCTAAGTGCAGTGATCTTGATTTTATTCAACACTAACAGTAAATATCAGTAAATTTAAGACACCATGTATAGATAGTAAATTTAAGACACCATGTATAGATAGTAAATTTAGGACACCATGTATAGATAGTAAATTTAGGACACCATTTATAGATAGTAAATTTAGGACACCATGTATAGATAGTAAATTTAAGACACCATGTATAGATAGTAAATTTAGGACACCATGTATAGTGAATGTTCTCATGACAGGGTCTGTAGCATCCTTGAAGAAACCTGGGACAACCAGGAACAAAATAAAGGAAACATCAGATGCCAAAATTTGTGGTTTTTATTTTAAAAACATGTAATTAGGCGTTATTGGTTACTATAGTTTCTTACTAAATCCTTATCCTTGCTTTTTTTTACAAGTTTTCATTAACAATTCGAATCTGCAATTATCTTGTCATTTGGTATACCACTGCGAGTCACAGGAAATAGATATATCTACAAAACTGAAACATTAGAAGATCTAATTTTATAAATTATGCTAGTTGTCAGTTTCAAGAGAAGTTGATAGAAATCCCACTGTTTATAGCTGCCTTGATGAACAGGAACTGTCAGGGACCACTTTGACAAGGCATTGACAAGGGGTTAAAGGCTAAAAACCTTGAACAGTAGAATCACTCTATTTTTGAGTCTTCTTGTTCTGCTGTTGGGGCATAGATCTGTATTATACCTATGTCAAAATGTTTCCCTGTAGCTTAACCATGATCACTCGATCTGAAACTGGCCTTGAACCCTTCACTGTTTTTGTTGTCTCTGAGTCCAATATAATCCCAACTTCTCTTTGATGTTGCTCCCCACATGAATACAGTCTGGTTAATCCATCCAATGAAAATGATCCAGCTCCCTTCCATCTGACTTCTGAAATGCCGAGAATATTTATGTTCATTCTTTTCATTTCCATCTTAATTTTTTTTTTTTTTTTTTCGTACGCCCACTAATACTCGAGGCGAAATCTCAGGTTATTATTAATTTCTAGCCTGACATTGATTTTACGTGAGTATCCCTTTTTTCTTGTACAGAGACAGGGGTCCCTCGCCATTCAGGCAGATACTCGCCGATTTCGGAGGTACCCATTAGAGCTGGGTCGGCTCAGGAGCCGCCAATCCCTGGTTGATGACACTCCTTCAAATGTCTCGCCAGGTCTCGAGTTAATCCAGTCCAAATCCCGGTCGACGAAAAATCCTCAAATGCCGTCGCCCGGGTTTGATCCTGCATCACCTGGTTGCCAGAGCGGTGTTGTAACCACTTCGCTAGCGCGGCTCCATTTCCATCTTAATGTTTTCCAGCTTACCTTTCTGTAGCATTGTTCTAACATTCCATGTTCTGATGTTTTTGGATGTACGATTGCTGACAGTCCACCTGTCACACATGGAGTTCCCTACCGAGTGAGGTATTCCCTTGAACCCCATACACTGTTCACTATCATGGTTTCTGAGTCATGATTTGCTTTGCATAAATGCTCACAGTAGGTTGCAGTTTCTTTCTGTAAGGGCAGTACCAATACTGGGCGGGTTGTCCTAGCCATTGTACCTTGTTACTTCTGCTTTCTATTGTGTTGTCAGGCCTGTCGGGCTTACTGTCAGTGGCCGACGTATTTATGATTAAGTGAATGTTTGTGGGCCGTTAATTCATTAAGGATGATGAAGACAATACCAACACAACAGCAACGACTGGATCATAAGATTGACCAACTGGTAAGTCAAGCAGGCTGAACCCATTGTTTGACATAATTGACAATACGATTTATTGAAGACAAGAACATCGACATCATAGGCAGGTACAGTGGCATCAATATTGTTTAGACGGCATATATGTAATAATCAATATGGTTATTGATCAGCCTCAGTGGCCATTACCCCATGAAGGTTAACGGAAGTTGTTCGGTGACGAAGTTGTAGGTTGCATGGGTTTATGAAATTGTCGTAAAATTAACAGAGATACAACGTTAAAATACCTCCAAAGATAACATGTAAGGATAAAAACATAATGCGTAGGCTGCTGATAGTACATGATCGCCCTGACCGCGGGTCATCACCCTCCATAAAAATTGACTTGCTAGACGGGAAGTCAAAACGGTTACCATTTGAACGGGATGAGAACGGCGGATCAAAAGGAAAAAAATATGACTGAAAAATTGCGTGAGACTAGCAAGGCTAAGGAGACGCAATTGAGGGGGGGGGGGGGGGGGGGGAGGGGGGGGGGGGGGGGGGGGGGGGGGGGGGGGGGGGGGGGGGGGGGGGGGGGGGGGGGGGGGGGGGGGGGGAAGGAAAAATTCACGTCCCCAAATTGACACGAGGTACGGAAAGGGACGCTTTTGCGATACCAAGCCTTTGATTTGAATTCAGCGGCTAAACGCAGATGCTTGAAATATTACAAAATTTAAAAAGTAACTTTTTCTTAATATTAATGTTAGGAATATAAAAATTAGCTGGCCGGATGGCCCATTCTGAGCAGTGAAATAATATGCGTTTAATTATACAGACGGATAGATAATAATGAAGACATTGACAAAAGACTGTGTTGTTCACATCAGCGAAAGACTGCATTGAATCAAACATGTCACTATTTGCACAAAAATCGCGACCTTGAAGACTCAAGTGTCCAAATCTAGTTAGAATGAAAGAGAAGGGGAATTGGTGGAAGCTGTGGCTAAAAAATAACTTTTCAGGCAAAATTGTAGAGGGGATGAATAGGTTGGTTCAAAAACCAAGTACGTTTTTGTGAAAACGCAAGTAGAGACGGACAGACTAACAGATAAAAATCCATACTTGACTGAAGCATGACTGAAATGACTTTAGTGTAGGAAATTTGAATTGAAAAACACAAGGCAGTGATTGGCCACAGACAATCATATTATCGGCGCTCAGACGCGCATTTGGGGTCATTCAGAATAAGTTGTCCAGTGATAGACACAGTAAATTTCAAGTGTGGTGATTTCCAAATGAAATAAATTGAAATAAGTTCAGGGACGCCATACTATAGCCAGCAGCTCAGCTGAGTTTTGCTAGCATTTCTGTGTTCTTTATTCATAATCTGGTAAGATTGAAATTATTTCTTTGTATATTTTGAATATTGTTTAATGTTTCGAGTGATTTGATACTGCCATATCGAAATCTAGCCTTACAAACAAGTAAGGATTTGCTCTAGACCCCCCGCCCTAGTTCAGGGTCTAGGGACAAACAATATACATAAACTCCAGCAAGGGTTAGGAAGGACAGATCAAGTGTTGAGAACAATGAAACATATTACCTATCCTATTTTAGGGCAGGAAACTAATGAACCTATTTCAGAATCTGTAGTCTGGGAGGACTTATCCGATGTAAAACCAACATGGTAAAATGTGCTGTATGGTCAGAGAGATCTGACCCGTCTATATGTTGTTGTTGTGTAGTGTGTGTCCAGTCATGGTTAGAGAATGGAATTTGACACATAAATAATACTTTGATTGCAGAGCTGTGAGTTTCAGTTGGCACCCAAGCGGTGTCGAATGAGTTGGTGATTTTACACGAGTGGATCCGTGCAGTAACGTTGTGTCAGAGCATTTTCTTATTGCCCCCAAGCACAGAGAGGTGGGGCCACCATAAGTCTTATATTGCCCCCAAGCACGGAGAGGTGGGGCCACCAGATCTCAGCACCAGAGCTACCTATTCAAAGTTGAGTGAGCCTCTGGTCTGCTGGAAATTCACCAACTCCATTTAGTTACTAACAATCCCATAAAATTCCTGCCATTACTGGACAATGTGTAGTCACTATAGATCGGGAGTGATGAGGCCACCCCAACAGCACAACCATTAACTATCCTCCCAATTAGATGACTGCTATAAACATTAATAAAACTAAATAGTCTAGTAACATACATATGTACACCCTTGCATTTATTATGTAATATTCCATGCATTTCTTTCAAAATTTCTAAATCTTTCATAAGTTCTGGTCAAAATAAAACTTGGTCCAGAACGAAATAAATGTAAGAAAATTTCTATCAAAATTTTTACACACTTGAGTTAGTTCAGTGTATTATAACATTTGTTAATATTATTAGACTTCTTAAATATCTGTGTGTGTGTCTATAAACTATCACACCACATTACATATCATTACCCTAGACATTTAACGTAGCCACATTCATTAGAAAAAAAAAAGATAAGTGTGAGGTCGTAGTGGTAGCGAGAAGGGCCTTCTGACAATTCACAGTTACATATTATCTCAGGAGCCTTCACAGCTGACCTCATGCATCACACGTAGTACTATCACCATCATATAATACCATCAAACCCACTACATATATGAACCATGTTAAAAGCATAAGCATAGACATATTTCAATGACGATCAAATGACATCTCCAAGCATTGTATTGACGCACTAGTAATCGACATACTGGTCGATTGAAGCTCTACAATAAATGGCATTGGAGGAAAACTGTACTTGAGGCTTGATACAGTAATAAGCCGAATTATGGCTGAATCTTCATAATATCTTCTCTTGGCACATCGGGCACAAGGAAGGCAATTTCATCTCACAGATGATTATTAATATAACACGGCCGGGCCCTCCCTAGACTTGGGATAAGACTCTGGGCCAAAATCGCATCTATACAAGACCATGGTTATATAAATCTGCCTCTTGCATCATTGCTGGATGGCAACAGATCGACGCAACAAACCGCGCCATCCCGTTCAAATATCGTGCATGGTGGCACGCAAATAACAATGCATACAATCAACTTAGATACACTCAAAAGTGCGTCTATACTAGACCCACGTGTGAGGATCTCAAACATTTACCTCCCACGCGAAAATAGAGCTTAACATACCTATATTGGCATCCTCTACCTAGCACAGTTAAAGTGATGACCAGTTACTGGGCGGGTTGTCCTAGCCATTGTACCTATATTTGCATCCTCTGCCTAGCACAGTTAAAGTGATGACCAGTTCCTGAACAAACTTTCCAGCTGCTCACCTCTTTTATCCATCACCTGCCTGCCATGACTTAACGTAACCCTGATTGGTGGGGCTAAGCGGGTACTCCACCCCTGCCTGTGAGGTGTTCCACAGGCTAGCGGAGGGAAGGGGGCACCTTACATCTCCTATTGGTAGAGTTCACCCCTACCCCGCTACCCCATATTGACTGTATATCCCAACTTATTAAATTATATTTATTTGATCCCATACAGCTTCAGATGTGCCAAACCAAGACCAGATCTACAACAACTCTGATGTGGTGTACAAGGAAGATGAAGTCAGTGTTGAAGTAATGACCAGTGATAATTATAGTGAGTCAAGAACAACTGGAAATTATGTGGCTGTAGATTACATTATGTGTCAAGAAAGAGCAGCAGATGTTTGTGATACCCAGAATGATTATAGGGTGAAAGATCAAAATGATAGATGGTCAGATGACATCATTTTAAGGAATGAGAAAAGTATTGATCTTGGTAATGGTGAAATGGGTTGTAGATTAGTAAATAGACAACAAAATAAAGAAATACATTTAAGAAACAAGCTTTACAATTCTGATGTAGAGTTTACACAGTGTCATGAACTAAAGACACACACAAGAATACATACAGGAGATGATCCTTACAAGTGTGATGTTTGTAGTAATGGTTTTACAAAATGGAGTACTGAGAAAATGCACACAAGAGTACATATAGGACAGAAGCCTTATAATTGTGATGTTTGTAGAATAGAATTTAACCAGTGTGATTATCTCAATAAACACAAGAGAAAATTTACTAAGGAGAACATTTACAAGTGTGATGACTGTGGAGTAAGATTTAATCATTATGGTAATCTTAAGAGGCATCTGAGAAAACATACAAGAGAGAAGCCTTACAAGTGTGATGTTTGTGGTAGTCAGTTTTCACAGTATAGTCATCTTAAAACACACATTAGAATACATACAGGAGAGAGGCCCTACAAATGTGATGTTTGTGGTATTGGGTTTTCAGATTGTAGTCAACTAAAAACACACAAAAGAATACATACTGGAGAGAAGCCTTTTAAGTGTGATGTCTGTGGTGTAGCATTTAACAAATGTGGCAGTCTGAAAAGACACCAAAGAATACATACAGGAGAGAAGCCTTACAAGTGTGATGTTTGTGGTGTAGGATTTATCACATGCAGTGATCTTAAGAGGCACAGAAGAATACATACAGGAGAGAAGCCTTACAAGTGTGATGTTTGTAGTGTAGGATTTAACACATGCAGTGATCTTAAGAGGCACAGAAGAATACATACAGGAGAGAAGCCTTACAAATGTGATGTTTGTGGTTTAGGATTTAACACACGTTGTAGTCTTAAGATGCACAAAAGAATACATACAGGAGAGAAGCCTTACAAATGTGATGTTTGTAATATTGGGTTTTCACAGTGTAGTTATCTGAAAACACACAAAAGAATACATACAGGAGAGAAGCCTTACAAGTGTGATGTCTGTGGTTTAGGACTTAACACATGTAGTAGTCTTAAGATGCACAAAAGAATACATACAGGAGAGAAGCCTTACAAATGTGATGTTTGTGGTATTAGGTTTTCACGTTGTAGTTTTCTGAAAACACACAAAATAATACATACTGGAGAGAAGCCTTTTAAGTGTGATGTCTGTTGTGTAGCATTTAACCAATATGGCAATCTGAAAAGACACAAGCAAAAACATACTATGGAGAATATTTTCAAGTGTTATTTTTGTGGAAAAGGGTTTACAAAGTGTTATTATCTGAAAAGACACCAAAAAATACATACAGGAGAGAAACTGTACAAATGTGATGTTTGTGGTATTGGGTTTTCAGATTGTACTCAACTAAAAACACACAAAAGAATACATACTGGAGAGAAGCCTTTTAAGTGTGATGTCTGTGGTGTAGCATTTAACAAACGTTGCAATCTGAAAAGACACCAAAGAATACATACAGGAGAGAGACCTTACAAATGTGATGTTTGTGGTATTGGGTTTTCAGATTGTACTCAACTAAAAACACACAAGAGAATACATACTGGAGAGAAGCCTTTTAAGTGTGATGTCTGTGGTGTAGCATTTAACAAACATTGCAATCTGAAAAGACACCAAAGAATACATACAGGAGAGAAGCCTTACAAATGTAATGTTTCTGATATTAATTTTTCATATTGTAGTCTTCTGAAAACACACAAAAGAATACATACTGGAGAGTAGCCTTTTTAAATGTGATGTCTGTGGATTAGCATTTAACGAATGTGGCAATCTGAAAAGACACAAGCAAAAACATACCAGAGAGAATATTTTCAAGTGTTAATTTTGTGGAATAAGGTTTACACAGTGTCCAATCTGAAAAGACACCAAAGAATACATACAGGAGAAAGACCTTACAAATGTGATGTTTGTGGTATTGGGTTTTCAGATTGTAGTGATCTGAAAACACACAAAAGAATACGTACTGGTGAGAAGCCTTTTAAGTGTAATGTCTGTGGTGTAGCATTTAACAAATGTGGCAGTCTGAATAGACACCAGAGATAACATACAGGAGAGAAGCCTTACAAGTGTGATGTTTGTGGTGTATGATTAAAGACGTGGTGATCTTAAGAGGCACAGAAAAATACATACAGGAGAGAAGCCTTACAAATGTGATGTTTGTGGTTTAGGAGTTTAAACACATGTTGTAGTCTTAAGATGCACAAAAGAATACATACAGGAGAGAAGCCTTACAAATATGATGTTTGTAATATTGGGTTTTCACAGTGCTGAAAACACACAAAAGAATACATACAGGAGAGAAGCCTTACAAGTGTGACGTCTGTGGTTTAGGATTTAACACGTGTGGTAGTCTTAAGATGCACAAAAGAATACATACAGGAGAGAAGCATTACAAATGTGATGTTTGTGTTTTTAGGTTTTCACGTTGTACTTCTGAAAACACACAAAAGATTACATACTGGAGAGAGGCCTTTTAAGTGTGGTGTCTATGGTGTAGCATTTAACCAATGTGGCAATCTAAAAAGACACAAGCAAAAACATACCAGGGAGAATATTTTCAAGTGTTATTTTTGTGGAACACAGTGTTCTAATCTGAACAGACACCAAAGAATAAATACAGGAGAGAGACCTTACAAATGTGATGTTTGTGGTATTGGGTTTTCAGATTGTACTCAACTAAAAACACACAAAAGAATACATACTGGAGAGAAGCCTTTTAAGTGTGATGTCTGTGGTGTAGCATTTAACAAACGTTGCAATCTGAAAAGACACCAAAGAATACATACAGGAGAGAAGCCTTACAAATGTGATGTTTGTGGTATTAAGTTTTTACTTTGTAATCTTCTGAAAACACACAAAAGAATACATACTGGAGAGAAGCCTTTTTTTTTTTTTTTTTTTTTTCGTTCGCCCGCTAATACTCGAGGCGAAATCTCAGGTTATTATTTTATGTCTAACCTGACATTGATTTTACGTGAGTATCCCTTTATTTCTTGTACAGAGACAGGTGTCCCTCGCCATTCAGGCAAATACTCGCCGATTTCGGAGGTACCCATTGCAGCTGGGTCGGCTCAGGAGCCGCCAGTCCCTGGTCGACGACACTCCTTCAAATGTCTTCGCCAGGTCTCGAGTTAATCCAGTCCAAATCCCGGTCGACGAAAAATCCTCAAATGCCGTCGCCCGGGTTTGATCCTGTATCACCCGGTCGCCAGAGCGGTGTTGTAACCACTACGCTAGCGCGGCTCCCTGAGAAGCCTTTTAAGAGGGATGTTTGTAATATTGGGTTTTCACAGTGTAGTCACCAGAAACCACACAAAAGAAAACATACAGGAGAGAAGCCTTATAAGTGTGACGTTTGTGGTTTAGCATTTAACAGTTGTGGCACACTTAAAAGACACAAGAGAAAACATACCAGGGAGAATATTTACAACTGCTATATTTGTGGTACAGGGTTACACAGTGTTATAATCTGAAAAAGACATTAAAGAATACATACAGGAGAGAAGCCTTACAAATGTGATGTTTGTGGTATTGGTTTTCCAGATTGCAGTCAACTAAAAACACACAAAAGAATACATACTGAAGAGAAGCCTTTTAAGTGTGATGTTTGCAGTACAGGATTTAACCAGTATAGTAATCTAAAAATACACAAAAGGAAACATACAGGAGAGAAGCCTTACAAATGTGATGTTTGTAATATTGGGTTTTCACTGTGTAGTTGTCTAAAAAGACACAGTAGAATACACACCAGAGAGAAACCCTATAGGTGTGATGTTTGTGGCATTGAGTTTTCAAAGCAAAGTTGTCTGAAAAGATACATTAAAATACACACCAGAGAGAAGCTTTATTAAGTGTGGTGTTTGTGGTTTAGGATTTAACTGATGTGATAGTCTTAAGACACACAAAAAACAACATATATGATAGAAGTCTTACAAGTGTGATAGTTGTGATCTAGGTTTTACAGATTGTTCTACTCTGAAAACATGCACAAGCATATCTTATGTACATTGAATAGAAGCCTTACAGTATTGATGTTTGTGGTGGACTTTTTATCAGTGTAGTTGTCACAGCGTTATTTTGCAGTGCATTTAATGTCATGTGTTCGGCGATAAGCCAGTCGGGAAAGGCCAACCATTAGCCGAACTGGTGGGTCATGTGACTACCGGAAGGCGGGGGGAAAAGGCACAAAATTGGGGAGTGAGAAGCTAGCCTGGTCCAGGAAGGACGGTTTTCCCTTATGCCAGCGAGATCGCTGTGTGGTTTATATTGTAGACTAAACTGAGTGCCTCCCATATTTTCGGACCTTGGTGATAATTACATGGTTAAGTTTAGAGCAGTGTAGAGTCTAGATTGTATTATCTATAGGCCGTAGTTTAATAAGATGTTGATGATTTGAGTGTGTCATTGTCATAGTTTTGCCGCTCAGGTGAGCGATATTTATAGCAGCCATTTTGTATAGTTTGTACCTTCGTGTGTGAAGGTGATAGTTTAAGCTGCTAAGGCAAGTTTAAGTGGTTTTCTTATTATTGTATTTGAAGGCCGTGTGAGGCCTTATTGTGTGTGTAGATTATTAAAGGGAAGTACCTGTTGAAAGTGTTTATTACTTTGTCAGCCAGTGTTGTGTGGTCATACCCTTATAAAGGCGAGCCTATATTTGTTATTATAAACCCACACAGCAGTGGTGTAACCCGTGAAGTGTTCTCCATGATAAGTGGCTCCTGACAGTAGTAATCTTAACACTTAGTAAAGGTAAAGGTAAAGGAACCCGTTACACGCCCATTGAGGCATATTGGGAATATGGTGTTAGGCCCATATTATCTTGACCGTCGGCACACGAGGGGTGATGTGGTCGGCATCACGCTGGCCGCCTTAACCTTCCCAGAGTAGCTCTGGTACCCATTTGGGGCTGGGTCGACCCAGGAGCCGTTTGTGGCCTAAAACCACACTATATGTGCACTAAAACCACATTTTTAGTTTCCAGGATTATATTTTTAGGTTGGGGTGTCCTAAAAAATGTCATTATATTTTTCTTACTTTATATACTAGAGCAATGTCTTATACGTCAAAATGTGCAGAATTGAAAAGGCTATGGGACCCAAAGACGCAGCAATAGAGAATGCAGTCAGCAACCCATAGCTTGACTGCTTGTATCAGGGTCAGCAAACCAGAGCTGACCAAGACCATACTCCACCTCCACATAGTGGTCCTGGAAACGGGCTGCATCACTGTAGTCTGGCTGAGAGAGTAGGGATCGAAGAGGGAAGGCAAACCTGGTCCCAAAAATGCCGTGCTTAAGTCAGATGTGCCGGCCGAAAGGCGCAGATATCGCAGCTCCACTGTAAACAGACACAACGCAACCAACGTCCTTTTCAGGACCAACGAGGAAGAGGAAGAAGAAAAGGCTATTATATAAAACCCAATTTTTGTTACTAAATTTATAAAATAACACAAATAGTATCAACAAAATGTTGTAAGCAATTTTTTTTTCATTTGACAACAAAAGTTCGAACTTACCTTCATATATAAAGCTTTTCACAGGCATGAAACTCCTAAAATTATTTTCCTTTTATGTTATATCCAATTATACAGAACACAGACAACGTTTCGTTTGTTTTTGATTATAAGTAACAGTTTGGTTTCCTTTTTAAATATTCAGGTCACATTGAAAAACTACAATGAAAACAAACTATGTACACAACTTTATACACAACTGATATTCACATTTACCAAAAACTATTTCCTTTCATGATAATTAGCAAAACAGTTATTTGTATGTGGGTGGGAATTATTTGTGCATTCTTCACAATAAAAGGATGTCCTGACCTTAACGTGAAGGATGCTGCAAATGATGCAGCTGCGATGAAATGTTGATTGTTTTATAAAAGGATTTGTTCTTCCAAGTTGTTAACTGCATTGTTCACTTGATCGCCATGCCCAATCCTGGGTGGAATTTGCTGGAAATCCACAGCAGCAACAAGAGAGAGTTTACAAATAAGTTGCAGTTTAAACTGAAGAAGATTGTGTATTATGGCATTTGTTGTTATTGACATTGCAAATAATTTATATGTAATGAACTGAGCTATTTCAAAAATCCATTTTTTTCCACAACTTTCTTTCTCTTCTGCTGAATGTGCCATATGTTACAATACTTTGGCTCACTCTGTCACATCTATTCATGCATTGACTGTAATCATCAATTTTCAATGGTTTATTTTTGTTTCACTAGAGCAATTAGTGATGTCTTTACTTTTCACTGTTGCGCAGCTTGACATAAATATGCATGTTTTTTTTTTGGCTTTTTTGTGTGTCCCTAACACATAAAAATCTCTTTTCTTGCTCTGTATACCACTTCATTTCCACATGCATTAGCTGTGTAGTTTTCAACTCTTGGGAAGTTCTTTTGATTAACGTTGACAGTCTCCGTGAAATAATGACTCCTGTTATTCAGATATTCAAGCAATGGCACACTTGTGTAATATCGATCAGCATAGATGTGATGACCTTTTCCACATGAAAGTAGCAAAGTGTCAAATGCTTTGATGGCTTGCTTACTATTTACATCAACTCCTGGACTGTAAGAAGTATTGGCCCCAAAGTATGTCAACAAATTTACTACATAATCAATGCTACTGTTGCAAAGACCGAATGACTTAACATGATATTTTTTGTGTTTAGAGGCATTGAACATTTTGTGAACCCATCTGCGTTTCCTCCCAATTACCATTTCATCCAAATACAGCTCATTGTAAGGGTAAAATGTGTCCCAGTCTAAGGGAAGGAACTGTAGTTTAAGTTTAGGGCAATTAGGAGTAAGCAATTAAGAAAAGGGAAAGAGACAGAAACATAGAGGTATGCGCAAAAGGAAGTGACCGCTGTGCACATCCCAGAGGGCTCTGAAATTAGTAGATAATTCAAGAAGCACGCTTCTCAGCACACAGTTCAGAAGCGTCGGAGACAAGGCATGTCTCATGAGCCCAAGTAGCGGTTGTGCAAGGTGAACCAGCCATCTTGACAGACATATGCTAGCTCATCAAGTTTGTGAACCTGATGGTCTGCGGTGGACAGACTCAGCAGCATTATACAATAGAAGATATTGCTACAGTAGTCAGACGAGTAAAGAACGAATTTATGAATGAAATTCATTATCCAGAGAATTGGTCATCTTGAGGAGGTATGTAGAAATTGATAACTAAGAAGTTCAGTGGGCCAGTCGTGTGAGGCCAGTGTTAACTAGAATTCAGGGAAAGCTTTATTCCCCAGAGTTGTCTGGTTTCATCAGTAAATAACCTGAACTTTAGCTAAAGTATATGAGTAGTCAAGAACAGACAAAGAAGTTATAAATATTGAATCAGGCAGAAATATCAATCAGATCAGAAGAAAGTTTCATGGCCATAATCAAGTAGAGTTTATATTCGATAAATGTTCTGCAGAACCAAGTGTGATGGTCGATATACTGTTTGACAACCAATGTATATCTTGTAAATAAACTGTGTTCGACTAGTCAAGGACTTGAGATCATATTCACACAGAGTTGTGTTGATAGATGTAATGTGTGACCACTGTATGTTTTCACATTTGTCGTTACCTGCTTAGGAAAAGAACCTGGGTATGGAAGGCAGTTGATATAACTAAACGATACAAGAACAAGCTGCCACAAATGCTTCCAGGATTCAAGATAAAATTTTCTGCAGAAATTGTTCAATTTTTGCTTTCCCTTGTGCATCTACGCACAGTGGGCTGATCACCTGCTTGCCAACCAATCTGATTACGGAAACAATGATAGATTGTTTGGTCTGTTTTTGTTCCACAAAGACGCCACTAGGCGTGGTGGAAACAGCGATAGATTGATCAATTTGTTGTTGCCCTAAGACGCCACTAGGCGTACTGGCCACATACTGCTTTGCCGGTTGATGGCTAAGGATGGAAGAAGAGAGAGAAGTTGTGCATCTACATCACTCATATAGAACATGGTGTGAATTAACATATGAAACCTATCCTATGTAAACATTTGTCTGTACCAGGGAGTTTGCATAAAGCCTTCCTTAGACCACTAATCACTAATGGCTGGTTTTTGTACAATCCCCATTGCTATAATCCCAGCACAAACATTGCAGTTTTGAAGATGTAATTGGATATCAGTTGTGATAGACGGATCTTATTGTCACTGTTTCTGATTTTGAGTCGCTCAGCATATTCATTTATAGAAACAGTAAGCTCTTCTATAATCTCATTAGTTAAAAGAGCTTTGAGACAATAAAATGCAGAAGAATCATCAGGTATAATATTTGGATTCATACCTGTAATCCTAGCTTGAGGTGGTACAAAACAGAAAGCATTATGTGGCCAGCATCAACTTTATTCCAGCTAATCTCCTCATTCATTGCATTTGTATTATCTTCATGGGAGGCGCACTGGAGTAGTGGTTACCAAACTGTGCTGGTGACCGGGTGACCCAGGATCAAACCTGGGCAGGACATTTGAAGATTTTTTGTCGACCGGGGTTTGGACTGGATTAACTCAAGCCCTGGCGAGGAAATTTGAAGAAGTTTCGTCGACCAGGGACTGGAGGCTCCTAAGCTGACCCAGCTCAAATGGGTACCTCCGAAATCAGCGAGAATCTGCCTGAATGGTGAGAGACACCTGTCTCTGTACAAGAAAAAAAGGGATACTCACGTAAAATCAGTCTCAGGTTAGACATACTAACCTGAGATTTCGCCTCGAGTAATAGTGGGCGCACACACACACAAAATTGTTCTTCATTACTTGTGGGTTCAGCTTCTCTATGTGGTAATCTAGATTTATCTTCTCTTGGTCTTTTCTTCATGGGAGCTTTATCTTCTCCTTTTCAAAATCAACAAAGTTAATGTAAAGCTGTCTGTGCCATTAACAGCATTGCTCTATAATGTTCCCTGAGGGTGAATATATGATCTGCACATCTTCTTTTCTTTCTGAATCCTGCTTGTTCTTTCCTCAGTTTATGATCTACTGCTTTTAAGTTCTCTGGATAATTATCATGCCTAGTATTTTACTGGGAAGTGAGAGGAGAGTAATTCCTGTCCGGTTTTTGCAGTCTGCAAGGTCGTTCTTCTTTGACAACTTGACAATTGTTCCTTCATTCCACTCCGTCGGTGTTGTCTCTGTTTTCTAGACTTGTGCAAATAGTGGTTCTAATACCGTAGTTCTGCTGCTAAGTTCAGGGTCTGTGTTAAATAACTCAGCATTGAAATTTTCGTGACCAGGAGCTTTTCCATTCTTTAGCCCTTTGATAGCTGTGATTGATGATTTCTTCCCTTCGCGGAATGTCTGTATTAATATCTAGATCATTTTCAGCCTCAGGAACATTCAACCGTCTCTGGTGGTTCCTTATTCAGTGTTTCTTTGAAGTGCTCTACCCATCTTGTTTCCTGCCCCTGTGCTGTGGTGATTAGATTTCCTTGCTTGTCTCTTACTAACATAATATTGTTTGCACTCCATTTTCCACTGAATGTTTCAGTTATTTTATCCACTGTGCTTTGCTCATTTCTCAGTGCTGCCACTTCTGCCTGTCTTTCAAGATCATCTAGGAATTTCTTTTTGTTGACTCGGGTTTTATGTTTTACTTCCTTGTCCAGCTGACTGTACTGCTTGCTATATATTTCATTTAACCTGGGAGATTGTGCTTCTGTTTTCTTTCTTTTCTAAACGCTATTGTGTTTAATATTTCTGGTGTTATCCAATCTTGTCTCTTCCTTTCCTGGAATCCCAAGCATGATTTGCTGCTTTCCTTAAATATTGTTGAAATGAATTTCTATTGATAAGACCAGATATCAGTATCTTATTGCTGCAGCGGTGAGCAACACAGAAGACCAACCTGATGATTTGGAAACCCTCGGGATTAAATTCAAGGACATCATAAAGACAGCTGCTGCAGAAGCATGCGGTGAAGTCCGACTTGGGAACAAGAGAAAGAGGACACCTTGGTGGACAGAGGAAGTCAAAGAGAATATAAGAGAGAAGAAAATGGCATGGAAACAATACTTAGGAGCTAAAAACACAACAGGACAAATGGAAAAATATAGAGAATATGTGACACTCAGAACAGAAGCAAAGAACAAAGTGCGAGCAGCAAAGCAGAAGTCCTGGGAAGAATTTGGAGAAAGCTAGAAAAGGATGCACAAGAAAACCAGAAATTGTTCTATAAGACCCTAAAGAACATTAGGAAGGAAAAACAATGCCCTCTCAAATTTATAAAGGACAAGCAAGGCAAATTGCTTACTGCCCAGAAGGAAGTAATGGAAAGATGAAAAGAATATTTCTCAGAACTCCTGGATGGTGAGCATGGTGAAGCATCAGAAATGATAACCACTAGCACAGAAGAGAAAACCAATGATGGTGAAGATGACATAAAGATGGAAGAACTGAAGGCAGCACTGGAGAAAATCAAGATGGGCAAAGCAGCAGGGCATGATGGTATAACATCAGAAATGGTTAAGTACATGGGAACATCAGGCGACCTATTACTCTTAAGGGTTTTACAGGCAGCGTGGTACAACAAGACAATACCAAAGGATTGGGAGATTGCCATCATAACACCAATTTTCAAAAAGGGTGACAATCGACAGTGTGGAAACCATAGAGGCATATCCCTTCTCAGTGTCCCTGGTAAAATCTACTCTAGAATCCTAGAGCAGAGACTCCGACGCCTAGCTGAGCCACAGTTGGATGATGTCCAGTGCAGATTCCGAGCAAACCGAAGTACTCAAGACCTAATCTTCACACTCAGACAGCTGAGTGAAAAGGCCCTTGAGTATAAGAGTGAGATCCATCTTTGTTTCATAGATCTGGAAAAGGCGTTTGACAGGGTCCCCTGGAGCAAACTTTGGGACTGTTTGGCAAGGAAGAATATTCCAGCACCTCTGATTCATGCTATACAGAGCTTCTACAAGTCTTGCAGAAATTATGTGAGGACAGCAAACCATAAGTCAGAAGAGTTCAGGACCACCACTGGTGTAAGACAAGGTGATATCCTATCACCTTACTGTAAAGTTTCTTTCTTTCCCACGCTGTAAAGTGTCAGTCTGTAAAGAAGCGTGGTGTGTTGTTGAGATCAGGCATGCTCCAGTCTACCCAGCTATAAATGGGTAACTCACCCTAGTCCTGAGTTAGGGAAGGCAAAGGTGGCTGTCAACAGTAGTTTCCCTCTAAGGCTCCAGGGGAAAGCAGGCCTTAAACTTGGTCACTTCAACCGACGCAGGATGGTGTATGTATGGAGTAGAAGTGTAGACTGTGATTAACGCGAATGGTGTACTGTTCGTGTGCTGACCAATATAATCACTCATACACATGTGTCTACAAGGCACCAATGCAGACTGTTAGGATCTTTGTTTACACAATTTATTCAGACGTACACACTGGGACATACGAGTACATCATGGGTATGTTGACACATCGATTTGTAGGCATACATAGCAGATCTGAAGTCATGACACATTCATAAATAATGGGTAGTACATCAAAAGTTCAATGTCATGATACATTATGGCCGCATCCCCTATCTGACTAAACGCGTCAGTGAAGGCGGATCGGTAAACAACTAAAGTTGCTTGACGTCCATAGTTTGTAGTATATTATGAAACCACGAAAAGGGGGTTTCTATCAAGATTGAGATCTCCTTGTCACTGTCCGAGTAATAAGATACATGCCCCGTTCTTTGGACAGTGATACTAAAGTATGATGACAGGAATTTAACATGGCCGCCTTCCTGAGTTGTCGCTCACTCGCTCACAGGAGGATATATTTATAAGCCAAAGTTAATTTGCAATACATATGCATAATTTCATAAAGTTCCTCCATACAGATCTACAGTAATCCAGTTACCTCACGTAGACATAATTACAGTATGGAGCCCGTCATCTCCGTCGATACAAACTTGACCCTAGCGTTGCGAAGCACAAAATTCCAGCTAGGTCTAACCGACCTGAGATCATCAATAACAGGGACTGGCATTACATGGAGTCCGAATCATACATGGTACCGTACCTTAGGAGAGTCTCTAACACAAACTCTAGTAGAGGAACAATCTCCTATAGAAGAAAAACCACTTCATAAATCATTTTTCCTTAAGAATCTGCCAGCCCTAGAAAAGGCGTACCCGCCATTGTCACGGTACATCGGAACTCATTACGACTAGACAAGACAACTCATACTTCCGCTAGAGCGGAATAACAAGAATCTAGTCCTGCCTACCCATCAAAAATATACAATATAGGACTGATTCTACTTGTACTAATAATATGTAATACATATGAATTCAGGCCATAAACATAATAAGCAAATTAATCTATTTTCTGGCCCTAAGAAATAGGTACAGGCATGAGAGCAAAATCCATGCGCCGGATCAATATCAAGAACGATTACTTCCTATAATCAAAAGTGTGAATCAAACATGGATTCTCTCGCTTTTACCATAGACAGCATTTTCATACACAAATGAATGAATGTCTATATTTTTCCCATATTAAATAGCCATATCGATTTTTGTAATATGTGCGTCAAAATATGCACGCAACAGATTACCACACCCCTCGGGAAAAAAAAATGGTACATTTTTTTTTTTTGGAAATACATCTAGGAGCAACATACAATAGGCTCACAACGCACCAATAACAATGCGCAGATGATAAGCATAAGTTTTTTGACCTTAGAGAAGGTACTTCTCTAAGTATTAATATTTCCAGAGAGGTGTCACCAACGCATACTACAATATTAGCAATGACACAATTCCACATTAGTTTATACATAAATTTCATCTAAGATATCTTAACATCATGATCATCAAAGACGAAAAACATTGAAAGATCAGCGGTGAATAAATATCAATGAACCGCTAAGTAGTGTTACAATCAATATATGATATATTACATATGTGTACACATTTCAACATAGAAACAACTGTATCAAAGTTGTATAACAGTTATGAATCATGTGGGCATCTAGACAAAATATCTGCCATCACATTTTCTGACCCACGGATAGCTCGCACCGAAAAATGAAATGGCTGTAGAGCAATCGCGTATCGCGTTGATCTCGCGCTCTTCAGATTTTTACTCTGAATAGCCGTAAGAGCTTTCTGGTCAGTTTCCACAATGAAATGCGCGCCCAGAAGAAATCTTTGCAGTTTAAGGATTGACCAAACCATAGCCAATAATTCACGGTCTAGGACCGAGTAATTCTTCTCTGCGGCATTTAATTTCCGAGAAATATACATCACAGGATGCAGAGTTCCAGAGTACTCTTGCATTAGTGCTGCTCCAATACCGGTGGATGAAGCGTCACTACGAAGAATAAATGTCTTATCCTTAGAAGGCAATACTAGGATAGGTGAAGTAGAAAACATAGTTTTAACCTTATCCAAAGAGGATTGACATTCTTGAGTCCAATGGACTACATTAGGAGACCCTTTCTTTAGCAAGGAAGAAAGAGGTGACATAATGGAGGACAGATTCGGAATGAATCGTCCATAAAATTGTATTAGACCTAAGAGACTTCGCACTTGCTTTTTAGTCTTAGGAATAGAAATGTTAAGTATCTTACTTGTATTATGGTCTTCTGTTTTTAGGAACCCATGACCAACACGGTGTCCTAAGAAAGATATTTCGCTAAAACCAATACATGCTTTCGATGGTTTCGCTGTCAGGTTATGCTCGCGTAAGATAGACAATAGTTCATTTATCCCATTATAGTGATCGTTCCAAGTATCACTGAAAAGACAGATGTCATCAAGATACGCAATGACATCTGAGCGATGAGATAGGATTCGACGCATCATGCGTACAAATGTTGCAGGGGCGTTCATAAGACCAAAAGGCATGAAATTCCATTGGAATAGACCCCTAGGCATCGAAAAAGCAGTAAACGGTTTGGCGTGTTCGGATAGTGGAACTTGCCAATGTCCCTTAGACAAATCGAGTTTAGTAAAGAAATGAGAATTCGATAGTCTCGTAAGTAGCTCTTCTAGTAAAGGCATAGGTTCAGCATCAAATTTAGTCACTTGATTCAATTTGCAATAATCCACGCAAAGACGTATGTTATTGTCTTTTTTTCGTACAATAACCATCGGCGAAGAATATGCTGATGTGGATGGTTCAATAATTTTTAACTCTATCATCTCATCTAACTCTTTCTCTACCTGTGCTTGAAAATGTATCGGGATAGGATACGGTCTGACTCTTATAGGACTATGGTCAGTAAGAATAATGTCATGTTGAATGACATCAGTTTGACCAGGAATGTCAGTAAGGACATCCTGAAATTGTTCTAACATAGTAGAAACTTGTTTCTGCTCTCCTGGAGATAATTCTGGAGAAATTGCAACATCTTTCCATGATTCATTAGAGTGAAGAGGAATCATTGGAAAAGGTAAATGAGAAACTCGTTTCCTCATCCTGTATTACTGACAGAGATGAGTATTGTCCATGTTGGACTGGAAAATCGTCCGTTGCCTGGAAAACAGGTTGTAAATAATCAGGACGTTCATGGAATTCCGTGAGCATGTTGATGTGGAAGGTTTTACGCTTCCCGTCAATATCGACGATATAGTCAACATCGGAAACTTTTGATATTATATCGTACGGACCTTTCCAAGAAATAAGAAGTCTATTTTCCCTACAAGGTAGCAAGACAAATGCTTTGTCACCTGGACAAAGTTGTCGCAAGCATCTCTTTTTATTGGCAAATTCCCTTGCCTTCTGTTTCGCAAATTCAGAAGAAGCAGTTGCCAATTTGCATGCTTCAATAATCTTGTGTCTAAGTGCGATGACATATTCATAAGAGGATTTTGTGTCATCGACAATATTATCAGCAGTTATAAGATCATGAAGTAAGGACATAGGACCTCGCGGTTTCGCGCCAAAGACAAGTTCAAAGGGAGAAAATCCTGTATGTTCGTTGGCGACCTCTCTATATGCAAAGAGAGCCGCGGGTAAAACCCTATCCCAATCCTGAGGATGATCTTCTGTTATCTTACCTAGTAGGTTTTTCAGAGTTCTATTCAAACGTTCCACCATCCCATTGGACATAGGATGATAAATACTACTCAGCGATCTCTCTATCTTAAGAGTCGACATTACTTGAGACATGGTATCCGATATGAGTTGGGTACCATGGTCGGATAATATTTCTGCTGGAAACCCCAGACGAGAAAATATTAACCAAAGAGCATCTGCGACATCAGCAGTAGTTATGCTCTTTAGAGGAACAGCCTCCGGCCAACGTGTGCACATATCAACACACGTCAAAATAAATTGGTGTCCTCTTGCAGACTTTATCTTAAATGGACCAATGATGTCTATCGCCATTTTTTGAAATGGTCGAATGGGAATGTCTGCAGCCTGAATAGGTGCATCATGGCGTGGACCTCTGGATTTAATCTCTTGACATACTTTACAAGATCGACAATAGATTCGTATGTCCTTATTCACAGCAGGCCAAAAGAAAGATTGAAGAACTCTAGCTTTAGTACGGGAAAAACCCATATGTCCAGCACACTGCGAATCATGAGCGTGCTGTAAGATTTTAACTCTCATATTTTTAGGCACAAGGATTTGAGAATGAATGGACTTAGCGGGTCTTGTACCATACGTACAAGTACGCCATTCTTCATCGTAATCCAAGATTTACGATTTGTATCCTTATTCGGATCACCTTTTGTTGACAGAGTAAAGAATTTCTTTAGAGTAGGATCATCTTCCTGCTGTTTGATAAAGGAATCATGGGAAATCTCCAAGGGATCATCTTGGATCTGCGCATCATTATCTTCAGAATGTGAAGATTGTGGCATATTAAGAGCTTGAGCCCTAGTGATTACTGCATTAGCAGATTGCATATTAACATTTTCCCAATTAGAAATTTGTTGTGGAGTGCATTCTTTCACTCCATGAATGCGACCGATGATAAGATCAGCGATCGGATTCGGCAAGAGACATGCTTGCACCTCTCCTGTAAAGAAAGGCGTAGCAATATTGATAATGGCAGTGGAGTACTTCTCCAATGTGCCACCAAATGTTACACATTTGACTATATTGCCTGTAGCTCGAGAAGGATTTACGAGTGATTGCCTCACTCCGATGGTAGTGCACCCCGAGTCGAAAAGAATTGATACCGGAGTACCATCTATTAGGCCCCTATTAAAGACAAGAGCACCCCTTCCATTATGCGCGATTGACGCATGGAGCGCGGGAAGCGGGTGACCGCAGCTTAAAGTAGAAACTGTGGTTGGATCGAATAATGTTTTGCATTGCGAACACTGAGATGCTCTAGCAAAATCGAAAGCGGAATTTGCTACACTATTGGAGTCTTTTTTATCATTATTCTGATTATCGGTGTCGTGGAACTCCTGTTGTGCAGAGTTAGCCTGGTAATACGATTTACCATGTCTTTTGTGTTGTGATCTACCTCGGTTATGATTGTCTCTATAATTATTATTTCCTCTGTTATAACCCCTATTTGGGTTTGAATCATAATATTCATGATCATAATCATCACGCTCATTATACTGAGTATCCCTGTAATATTGGTTCTTTTCTCTCCATGAAGAACTTGGGTAGTTCCTATAGCTACTCCCCTTTCGAGAATGTCTAAAATTATGGGTACCCCTCGCGTGTCGAGGACTATCAGCCCGATTCCAGTTCTTCAAAGAAGAACTCTGATTTGAGTGGTTATCTTGGTTTTGATACTTATTCCAATTAACCTTTTTATCAAATTTATTTTTAGCTCCTTGGAATTTGTGTGAGTAATTCTGATTATATTCTGTTGCCGAAGCAACTGGCATACTCTCTTTAATGTTAGAGTTACTAAGAATCATGTCAGGGTGTGCCGTGGCATACTGGTCACAATATTCTTCCATTTGCTTTAATGTACTAGGTTTACGCTCATGTAAGAACTCTAGGAATGATTTATTTACAGAAGACATGACCTTGTCTCTTAGCAATAAATCAGTAAGACCATCAAATGTTTTCTCTGTTTTGGATAATTCAATCCATTGTGAAAGTGTAATTCGTGCTTTTGAGATGAATTCTGAGAATTCTACACCTACCTCAGGTCTCATTGTTTTAAACAAAAGACGATAACCTTCCTCAGACAGCTGATATCTCTTTATCAAAGCTGCCCTAACAGCATCATAATTATCCTTGTCGGCCTCTTCAACAAAATATAACTTACTCAGAGAGTCCCCTTTTAGATTTTCAGACAACTGATTCACATACTGTGATTTGTCAACATTATGAGCTCGACAAGCCCGTTCAAATCTAGAAAGCCAAAATGTTATGTCATCACTGGCAGAGTTGAACGCTGGTACCTTGACCTTGTACACAAAGGGTTTACCATTACCACCAGATGCCTGATTAACATTACTCATACATGTCAATTTTAATTTCTCTAATTCAAACTCATGTTCTCTTATTGCTTTTCTCTCTTCTGCCTCTCTATCTAATCTTTTCTGTTCTGCAGCAGCTTCTAATTTTTTCAGCTGCAACTTCTAATTTTTTTCTGTTCAGCTGCAACTTCTAATTTTTTCTGTTCAGCTGCAACTTCTAATTTTTTCTGTTCTGCATCAAATCTCTTTTCCTCCACTTGCATCTGCAATTTCTTTAGTTCAGCAGCAATATCAGCTTCTTTTTCTAATCTTTTTTCTTCAGCCAGAGCTTTTCTCTCTTCAGCAGCAGCTTCTCTTTCTAATCTTTTCTCTTCAGCCAGAGTTTTTTTCTCTTCAGCAGCAGCTTTTCTCTCCTCTGCCGCTAATGCTTTGTCATATTGAGCAACAGCCCATTGTTCTAAGTCTTTCCCAGTCTTCTCAAGGGATTTTCCTTGTGCAATAAAATAATCTAATGTAGACATCTTGTCTTCTTAAATCAGAAACCTGAAAAAGTAAATAAATTACCTTATTTCACTTTAATGGGAGACAAGTCTATACCATAGACTTAGTCTTAGTGAAAAACTTGTATGGTTTATAATAACCAATGATAACTTGAGTACCTGTGGACAACAATAACTGTATCTCAAATACTGTGGGAGACAAGCCTTACAAAGGTCTTGTATACCTCAATGTAATCAAAGATCACTTGGGTACCTGTGGAAATTAATCATAAAGTACTGATCTGTACTATACTATCAGTGTATACCACTATAACTTCTATGTCATATGTCAACTAAAGACATTACAAAGGACAAACAAGAAAAGACAATATGAACACATTTGCAGAGATCAAATTAAATTAAATAGGAGAAATGAAAAAAAAATTATCACAGAAACTGTGATGATAACTGCAATAAGATAACAAGACAAATAACGCCACAGTGTATAAACATAAGGGTGTAAAAAACTGAAATGAAAGGAAAGATGAGACCTACAATTATACAAACAAATTAAACAAAAATAAAGAACAGAAAAAATGTTACAAATACAAATATGAAACAGTCGTCACAACTAACCAAATATTTGCAAACTATGTTGCATGCAAATTTCAATTAAGAAATTGCTCCCTATAGAACGCCAGAACAAGACCAATATCACTCGGTATTTCCTGTTCTAGTCACCTCCCATCCAGGCCCGCAAAGACAAAATAATCACACATATAAACAGATAATATATAAACATAAATATATATAAATCATCAATGTGTGTATCATATCATGCAATGTGTTGACGTTGCAATGTATAGTACTGTATGCTCAGTTTTAATCAATTAGACTACCACTTTATTGAGTAATAGATTTGCATTCTAACTATTACACTGTCCAATTTTTTTGAGCACATTAGAAGATCCACCGATGAAATTTGCACTTTATGTTCAACAATGCTCTTGTATTACAGCAGGATAAACAATCACTGGTTTAGAACACTGACTGTATTGTGCCAAATGTCAACAAGTGCTGACCCAGATATTGCTACTCTTGTCAGAACAGGTCAAGCTGACATTGATTGTATAGCTGTCCTACTGGTGTTGATGTGGTCAAACAAATGTTCTTGTAACTGTAAAATGTGATTCTCAACACAAGACTGCGTAGGCTGGACCCAGGGATCTGGCTCACCACTGTAAAGTTTCTTTCTTTCCCACGCTGTAAAGTGTCAGTCTGTAAAGAAGCGTGGTGTGTTGTTGAGATCAGGCATGCTCCAGTCTACCCAGCTATAAATGGGTAACTCACCCTAGTCCTGAGTTAGGGAAGGCAAAGGTGGCTGTCAACAGTAGTTTCCCTCTAAGGCTCCAGGGGAAGCAGGCCTTAAACTTGGTCACTTCAACCGACGCAGGATGGTGTATGTATGGAGTAGAAGTGTAGACTGTGATTAACGCGAATGGTGTACTGTTCGTGTGCTGACCAATATAATCACTCATACACATGTGTCTACAAGGCACCAATGCAGACTGTTAGGATCTTTGTTTACACAATTTATTCAGACGTACACACTGGGACATACGAGTACATCATGGGTATGTTGACACATCGATTTGTAGGCATACATAGCAGATCTGAAGTCATGACACATTCATAAATAATGGGTAGTACATCAAAAGTTCAATGTCATGATACATTATGGCCGCATCCCCTATCTGACTAAACGCGTCAGTGAAGGCGGATCGGTAAACAACTAAAGTTGCTTGACGTCCATAGTTTGTAGTATATTATGAAACCACGAAAAGGGGGTTTCTATCAAGATTGAGATCTCCTTGTCACTGTCCGAGTAATAAGATACATGCCCCGTTCTTTGGACAGTGATACTAAAGTATGATGACAGGAATTTAACATGGCCGCCTTCCTGAGTTGTCGCTCACTCGCTCACAGGAGGATATATTTATAAGCCAAAGTTAATTTGCAATACATATGCATAATTTCATAAAGTTCCTCCATACAGATCTACAGTAATCCAGTTACCTCACGTAGACATAATTACAGTATGGAGCCCGTCATCTCCGTCGATACAAACTTGACCCTAGCGTTGCGAAGCACAAAATTCCAGCTAGGTCTAACCGACCTGAGATCATCAATAACAGGGACTGGCATTACATGGAGTCCGAATCATACATGGTACCGTACCTTAGGAGAGTCTCTAACACAAACTCTAGTAGAGGAACAATCTCCTATAGAAGAAAAACCACTTCATAAATCATTTTTCCTTAAGAATCTGCCAGCCCTAGAAAAGGCGTACCCGCCATTGTCACGGTACATCGGAACTCATCACGACTAGACAAGACAACTCATACTTCCGCTAGAGCGGAATAACAAGAATCTAGTCCTGCCTACCCATCAAAAATATACAATATAGGACTGATTCTACTTGTACTAATAATATGTAATACATATGAATTCAGGCCATAAACATAATAAGCAAATTAATCTATTTTCTGGCCCTAAGAAATAGGTACAGGCATGAGAGCAAAATCCATGCGCCGGATCAATATCAAGAACGATTACTTCCTATAATCAAAAGTGTGAATCAAACATGGATTCTCTCGCTTTTACCATAGACAGCATTTTCATACACAAATGAATGAATGTCTATATTTTTCCCATATTAAATAGCCATATCGATTTTTGTAATATGTGCGTCAAAATATGCACGCAACACTTACCTTTTCAAACTCCTCATGGACGATGTCATCAAGGCATGTAAGGAGAGAACAAGAAAATATTCAGTGGGGTACCGGTACTGGAAGATGAGACAGGTCTATATTTTGGAGCTGGCATTTGCTGATGATGCTGCCCTGATTGCTAAATCAGAGGCACATCTCCAATCCAACCTGCAAGTCTGGAAGTAAGAGCTGGAGAATAGAGGGATGGTCATAAGCAGCTCTAAAACAAAATCCAAGGTGGTATCATGAGAAGAAAGTAGACAACAGATTAAGCTGGGAGAACAGGTCTTGGAGCAGGTCGACCACTTTAAATACCTCGGAGCTATTATAGACCGAAAGGGAGGCATCAAAGAAGAGTTGGCCACTCGAAAAGCAGCAGCTGGGAGACTTTTTCAGGCCATAAATCAAAGATTCCTCAGCAAGAGAGAGGTTGGTAAGAAAACGAAGATGGCTGTTTACCTCTCCACCTATGTCCCAGTCTTGACATATGGATGAGAGTCATGGGCAATGACTACAACCCACAAAATCCAGATCCAAACCTCAGAAATGAGGTATCTGAGGAAGGTGGTTGAAGTAACAAGAAGATACATGGTTGAAGTAACAAGAAAGATACCATAATTTGATATCGTCTCTTTTTATCAACCACAAAAGCATTTCTAGTAAGGGGGTCCTTCAATTTGATGATGTCATACCTTCTCCATTTAGTTTAACTGGTCCAACAATTCTGAGTCTCACCTTCAGTCTTGCTACTACTAAGTGGTGATCGCTTCCCACATCTGCACCTCTTCTTACTTTCATATCTTATAATGAATGCCTCTGGGAGCCGCGCTGGTGTAATGGTTAAGACGTTTCACTAGGGACCAGGTTTTTAAGGTTCAAGCCCGGGTGCCAGCATTTGTAGGAGTGTTATTGACCGGGAGTTTGACTGGATAACCTGAACGGCTCCTGCAGATAAACTCTCTGTGGATGGAAGGAGCGAAGCTCCTGACCAGGTTGGAAGGAAAGTCCACTCTCTGTCTCCCCAGCCTCGCAATGACATGTCATTGGGACAAAAGGGCTGGAAAGCTCAAGTGCCGCTGGTTAGAGAAAAAAAAATGAATGCCTCCATCTACTCTTGATCATAGTGTGGTCTATCTGGTTTCTGTCCCAGTCTTTATGTGATTCCCATGTGAATTTGTGAATTTCTTTGGGTGGAAAAAGCGTCCCTCCAATGACCAAGTTGTTAATGTTGCAGAAGCTTAATATTAGTTCATCCCCATTCTCGTTTACTACTCCGCTGCCACATTTCCCCATTACTCTTTCATTATATGTATTGTGTGTAACAACTTTAACATTGAGGTCTCCCATTACTATGATAAGATCATATCTAGGTGCGGTTTCCATTTCCTTTTGTAGCTGTTGATAGAATTCGTCCTTGACCTCTTCATTGCTGTCATTTGTTTAGGCATAACATTGTATTATTTTGGTGTTCTTGAATCTCCCTCTCAGTCTTGTTCTTATCAGTCTATTATTGATGGGTTTCCATTCCAGTAATGACCTTTCTATTTCTTTCTTTAGGATAATGGCTATGCCACCATTTTGCTGCCCATCATCTCTTCCAGAGTAAAGTACTGTTTCTTCTGTTGCTGTTTTTATTCTCCCTGTCTCATTCCATCTGCTCTCACTTCTATTTAATCTGTAGATCTCATTTCTGTTGTGATCTGCCTCAGTTGTCCTGCCTCATTAATAGTTCTGACTTTCCAGAACCCAATTCTGGTTTCGTGTTTTGCAGTCAGGGCATCTGTTTTCGTGGCAGTGGCTTCCTTTCAGCTTTCACTATGAGTCATGCGAGCCTCAGACTCCAGATGTCTTCATGGCACGGACATGCCAACGACCTGCCACTACATCTAAAATATTCAAGATGTGACCTCTGTGCAGATGATTGTACTATCTACACTAGTGACAATGACTGCGTGGCACTTGAAATGACTCTTCAGTGCAATGTAGACAATCTAACAAAATGGAGTAATATGAATCGTATGCCAGTAAACACGCAAAAACTAAATCTATACTGCTCAAAAAAAGTTAAAGGCCACTTTCAGTTTTTAGGTCATTTCAACTATGCTGTTTTTTTAAAAACCTGAACACTCAGTCAAAAAAGTTTTGCTGCATGCTTAAACAATGTTTGTTTATCTGACAATAAATCAAATCTGCGTTACGTGTGTGTACCTCCAAGGTCAATCAAATGTATGTGGTGGAAAGGGAAATAATGCATGTTTGAAAATGCTTCCTATGGCAAAGCCTGTTGATAACATTGCTGAAATTTGCATTTCACGTGCAAGTCGTGACTATAGTGAACACATTTCACCCACTTTTCGGAAGGAACGGGCAATGGGTATGTTTGTAACATTTACCAGTTTAGCCATGGCTCAGCTAAGACGCTTGACCAATGTTGACAGATGGAGAGCGATGGCATGGCTGCAGTATGATGTAGGGCTGCGAGAAGTTGCTAGGAGATTAGGAGTTGCCCACTCTGTCATACAAACTCTGCGTGATCGTTATAATGCAACCGGCAGTGTCGGAGAACAACACAGGTCAGGACGTCCAAGGTCTACCACAAGACGGCAAGACACGCTGAGCCATGGCTAAAATGGTAAATGTTACAAACATACCCATTGCCCGTTCCTTCCGAAAAGTGGGTGACATTAGTTCACTATAGTCACGACTTGCACGTGAAAAGCAAATTTCAGCAATGTTATCAACAGGCTTTGCCATAGGAAGCATTTTCAAACATGCATTATTTCCCTTTCCACCATGTGTATTTGATTGACCTTGGAGGTACACACGCGTAACATAGATTTGATTTATTGTCAGATTAACAAACATTGTTTAAGCATGCAACAAAATGCAGCAAAACTTTTTTGACTGAGTGTTCAGGTTTAAAAAAAAACAGCTTAGTTGAAATGACCTAAAAATTGAAAGTGGCCTTTAACTTTTTTTTTTTGCAGTATATATTGATTATCACCCGCCAGAAACTCCTAAACTGCACCAAAAGATCACTACAGCTACTCGCGGAATCAATTCTAATTGAACATGTAACAGAACACAAAGTTCTAGGGTTCACGATTGACCAGCACTTAACGTGGAACTCCCATGTACGGAATTTAACCAAACATTTAGCTCAAAAGACGTACCAGGTAGCCAAAATAAAACACTTCTTAGACGCAGACACCTCACATATACAGACACATCTAGATTACTGCTCTACACTATGGGATGGTTGCCCTGCTTCCACCTCAAAGAGACTGCACTCCCTGCATAAGAGAGCAGTACGTCTGATCACCGATAATCGCACGATGCCACACACAAGGACAGGAAAAGAACCCAAAATGCTGTCCCTAAAAAACATCTTCTCTACAACAAAGCCAAGCTGACTCATGCAATTCTATCTAACAATGCCCCGCCGCACCTACGATCATTGTTTCAAACCAGTAGAAGAGAGGGACAACAATTACATCAGTTGCGTCTGCCCAAACCTAGGATCGACCTGTTCAAAAAGAGTCTAGCCAACTCGAGCCTACTTATGAAACAGCCTTCCACACCACCTAAAAAGACTACCTACACAATATTCATTTAACAGAGCACTTTTCAAACACTTCCTAAACACTGATTATCTACCCCCATAGAAACATCATTTGCCTGTCAACATCTCATCCATAGGTCAACATTTCTTTTCCTCTTCCGCTCGTTTTTAATGTGAATATTTTGTTTTATATCCATGTAATATTATTATATAATGTAATGTTTGTGAGAATGTACCCGCATACCACTGTATTTTAGACATGTGAATCGAGAGAATGTACCCGCATACCACTGTACTATAGAGATGTGAATGTTTTCGTTTGCTCAAATGGGATGATGTAAATGAGAATAAGCAGATATACATTTTTATTTCTTTTTTTTTTTTTTAAACTGCTGAAAGACTTTTCCTGCTACAGAAGTGCGTAAGAAAGTGTTATTATTATTTCATTTTCCACCAAGAATGTATGGCTATAAACGAGAATGTGTTTATGTAATTTTTGTATTGATGAATGATGACACATTTAAAAATACAAATTACTTGTAGACGTATTACCGCATGAGTGAGTGTCGGTATACAGAATTTATGGTAATTTCCTATCTTTCGTACCTTTTTTGCTCCATACCGAATATGAGTATTTTAGAGTTATCCTCCCTTTAAAATTTCTTGTTCAGGGCATTTCGCGGGTATCGTTTATTTATTTATTGTTTTGTTTATATTATTTTATTTTATTTTTGGTTTTTTATTTATTTATTTATTATTATTATATTTCTTCAATCGTTATCTTGTTTGTTTAAAAAAAAATAAAAAAACCTACTCATTTTTTATTATGATTGCAAACTGTAAATGAATGCTGTTATGTTAACTTTATAATGTTGCATGCCTTTAAATTAATGCTTAAAGTAACGTGGGAATAAAAGGATATAGTATGCAAGATTAATGGGAGTGGAAGGGCACAATGTTAGATGGGCCTGCGCGCCCAATTCTTGTTACTCTTTAACCTACTCCCATTATTATAAAAAAAAAAAAAAAAATTTGTTCGTTTCGATTGTCCTTTCCCAACGTTAGATGGGCCTTGTTTTAACATTTGTTCGTTGATGTCCATTCCGTTAAGTAATTTGTTTGCTGTTTCCGTTAAGTAATTTTGTTTTAACATGGACATTGGTGTCAGCCCTGTGCTAAAACTACCAATCTGAAGGACCAGTGTACCTGTTACAGCTTGTGTAAGTGGTGCATACTGTTCTGCTAAATGTAAATGGTTGTGGAATGTTTCTGGTGGGTGGTGTGGCGTAGGATCACTGATGAGGACAGAGTCAGTGAGGTCGGGCTTACGGATGGCCGACCGGTATGTGAACAAGTATACCTGTAGATACGCGAATGTCAGAGTTCTTTAAAGGGTGTAATATCCATACTACAATCACACACACAGTAACGATGGTTCAGGAAGTAGAGTAACTGCCATACATTTTCACTGTTTATTAACGCCACAGTCACATAGACATCATGGGACGCCACTTCATAGCACATCATAAAGCAACATGTAGATAAGTCCATAACAGCGTGCAAAAATCCAAAGGCATATAATCATATATAACAGCCCATAGTAAATCCTCAGACATCAGTAAGAAAATTCGTACGACTCAGTTACTGGTACAAAAATCCCAAGCACAAAGGCTGCAGAGCACAGCAGCTCATAATCATAAACATCATGACGAAAATATCCATACAAGAAAGGGACTGTATACCTCACAGTTTACAATAATATAGCCTGAATCAACATACTCCAAGGCCTGAATAATACCATCTCCTGGGAGAAAGAACATTCCCTTTAATAATCTATCGAACTTCAAAATCCATCATCGGAAATATGAATGTATATAATGGCCTACAATCCATGGCCTGAAAATATTTTCAATCTCAATTAAATTCTCCCTTTCACAAAAAATATGCTGGAACACACTAACGAGATGGGAACGACCATCTCGAAGCTCTGCCAGAAAACACACTGTCACGAAATTACAGCTGCTCAAAACAGCTCAGTAAAAATAACTCAGGCGCGAAGTAACCGCGTGAGACCACAGCTCAGCTCAACCGTCTCTTCCCCAAAAACCTAACTAAGAACCTTCGAGCACTTTCTTTATCCTATTTTTAAAAAAACAAACTAACAGCTAGTCAGAAGAGCTGTGTTCGAAAATTACTGAGCATAAAGCCCCCCAGCTAAAAAAAACATATCACAAAAGCGTGCTTACAAGCGTGTGTGCAAAAATCCGACCCGTACATACAAGTCTTTAACACTTAACTCCTACTAACAAACTATGACTTAACAGACTACACCAACCCCTGGGGGAAAAAAATGATATTATCATTTTTTTTTTTGAAAAGTACATTGAACAAAAAATTTGAGGTCGATGCAATCCCAATATCTACACACAAGGATTACACGATGTTAAGTCATGTCAAAAAAAATGAACAAAAGAGGGATAGAAGTAAGTGTAAAGTAAGAAATGAAGTATAGAAAGATAATGAGATAAGCATACAAAGATAAACAAATTCAAAGAAATATGAAGTATGTGAAGTATAGACTAGGTATGAAATACTAAGTGAGAAGTGAAAATACAAGATGAAGTACAAGAAGAATGAGCAGCAATGAAAGAAAGCAAACAATGACATATCATGGTAAACAATAAGTTAAACAATGCATATCTATACCAAAGAACAAATAACTAGTTACCATTTAAAAATAGCATAATATGCATGATAACCAAGTTAATAAACTTATAAAGTACCAAGGATGAACTTATTATAGACATCAATATTAATAATATCGCTATGCATAGTTACCCCTAGCGCACAATCAAGCGCTGGTCAAAGAAAAAATACAATGTCAGAAAAAATACTTTTTTTCTTGTCTTCATTTTTTTTTTTTAAATGTACAATACCGAAATGTATCGTAATGATCAGTTAAGTAAAAATAGTAGCATCAATACAATTGTCATACGTTCAACGTTTATCAAAACACAGTAGTATAAGAACAATATGGTAATGAAATGGTGCATTATCAGAACACAGTTATATAAAAATAATATGGTAATGAAATGGTGCATAAAGATGAACGAACATACTATCTTAAAGAAGTTATATCATATTCTAATACAATACTCTCTAATATACTATACTATACTAATATACAATATTATCTACTATCCTAAAGAATTTACATAGTAAGGAAAACTCCAGTGGTCTTGGAACATCCTATGAACATGAAGAGGTAACATCATATAATGCGGAGTCAACATGCCGACTGGCTTCACTGGAACAGCAAATCTTGCGCAAGGTGACATATACAAGAGGTGGAAAAGTAACAGCTTAATCACGTAACATATCAACTCAGGTTCTCATGGGAAGGCCGTTGCTGTGAAAAAACATGAATGAAAATTTCTATTTTAATAACGGTAGGATTTTATAAAAGGCAATAATTAACTTTAAATTTAACCTACCAAATGTGGTCATGTAAACTTCCGACCCCTGTATGATGTTAATCAAACCGTCCTACGTTACACAAGAAAGGGTAACAGAGAAAGTAACACATAGTAAACTGGAATCATGAATTAAATAGGGTCATACAAGTGTTCTATCAGTGTGTGATAATGTATAACAGAGTCGTGAACATACAAGTGATACCGAAATCTTATAAGCAAATCTAGAAGATGGTAGTGTGCAATGATGTAGAGAAAAGTCATGAATATACACATGATACCAACGTCATGTTGAGTGTAATGATGGTTGACAATCTGAGATTTTGCGCAAGACAAAGGAAATGCAGTAGACAAAAGCGTACATCTCCCAGGCTGAACTGAAGTCATAGCCTGTGTACCGGGCACAGAAAATAGCAAGAAACATATAATAAAGATGTAAAAGCAGACAGTAGTAAACTTGGATCTACGTCGAAGTTTAAAAGAAAAGCAGTAAGTACGACAAAAAGTCGTAAAAGACGAAGATACTGAGCTAACCGACCCAGTGAGAAAGGTATAGAAACTCATAAGGTATAGATATGTACTAACAACTAAGTCCATACATGTGGCAAAGAAAACACTAGTCATAGCAGAAAAGAAGTTGCGATCAACGTGACTGGATGTAGATTCAGTCGTAGCGATAAAGTCAGTGTATGTGTCAGTCAAAACTGAAGGATCTTCTTCTGTAATAGTAGTTAAAGAAGAGTCAAAGTTAGTGTAACGACGTACTGAGGTATGTCGAACTGGGTTACCAGAAGCACTAACATTAGCATGATGAACAATCGTATCATCAATACTGCAAGATTGCACAAAATTAGCAGAATGTATGATGTTTGCAGAATGTACCTGGTGACAAGATTTTGGCATAGTTGTGAAGATTGTATCAGTAAGGTGATGTTGCTGTTCCCAAGCAGCAATTTGTACCGGCGTAGACACCTTTATACCATTTATCTGTCGGACAGTAAGGTCGGCAATAGGTGCTCTGAGCATACATGCGTGTATATGACCAGTAAAAAATGGTGTTGCAATGTGAACTATGGCAGTCGGAAAAGTCTCAACTGTCCCACCGAATGTCACACATTTCACCATATTACCTGTTGCGCAAGATGGATGAACTAGAGACTGTCTAATCCCAATAGTCGTGCATCCAGAATCGAAAAGTACTGAGACAGGATTATTATTCACAAACCCCTTATGTAGAGTAAGAGACCCTCTTCCGTCATGCGTAGCTAAGGCAGGAAGAGTGGGTAGAGGATGACCGCAACTCAAGGTAGTTATAGCTGTAGGTTGGAACAAAGTTGTGCACTCTGGGCACTGAGATGCTCTCTCGAAATCGAAAGCAGAGCAAGCAGTAGCATTAGAGACACTATTATCATTGTTACCTTGATCATTAATAACCTGGGGCTCTTGTTGAGAAGAGTTAGCATGGCGATGCGATCTATCATTTTGAGATCTACCGTCATATCGCGATCTATTGCGACTATTATACCTATTGGGAGCATTGTTATTTGCTCTATTGAAACTATTGTTCTGATTTGAACCCCAGTTAGCATTGTTGCGATTACTATTTCCCCTTTGGTCAAAATATCTGTTAGATGGATTTTGTTGTCTCCGAGAAAAATTATTGTAAGGTTGATAATCTCTATTGTAGTTACCCCTTCCAAAATTTCCATAATTGTTGGAACCAAGATGTTGAGGACCATTAGATTGTCTCCAGTTTCTTGAAGAAGGAGAATTACTATGTGATGGACCCCCTTGGCACTGTCCAAAATCACGATTATCTCTCCTACCAAAATTGCGCTCAGCACTTTGAGATCTACGGCGCAAATTAGGACCATATGGTATTGCCGAAGCCACGGGTAAACCCTCTCTGACCTGAGAGTGGCTAACAGTCACATTTGGGTGTGCCGTGACGTATTGGCAACAGTATTGTTCCATATCTTTCAAGTTTGTAGGCTTTCGCTAATGTAAGAAGGAAAGAAAAGACTCATTCACTGATGACATGACTTTGTCGCGAAGCAATAAGTCCATAAGGGCTTCATATGTGTGTTCAGTTTTTGAAAGTTCAATCCAACGTGAAAACGTAAGACGTATATTTGCTATAAACTCTGAAAAATCTTCCCCAGCCTCCGGTAACAGAGTCTTAAAGCGCAGACGATAACCGTCTTCATTAAGCTGGTATTTCTTTAATAAGGCAGCCCTGGCAGTATCATAGTTATTTTTGTCAGCCCCCTCCAACCTACTTACAACACTCATAGCTTCACCCGTAAGTAGTTCCATAGGTCGTGCACAATATTCCGACTTGTCTATTTTCTGAGATTCACATGTAAGTTCAAATCTATTTAGGTAAAATAAGATATCGTCGGAGGTAGATTTAAATTCAGGCAATCTGAGTTTATAAGAACGACTATTTGTCTTATGAGAAGTAGTTTGAGTGTCTGTAGAATTTTGTGTATTAACACTATTCACCACCTTCAATCTCTCCAGCTCTATAGACAACATCTTTTCCTCGTGCAGTCTCATATTTTCTTCAGCTTGCATCTGCTGTTGAAATTTTCTTTCTTCAGCCTCTAATTTCTGTTTTTCAGCCTCCATTTGCATTTGCTGTTGAATTTTTCTTTCTTCGGCTTCTAATTTCTGTTTCTCAGTTTCCATCTGAAATTTTCTCTCTTCTGCCTGTATCTGCAATCTCCTATCTTCAGCCTCCATTTTCTGCTTTTCAGCCTCCATTTTTTGCCTTTCAGCCTCCATTTTCTGCTTTTCAGCCTCCATTTACATTTGCAGTTGAATTTGCCCTACACTGGCCACCACTTTATGTTACAGCTTGTGTAAGTGGTGCATTCTGTTCTGCTAAATGTAAATGGTTGTGGAATGTTTCTGGTGGGTGGTGTGGCGTAGGATCACTGATGAGGACAGAGTCAGTGAGGTCAGGCTTACGGATGGCCGACCGGTATGTGAACAAGTATACCTGTAGATACGCGAATGTCAGAGTTCTTTAAAGGGTGTAATATCCATACTACAATCACACACACAGTAACGATGGTTCAGGAAGTAGAGTAACTGCCATAAATTTTCACTGTTTATTAACGCCACAGTCACATAGACATCATGGGACGACACTTCATAGCACATCATAAAGCAACATGTAGATAAGTCCATAACAGCATGCAAAAATCCAAAGGCATATAATCATATATAACAGCCCATAGTAAATCCTCAGACATCAGTAAGAAAATTCGTACGACTCAGTTACTGGTACAAAAATCCCAAGCACAAAGGCTGCAGAGCACAGCAGCTCATAATCATAAACATCATGGCGAAAATATCCATACAAGAAAGGGACTGTATACCTCACAGTTTACAATAATATAGCCTGAATCAACATACTCCAAGGCCTGAATAATACCATCTCCTGGGAGAAAGAACATTCCCTTTAATAATCTATCGAACTTCAAAATCCATCATCGGAAATATGAATTTATATAATGGCCTACAATCCATGGCCTGAAAATATTTTCAATCTCAATTAAATTCTCCCTTTCACAAAAAATATGCTGGAACACACTGACGAGATGGGAACGACAATCTCGAAGCTCTGCCAGAAAACACACTGTCACGAAATTACAGCTGCTCAAAACAGCTGAGTAAAAATAACTCAGGTGTGAAGTAACCGTGTGAGACAACAGCTCAGCTCAACCGTCTCTTCCCCAAAAACCTAACTAAGAACATTCGAAAACTTTCTTTATCCTATTTTTAAAAACAAATTAACAGCTAGTCAAAAGAGCTGTGTTCAAAAATTACTGAGCATAAAGCCCCCAGCTAAAAAAAAAAATTCATCACAAAAGCGTGCTTACAAGCGTGTGTACAAAAATCTGACCCGTACATACAAGTCTTTAACACTTAACTTCTACTAACAAACTATGACTTAACAGACTACACCGACCCCCGGGGAAAAAAAATGGTATCATCTTTTTTTTTAAAAGTACATGGAACAAAAAATTTGAGGTCGATGCAATCCCAATATCTACACACAAGGATTACATGATGTTAAGTCATGTCAAAAAAAAATGAACAAAAGAGGGATAGAAGTAAGTGTAAAGTAAGAAATGAAGTATAGAAAGATAATGAGATAAGCATACAAAGATAAACAAATTCAAAGAAATATGAAGTATGTGAAGTATAGACTAGGTATGAAATACTAAGTGAGAAGTGAAAATACAAGATGAAGTACAAGAAGAATGAGCAGCAATGAAAGAAAGCAAACAATGACATAACATGGTAAACAATAAGTTAAACAATGCATATCTATACCAAAGAACAAATAACTAGTTACCATTTAAAAATAGCATAATATGCATGATAACCAAGTTAATAAACTTATAAAGTACCAATGATGAACTTATTATAGACATCAATATTAATAATATCGCTATGCATAGTTACCCCTAGCGCACAATCAAGCGCTGGTCAAAGAAAAAATACAATGTAAGAAAAAAATACTTTTTTTCTTGTCTTCATTTTTTTTTAAAAATGTACAATACCGAAATGTATCGTAATGATCAGTTAAGTAAAAATAGTAGCATCATTACAATTGTCATACGTTCAACGTTTATCAAAACACAGTAGTATAAGAACAATATGGTAATGAAATGGTGCATTATCAGAACACAGTCATATAAAAATAATATGGTAATGAAATGGTGCATAAAGATGAACGAACATACTATCTTAAAGAAGTTATATCATATCCTAATACAATACTCTCTAATATACTATACTATACTAATATACAATATTATCTACTATCCTAAAGAATTTACATAGTAAGGAAAACTCCAGTGGTCTTGGAACATCCTTTTAACATGAAGAGGTAACATCATATAATGCGGAGTCAACATGCTGACTGGCTTCACTGGAACAGCAAATCTTGCGCAAGGTGACATATACAAGAGGTGGAAAAGTAACAGCTTAATCACATAACATATCAACTCAGGTTCTTATGGGAAGGCCGTTGCTGTGAAAAAAATGAATGATAATTTCTATTTTAATAACGGTAGGATTTTATAAAAGGCAATAATTAACTTTAAATTTAACCTACCAAATATGGTCGTGTAAACTTCCGACCCCTGTACGATGTTTATCAAACCTTCCTCCGTTAGACAAGAAAGGGTAACAGAGAAAGTAACACATAGTAAACTGGAATCATGAATTAAATAGGGTCATACAAGTGTTCTATCAGTGTGTGATAATGTATAACAGAGTCGTGAACATACAAGTGATACCGAAATCTTATAAGCAAATCTAGAAGATGGTAGTGTGCAATGATGTAGAGAAAAGTCATGAATATACACATGATACCAACGTCATGTTGAGTGTAATGATGGTTGACAATCTGAGATTTTGCGCAAGACAAAGGAAATGCAGTAGACAAAGGCGTACATCTCCCAGGCTGAACTGAAGTCATAGCCTGTGTACCGGGCACAGAAAATAGCAAGAAACATATAATAAAGATGTAAAAGCAGACAGTAGTAAACTTGGACCTACGTCGAAGTTTAAAAGAAAAGCAGTAAGTACGACAAAAAGTCGTAAAAGACGAAGATACTGAGCTAACCGACCCTGTGAGAAAGGTATAGAAACTCATAAGGTATAGATATGTACTAACAACTAAGTCCATACATGTGGCAAAGAAAACACTAGTCATAGCAGAAAAGAAGTTGCGATCAACGTGACTGGATGTAGATTCTGTCGTAGCGATAAAGTCAGTGTATGTGTCAGTCAAAACTGAAGGATCTTCTTCTATAATAGTAGTTAAAGAAGAGTCAAAGTTAGTGTAACGACGTACTGAGGTATGTCGAACTGGGTTACCAGAAGCACTAACATTAGAATGACGAACAATCGTATCATCAATACTGCAAGATTGCACAAAATTAGCAGAATGTATGATGTTTTGCAGAATGCACCTGGTGACAAGATTTTGGCATACTTGTGAAGAATGTATCAGTAAGGTGATGTTGCTGTTCCCAAGCAGCAATTTGTACCGGCGTACACACCTTTATACCATGTATCTGTCGGACAGTAAGGTCGGCAATAGGTGCTCTGAGCATACATGCGTGTATATGACCAGTAAAATATGGTGTTGCAATGTGAACTATGGCAGTCGGAAAAGTCTCAACTGTCCCACCGAATGTCACACATTTCACCATATTACCTGTTGCGCAAGATGGATGAACTAGAGACTGTCTAATCCCAATAGTCGTGCATCCAGAATCGAAAAGTACTGAGACAGGATTATTATTCACAAACCCCTTATGTAGAGTAAGAGACCCTCTTCCGTCATGCGTAGCTAAGGCAGGAAGAGTGGGTAGAGGATGACCGCAACTCAAGGTAGTTATAGCTGTAGGTTGGAACAAAGTTGTGCACTCCGGGCACTGAGATGCTCTCTCGAAATCGAAAGCAGAGCAAGCAGTAGCACTAGAGACACTATTATCATTGTTACCTTGATCATTCATAACCTAGGGCTCTTGTTGAGCAGAGTTAGCATGGCGATGCGATCTATCATTTTGAGATCTACCGTCATATCGCGATCTATTGCGACTATTATACCTATTGGGAGCATTGTTATTTGCTCTATTGAAACTATTGTTCTGATTTGAACCCCAGTTAGCATTGTTGCGATTACTATTTCCCCTTTGGTCAAAATATCTGTTAGATGGATTTTGTTGTCTCCGAGAAAAATTATTGTAAGGTTGATAATCTCTATTGTAGTTACCCCTTCCAAAATTTCCATAATTGTTGGAACCAACATGTTGAGGACCGTTAAATTGTCTTCAGTTTCTTGAAGAAGGAGAATTACTATGTGATGGACCCCCTTGGCACTGTCCAAAATCACGATTATCTCTCCTACCAAAATTGCGCTCAGCACTTTGAGATCTACGGCGCAAATTAGGACCATATGGTATTGCCGAAGCCACGGGTAAACCCTCTCTGACCTGAGAGTGGCTAACAGTCACATTTGGGTGTGCCGTGACGTATTGGCAATAGTATTGTTCCATATCTTTCAAGTTTGTAGGCTTTCGCTCATGTAAGAAGGAAAGAAAAGACTCATTCACTGATGACATGACTTTGTCGCGAAGCAATAAGTCCATAAGGGCTTCATATGTGTGTTCAGTTTTTGAAAGTTCAATCCAACGTGAGAACGTAAGACGTATATTTGCTATAAACTCTGAAAAATCTTCCCCAGTCTCCGGTAACAGAGTCTTAAAGCACAGACAATAACCGTCTTCATTAAGCTGGTATTTCTTTAATAAGGCAGCCCTGGCAGTATCATAGTTTTTTTTTTGTCAGCCCCCTCCAACCTACTTACAACATTCATAGCTTCACCCGAATGTAGTTCCATAAGTCGTGCACAATATTCCGACTTATCTATGTTCTGAGATTCACATGTAAGTTCAAATCTATTTAGGTAAAATAAGATATCGTCGGAGGTAGATTTAAATTCAGGCAATCTGAGTTTATAAGAACGACTGGGACCCAAAGATGCAGCAATATAGAACACAGTCAGCAACTCATATCTTGACTGCCTGCGTCAGGACCAGCGAATTAGAGCTGGTAAAGACCGCACTCCACCTCCACGTGGTGGTCCTGGAAACAGTCTGCAGCAGTGCATTCTGGCTGAGCGAGTGTGGATCGCAATGGGAAGGCAAACCCGGTCCTAAAAAATGCCGTACAGAAGTCGGATGTGTCGACCGAAAGGTGCAGATATCACAGCTTAGGCGCAAACAGACACAAAGCAACCACCGTCCTTTTCAGGGCGAACGAGAAAGAAGATAAGAACGATTATTTGTCTTATGAGAAGTAGTTTGAGTGTCTGTAGAATTTTGTGTATTAACACTATTCACCACCTTCAATCTCTCCAGCTCTATAGACAACATCTTTTCCTCATGCAGTCTCATATTTTCTTCAGCTTGCATCTGCTGTTGAAATTTTCTTTCTTCAGCTTCTAATTTCTGTTTTTCAGCTTCCATTTGCATTTGCTGTTAATTTTTTCTTCCTTTGGCCTCTAATTTCTGTTTCTCAGTTTCCATCTGAAATTTTCTCTCTTCTGCCTGTATCTGCAATCTCCTATCTTCAGCCTTCATTTTCTGCTTTTCAGCCTCCATTTTCTGCTTTTCAGCTTCCATTTTCTGCTTTTCAGCCTCCATTTGCATTTGCAGTTGAATTTGCCCCACACTGGCCACCACTTTATGTTACAGCTTGTGTAAGTGGTGCATAATGTTCTGCTAAATGTAAATGGTTGTGGAATGTTTCTGGTGGGTGGTGTGGCGTAGGATCCCTGATGAGGACAGAGTCAGTGAGGTCGGGCTTACGGATGGCCGACCGGTATGTGAACAAGTATACCTGTAGATACGCGAATGTCAGAGTTCTTTAAAGGGTGTAATATCCATACTGCAATCACACACACAGTAACGATGGTTCAGGAAGTAGAGTAACTGCCATACATTTTCACTGTTTATTAACGACACAGTCACATAGACATCATGGGACGACACTTCATAGCACATCATAAAGCAACATGTAGATAAGTCCATAACAGCGTGCAAAAATCCAAAGGCATATAATCATATATAACAGCCCATAGTAAATCCTCAGACATCAGTAAGAAAATTCGTACGACTCAGTTACTGGTACAAAAATCCCAAGCACAAAGGCTGCAGAGCACAGCAGCTCATAATCATAAACATCATGGCGAAAATATCCATACAAGAAAGGAATTGTATACCTCACAGTTTACAATAATATAGCCTGAATCAACATACCACAAGGCCTGAATAATACCATCTCCTGGGAGAAAGAACATTCCCTTTAATAATCTATCGAACTTCAAAATCCATCATCGGAAATATGAATGTATATAATGGCCTACAATCCATGGCCTGAAATTATTTTCAATCTCAATTAAATTCTCCCTTTCACAAAAAATATGCTGGAACACACTAACGAGATGGGAACGACCATCTCGAAGCTCTGCCAGAAAACACACTGTCACGAAATTACAGCTGCTTAAAACAGCTCAGTAAAAATAACTCAGGCGCGAAGTAACCATGTGAGACCACAGCTCAGCTCAACCGTCTCTTCCCCAAAAACCTAACTAAAATTGGTTACCTCTTGAAGCTTCTATAGAAGTGCCCTCATCACAAAAAAGACTTGTCAAAACAACAGCAGTACTCTTCGATTTTAAGGTAAGTGCTTATTAAAAGGTAACAGCAACGAACATTTTTATGCTCCTATCAAGTCTCCATGAAGACAGAATTTATCTAAATTTCACCTATCATTCAAATTTATTGTAAACTTTTAAAGAATACTTACTTACTTAGTCGTTCCTCTTCTACCGTGAGGTGTAGAGATTTGTAAGAGAGATCGCCATACTACTCAACATGCTATCTTCCTCCTGGCTTAGTTCCATTCTAGTCCTCAGTCCTTCAAAGGTTTTCTAATTTTGTCTTCACAGCGGACTTTGGGTCGTCCTGGAGGTCTGGATCACTGGCTCTTAGTTTCCCATGCTTGCCGTGGTAGCCGATCTTCTCCCATTCTGCAGACTTGGCCAAACCATCTCAGTTGCGATTGTTCTACTTAGGTCTGCAGAGGGTGGGTTATTAGGCCTTGACATATCATCTGGTTGCGGACCATGTCTCTTCTTGTTACTTCAACCGACTTCCTCAGATACCTCATTTCTGAGGTTTGGATCTGGCTTTTGTGGGTCGTAGTTATTGCCCATGGCTCGCATCCATACGTCAAGACTGGGACATAGGTGGAGCGGTATACAGCCATCTTCGTCTGTTTACCAACTTTTCTTTTCCTGAGGATTCCTCGATTTATGGATTGAAAGAGTCTCCCAGCTGCTGCTCTTCGGGTAGCCAACTTTTCTTTGATGCATCCCTTCCGGTATATGAGAGCTCCAAGGTATTCAAAGTGGTCGACCTGCTCCAGGACCTGTTCTCCCAGCTTAATCTGATGTCTTCTTTCCTCTCGTAATATCATCATGGTTTTTGTTTTCGAGCTGCTTATGATCATCTCTCTATTCTTCAGCTCTTCCTTCCAGACTTGCAGGTTGGATTGAAGATGTGCCTCTGATTTAGCAATCAGGACAACATCAGCTATTTTAACTGATTTGTAAACTGTTAAAGAAGATTAATCATTACATTTGTTAAATGTTATTTTACAAATTCATAATTGATTCAGTTATTATAGATATGAGTGCACGTGGATCAATCAGTAGCTCTTATATATATATATATATATATATATATATATATATATATATATATATATATATATATATATATATATATATGTGTGTGTGTGTGTATGTGTGTGTGTATGTATGTGCGTACCAAACAGAACCAACAATAATAATAAGAATTTCACTGTTAGTTCAGTTGGGGGCTTGTACGTGCTAAAAGTAATTATAAGACAATCCTCACAATAGTTGTCGGGCAGATGCTAAAGTTAACATTGCTAAGACTCATTCAGCATTGTTCTTGGTTTCAGAATATCTTGTAAACACTACCGCGAGGTAGAAGCATCATTATCTTTCTATTTGCATCTCTGCCAAGAGTAATCTTGTGCGAAGGTAGATACTATGGAAGACTCACATTAGATACTCTACGTTTTAGCCATTGTTGGGCTGCAGAGCACAGGGGAGGCAACCGGTGACACCATGACACCTTTTGCTGAGGTTTTGTTTAAAAGCAGGTGTTGGTCACGCTGATGTCATGATGGATACACAGGAGGATTCAGCTAGCTTTTTTTTTTTTTTTTTTTTTTTTTTTGTTGGTCCCGTCTATATGTCATTTCGCTTCATTAGTTAAAGAACGCCACCTAGATTTCGCTCAACATCGGCCAAAATAACCCAAAATTGCACAAAGTAGCCTAAGTTCCGATATCTAGGTATTTTTTTTAAAAACTAAGAGTGGTAACGCTGAGCGGGACTCCTACGCAACGCAGACGGTGTAAAAATTGATATTCTGTTTATTGAAAAGTTGGTGGTTTTTCCTGAATGTTTTAACAAGAAGCCTCAATGTGTGTATGACATTATTATTCTTTGCAAAAAACCTGAGTAACCAATAATCAAAATTCAAATCAAGATTAGGATTAAAGTTAGCATTAGTGGATAATTGTTAATGACTCCAAGCGACTCGGATGACTTATCGATACGATACCCACTTGAGGGACATGGCGGGTCATGGATACGAATGATTACTGCAACGTACTGTGTTACTATATTTTAATCACGAGCTGTTCCTCGTCCATCTGTTGCATTCAAGCGTATGCTTACTTACTTAGTCGTTCCCCTTCTACCGTGAGGTGTAGAGGTTCGGAAGAGAGAGCGCCAGACTATCCTATCGGCAGTCTTCCTCCTGGCCTGGTTCCATTCTAGTTCTCGGTCCTTCAAAGATTGTCTAATGTTGTCCTCCCAGTGGACTCTGGGGGGTCTGGATCCCTGGCTCTTTGTTTCCCATGCTTGTCGTGGTAGCCGATCTTCTCCCATTCTGCAGACATGGCCAAACCATCTTAGTTGGGACTGTTCTACTTGGGTCTGCAGGGGGTGGGATTTTAGGCCTTGATGTATCGTCTGGTTGCGGACCATGTCTCTTCTTGTTACTTCAACCACGTTCCTCAGATTCCTCATTTCTGAGGTTTGGATCTGGCTTTTATGGGTTGTAGTCATTGCCCATGACTCGCATCCATATGTCAAGACTGGGACATAGGTGGAGCGGTATACAGCCATCTTCATTTTCTTACCAACCTCTCTCTTGCTGAGGAATCCTCGATTTATGGCCTGAAAAAGTCTCCCAGCTGCTGCTTTTCGAGTGGCCAACTCTTCTTTGATGCCTCCCTTTCGGTCTATAATAGCTCTGAGATATTTAAAGTGGTCGACCTGCTTCAGGACCTCTTCTCCCAGCTTAATCTGATGTCTTCTTTCTTCTCATGATATCACCATGGTTTTTGTTTTAGAGCTACTTATGACCATCCCTCTCTTCTCCAGCTATTCCTTCCAGACTTGCAGGTTGGATTGGAGATGTGCCTCTGATTTAGCAATCAGGGCAACATCATTAGCAAATGCCAGCTCTGAAATACATACCTGTCTCATCTTCCAGTACCCCACTGAATACTTTCTTGTTCTCTCCTTACATGCCTTGATAACATCATGAGGAGTATGAAAAGATAAGGTGACAGGATATCACCTTGTCTTACACCAGTGATGATCCTGAACTCTTGTGACTTATGGTTTGCTGTCCTCACATAATTCCTGCAAGACTTGTAGAAGCTCTGTATAGCATGAATCAGAGGTGCTGGAATGTTCTTCCTTGCCAAACAGTCCCAAAGTTTGCTCCAAGGGACCCTGTCAAACGCCTTTTCCAGATCTATGAAACAAAGATGGATCTCATTCTTATATTCAAGGGCCTTTTCACTCAGCTGTCTGAGTGTGAAGATTAGGTCTTGAGTACTTCGGTTTGCTTGGAATCCGCACTGGACCTCATCCAATTGTGGCTCAGCTAGGTGTCAGAGTCTCTGCTCTAGGATTCTAGAGTAGATTTTACCAGGGACACTGAGAAGGGATATGCCTCTATGGTTTCCACATTGTCGATTGTCACCCTTTTTGAAAATTGGTGTTATGATGGCAATCTCCCAGTCCTTTGCTATGGTCTTGTTGCAGCACTCTGCCTGTAGGACCCTTAAGAGTAATAGGTCGCCTGATGCTCCCATGTACTTAACCATTTCTGGTGTTATACCATCATGCCCTGCTGCTTTGCCCATCTTGATTTTCTCTAGTGCTGCCTTCAGTTCTTCCATCTTTATGTCATCTTCACCATTGTTGGTTTCCTCTTCTGTTCTAGTGGTTATCATTTCTGATGCTTGACCTTGCTCACCATCAAGGAGTTCTGAGAAATATTCTTTCCATCTTTCCATTACCTCATTCGGGGCAGTAAGCAATTTGCCTTGCTTGTCCTTTATAAATTTGAGAAGGCATTGTTTTTCCTTCCTCATGTTCTTTAGGGTCTTATAGAACAATTTCTGGTTTTCTTGTGCATCTTTTTCTAGCTTTTCTCCAAATTCTTCCCAGGACTTCTGTTTTGCTGCTAGCACCTTGTTCTTTGCTTCTGTTCTGAGTATCACATATTCTCTATATTTCTCTATTTGTCCTGCTGTGTTTTTAGCTCCTAAGTATTGTTTCCATGCCATTTTCTTCTCTCTTATTTTCTCCTTGACTTCCTCTATCCACCAAGGTATCCTCTTTCTCTTGTTCCCAAGTCGGACTTCACCACATGCTTCTGCAGCAGCTGTCTTTATGATGTCCTTGAATTTAAGCCACAAGGTTTCCAAGTCATCAGGTTGTTCTTCTGTGTTTCTCACCGCTGTAGCAATAAGCCCCTGATATCTGGTCGTAATTTCTGGCTCTCTCAGCTTGTAGGTCTTAATGCTCATTTCTCCCGTTTGTTTACTTAGTTTCTTGCGTGATGTTGTGTAGTTCCTAGGCTGAGCAACTCTTTCAGTTGTTCTTTTGATTGTAAGCAGATAGTGATCACTTCCAATCTCTGGTACCCTCCAGACTCTAGCATCCCGGAGATATTTGAATGAGTTCCTCCTAACAATGGCATAGTCGATCACTGACTTCTCATTCTTTGTTGGTTCACACCTAGTGCATGCATGTATGCGCTTATGGGGGAACTTTGTGTTGGTAATGATCAGATTCTGCTCACTGCAGAATCTAAGGAGTCGCTTTCCATTGTCCTTGAGAGTGTCTTCTCCATATTTTCCGATAACTCCACCCCATCTAGCATGGTCATTTCCAACTCTGGCATTGAAATCTCCGAGCATGATAATTTCATCTAGGCAGTCATCCACTGTCCTTTGAAGCAGCTCAAAGAATTCTTCCTTGACCTCTGCTCTCTCATCCTCATTTGCTCATACACTATGACCAGGTTGACTATGGTTTCTCCTTCTTTTAGTTTTACAACCATAATGCGCTCCGAGACAAAGTTCTATCCCTTGATACTATCTTTCTGGTTTTTGGCCACAATGCAACCCACGCCCCCTTTAGCTCTTTTAGATGTGGGTACACCACTGTATAGCAGCATATTGCCATCGAGATCCATGACTCCTTGTCCCTTTTTCTTTGTTTCTGTAATAGCCAGGATTTCTAGTTTTGCTTTCCTCATCTCTTCCACCAGCTCCTCTTCTTTCCCATTTATACTTCTTGTGTTCCAAGTTCCATAAGTCGTAGTCCGTTCCAGTTCGTCACCGTTAGAATCAGTCTGGTTTTCTCTCTTATATTACTCATAATCATAGTTTAAAGCAAACAGGTGATTGGCCTGTTGTGCCTTTGCATGGTGGAGGGGCTGCCTCCTTACAGCCTCCATGCAGTCCGCCCTCCTCGTATTTCAGCCGAGCTTGGGACCGGCCTAGGTGGAGTTCAAACGTATGCACAAATGCAAATAATCATTTGGGTAATCTCGCTATTAAAATTATAGACCAAAAGGTAATTTATCTTTGTAATTAATATTATCACATGACCTGGACCGCAAGCAAATTTGAAATGTCATTCTGGTGATTATCTTACCAGTACCTCCTGTACGCTGTCAGTCACACAAAAAACATGCGGTGTATCACATGATTTTGTTTAATAATGAAGAAAAATATCCTGTGCAACCACGATAAGTTATAATTGGAATATATAGTGTCTTACCCATACATGCCACACCTCAGAGATGAAAAACCTGTACAAAAAATTAAAAAAACCTGTACAAAGACCCGCAAAACCTGTACAAAGACCCGCAAAACCTGTACAAAGACTGAAAAACGTAACAAAAGAGTTTATTCATGTAAAAGTATATTCAATTAGATGGTTCTGCACCATCATAGTGACATGCGGCCTTTGCCTTTTTAAGCATGTCTTCACTTGCTTTAAAACCTAAACAACAAGAGTTAGAATTTATTTTGCATTGTAGAAATGCTGTGACTGTATCATCATTTAGTCTATTTCTGCAGTCCGTGTGAATCTTTTTCATCATAGAGAAAGACCTCTCACAGTCAGCATTGCTGTGAGGCAATGTCAATAAGCGTTTCACTATGACTGCCAGACTGGGAAATCGTGTACGACCAGTGCTAGTTTTCAGGTTGATTATGTCAAGCCAGTACCTAGAAAAGCTTCTTTTTTGTCCAGCGTCAAATCTTGAAATACATTCATCAGGCAGCAAACAATAATCTTCAAATTCATCCTTTAACACCTCTTGGTCTAAATGTGGTGCAAAAGTGTTGGCCAGCTTACAGATTGCTGTATATTGAACTGTGTCTTTAAAGGCTGGATCAAGAATTTTGATATCCTTAAGGACTTCATTCTCAAATGGAAATTTATCCAATATCTTTTTCACAACAGCAACATAAAAGTTCCTCACATCTCTGAAAAATGAATTTCTCACTTGAGAACTTATATCTAACTCTTCCAGTAATGTCCTGTTGGACAGACCAACAGCAAGTGTATGGTCATCATGCTGTAGATCACGTTCAGCATACTTTAACAATCTTATATCTTTCACCTCTTTTACATATTTCATCTCTACAAATTTGACAATAAATTTTCGTAGCAGACGATCCATTTCATCCATCATACCACCTATTTGGGACTCATCTGTCTGAAACAATTTGTTAAATTCAGTCAACAGAGGTAGCACAAATTGGAGAAAACATAGAGTCATCTGGGTCAGTGGTGATTTTAGTAACTGATGAATGTTTTTGACACGGCATGGTTTTTCCATATCGTCGTGGCTCTCGAAGTATGAAGATAGAGCAGAATATTGATTTAAAATTCTGTCCACTACTTTCTGCAAAGAAAGCCAGCGAGTCTGGCAGTGCTTTAGTATGTCTAGTGCATCCACTCCTGTAAACAGTTGAAACTCTCTGTATGATTTTTTCCGTTTTGAGCTATGCTCAAAATGATAGAAGATATCTATCAAAAGGTCATCAACAGGAATAGTCAGCTGCTTTATACCCTCCTTGGCACAAAGATTTGCAAGGTGGCAAATACACCCTATACTAAACACATCAGGGTTCTTGCTCTTGATTCGCGTTAGTACAGAGTTTGATTTGCCAACCATTACATTGCAGTTGTCACTTGCAAAACCTATACAGTTAATCCATGGGATTTGTAAGTCGCTGAACACAGCATCAATATCACTGAAAATAGCTTCACTGGTTCCACCAGTACCGACCGGCATGCCCAGCAACCTGGTTCTAGGTCCTATGCCATCTTCAAATACCCTCACCATTATAGCTAAACGCTTGTCAGTTTTTTCTATCATTTGACTCATCGATCATCAAGGAGAAAGGTGTCTTCCTGCATAATTTGATGACTGGCTCCGTTGCAGATGGAGCAAAGCAGTTTTTAATAATGGCTGTTGTTTTGGTTCGCTTGCATTTGAAACGTTTGGCAATAGCACTGTCCGGAAACATCTCAGCTGATAAGTCTGAAAAATGGTCAGCTATAGAAGCAGCTATGTTGTGTTGAGCAATAAAATTTGCAAATAAAACTTCAGCCCTCGTTATTTTATCATCTTCTTGTTGAGGCTGAGTAAAGAAGGCCTTGATAGAACTTCCGTTCTTCAGCTGATAGTTCCTTTCATGCAGTTTTGTTTTGAAATGCTCCCTCACATCGTGTAAGCCAGATGCCATCACTTTAATATCTCTATTGCATATTCTACAGTATGCATGTGAAGAGCCTAATTTGGATGTCTCAATAATCCCAGGGAATGTAGTTGTCCAGTCAGATTGAAACTTCCCACGACGTTGATCTTCTTCTAACCTCCTTTTTTTAAAGTTAGGCTCAGCCATGCTGTTAGATGGATGCAATATTTCCTGCTAGACAGAAAAAAAAAAATATTAATGTGAAAAAGTAAATACAAATATTAATAATCAATTTGAAAAATATAATTATTTGTAATTTTAATATTATATAATGAAATAGAATCTTGGAAAAAAATTAATACAATTTATGGTTGAAATGAAGAACAGTTGCTGTGTTTTCTATAGTGCCTTATAAAAGTACAGGCCTAAAGAGACCAGTAATAAGCATTATGGGTTAGGAATCTTAAATTTAAAATCTAATAAATTTTTTGCTAAAGCTGGTAATGAAAATATAAACTAGCGCTGGCGTAATATTAGCCTGTATATTTTCTACCGAACTTCAAAAATTGGAATAGCCGTTAAAGCCCAACTGGTAGTTTTAAATAGACCTTCCCATACAAATTTTAGTGTCAATCAAACATTGATAGTAGGCTAATTAATTATTTAATAATTATAAATCATTGAATGACCGTAATGATGACCACCAAAGGCAAAATAACATTGTTTTTTAAAGAAACGAAATTAAAACTAAGAAGAGAAGTAGGCTAACTCCAAATAAACTTTTCTCTGATCGAGTTAAGATGTAAATTTTCCACGCTATTGTGGTTTTTTTTTCTTTTCAGTTTCATAATTTGGTAATATCGGAATGACGTTCGCCGAATGCTCCGCGTGTATTTTCGTACCATTTAGATTTAGGGTTAACCCTAGCTGTAACCCTAATTATAACTCTAAATGGTACGAAAATACATGCGGAGCATTCGGCGACCGTCATTACGTTATTAGGCTACCCATAATTTGTAGGCTATTATTTTTCAAATTTACATTTCTTACGCACTTTCTACAAGTTTTAGTGAAATCAAATAATATGTAGTGGTATCAGCCTTTTTTTTTTTTTACCAGCCGTAAATAATCAATTATGCTAAACCTTAGGGGAAAAGAAAGCATAGGCCTAAGTTATCTGACAGTTAAATCTAACTTCATCTAAACAATGTTATTGTAATATTTTTTTAAAAATGAATTACTTACCAATACTAAACTGGAAATTAATCCTAAACAATAGGCTCGACTCAAAAAAGATTTCAGTGCTGCGTAATCGTTCAAATAATCAGTAACCTCGCGCTAGCTTTAGCGAAAAATTGTGAATGAACACGCCACGCACATCCCGCGGCAATTGAAAAATAGGCAGCTTGATTTTCATTGGTTATTTTTTTTTTTAATCCACTTGGCTTAAAATCTCACCGAATCTCATGACGCAAATTGTGTAGTGGCACAAGATTTATATGTATATTTAATAATTAGGCGAAAAAACCCGTACAGACCCGTGTACGGCCCGTACACATCTGAAAACGCAAACACCCCGTACAGATTATGGGTAAACCTTTAAGTGTGGCATGTATGCTTACCTCTTTCAGTATCAAACAAAACGGTTTGGCCCAAACAAAAATGGCCACCAGTGTGTGTGTTTATTGTAGTCGGTTGGAAATAATTTTTTTTTTTAATGTTCATGTGCATAAATACCTTTGTTATTGTATATGAAAATGAAGGTAAATGGCTTTACATTGCTCTTGTGCGGCAAGTATAAAAGCTTTTATTGAAAAAGTATTAGTTATCCATGGTAAAATGGAGGCTGAAAGAACAATCCGATGAAAAAATAGAACAAAAGTATTCACTCAAATTCTTCTGGATTTGTTCCCCAGGAAAATATCAAGGAGTAAACTTTCAAAATGGCACAAACAGAAGTATTTTAACAAAGCACGATTGGTTTTTAGTCAATAAATAGTCAGGAAATTGTTAATTTCATGGATTACGATAACAGGTCACAAGCTAGTAAAGTCATAAAATTTCACTTAATTCCCACTGATTGAGGGGAATTAAATATTATTTACACATAAATGCTGTGGTTGTTATATATGACAGTTATTGTTAGTAAATGCATCTTGTGCATAATATAAAATGATGTCCATAAAAATATTTGTTGTGCAAGGTAAAATGGAGGCTGAATAAGAAGATGAAATAGGTAAAAACAAATGAAAAATTATATATAGGCCTACTTTCCTTGTAAGCCTCTCCTCTTGTCATCATCATTCACTTTCATTCATTCATAACCCTCCACTCCCTAAGGAGCATAGGCCTTCAACAAACACATGCCAAGTCCTCCTGTCATGTGCCATCATCTCAAGCTGTCATCATCAAGTAAACGCAAAATGTCACAAATATATTCACACAAAGTATAAACATTATTTTTCATCATTAAATCCTAAGAAAATAATTAATAATAATAATAATAAATTCTTTAAGCGCCAAACACGGCGCATAAGGCAGAAACCAGTGCTCTCCAGGTTATTCGTTGTGACGCCACTCCTCTTAGCTCTTGCACATTATTTAGGCCCAACGTTCTTCCTTCTCTTATTATTGTTCTTCTGAGTGTTTCTTTTGGTCTTCCTTTTTTATTTTAGGAACCCCAAGTGAGCGCCTGTAGTGGTATTCTGTTGTTTTGCATTCGTAGGACATGACCGATATATGACCATCGTCTTTTCCTTATATAGGACATTTTTAGAGTCTTCTCTTATTTGTCGATTAGTCTTGAATTCTTTCCAACTGATGTTCATGAGTTTTCTAAGACATTTGTTCTCGAATGTATTCAGCTTGTTCTCCAATGATTTTGTTATTTTCCAACTCTCACAGCCGTATGTTAACACTGAGATAACATTTGAATTAAACAGACGAAGCTTGGTATGTATATTCAATGATCGTAATTTCCAAATGTTAGATAATCTATTGAAGGCGCTAGCTGCCAAAGCAATTCTAGTATGGATTTCTCTTGTTGTGTCACCATCTGAGTCATTTTACTGCCTAAATAATTGAAACTTTCAACTTTCTGTAGTTTTTTCCCCGTTCAAGATGATATCAAAGGTCTCGTTAGAAAAGTTCATAGCTTTAGTTTTAGAGGCATTTATTTGGAGACCAATTTTAACCGAGAGATGACACAAATTATTTATTGCTTCTTGGGATTGTCTTGGTGTTGAAATTAAGAATGATACATCATCTGCGAAATCCAGGTCCCCCAGGAATTTTCCATTTGTCCATTTTATACCCAATTGTTCATTGTGGGTATAGTTTCTCATAACCCAATCAATAGCTATTCCAAAAAGTAGTGGTGACATAATACAGCCTTGTTTCACCCCTGTTTCTACTGTAAACCATTCTGTATTCCCTTTATTTGTTCTAACACAACATCTTGCATTGTCATATAGCGCTTTGATTATATTCACATATTTTGTTGGAAAACCATAGATTGTAAGTATCTTCCACAATGATGGGCGGTGTTGTAGAACTATCAAAGGCTTTTTGAAAATCGACGAAGGTGATAATAAGTGGCGATTGCCTTTCCACTGATTCTTCTATAATTGTTCTTAGTGTGAATATTTGATCAATACATGATCGTTTCGGCCTGAAACCCGCTTGTTCTTCTCTGATCTTTTCGTCAGCATGCAATTTAAGTCTTTCTAACATCATGCAACATCTTAATAGTATACACGCCAGTTATTACAGTCTGATAGATCACCTTTCTTCGGTAACTTTACAATAATACTGTCTTTCCATTGTTGTGGTGGTTGTCCTTCTCTCCATACTTCATTTATAATATCTAAAATTCTCAAGAGGTTGTTGTCATTAACTGCTTTAATCATTTCCCCTGAAATTTCGTCAACTCCAGCAGCTTTAAAATTTTTTAATCTTTTAACGGCTTGTTTGATCTCGTCCAGCGTGAATTCATCGCAAGTTATTGGCAAGGTGGTTGTGGATGTTTCATTATTAAAATCAGGTGTTACTGTTGGTGGTGGTCTGTTTAGCACCTCCATGTGCCAGCATCTCTTCAAGCTGTTTCATCAATCAAGTAAGCAGTAGCAAAGTTGTTTTGTAATTGTGTCACAAATATACCAGTTCTTGCACACAAAGTATAAACATTATTTTTCATCATTAAATCCTAAGAAAATAATTAATTTAATAGAAAACAAAATCACTAGCATGTACAAACTGGACATTTTCAAATTATACCAAACATATCAAATGGGAAAGAATATATTATTTACAAAGCGTATTCACATCTAGGCAGGCCCTATATGTATATATTTATTTATATATATTCCATTGGCGCTACAATGAACACAGTCTCTGTCCTTTCCATGATATTCCACTAGATGTCTGGCTCCAATCATCCATTCTATTTCATTTCAGTAGTATATATAATTTTTTAGTGGACATTCTATCACTCTGTCTTGTGTCAGCTGCACAGTTTCTTTGGACAGATCCTCAATCAAACTTTGCTTAAAATCTTTAAGTGTTAGCTTCCTGTTTGTCACACCTTCCTGACACAAATTGTATAGAATGTTGTGGGGTAGTTTTTGACGGAGAAGGACAGATTGAATGAAATGGAAGAAAAAAAAAATCTGTATTAATATGTTTATGATAGTCTACGAATTCGAATGGAACTGCCTCTCTTCGGGAAATAGTGTACTAGAAATCCTTAATGTAAAGAGAATTCTGGCAACTAAACAGGATATTTTCTGGATACTAAATTCTCTCTCAGGAATCCTGTAAAAGGACTATGTAAAGAACATAAGGTTGAGAGAGGAGATTTGGTGTCCAGCCACATTAAGTAAAATATTCAGACTCACTAGAAGTTAGTTTATTTATGGCTCAGCCCCCAGGGTGTAGATTTATGTTTAAAACAAAATATAACCCAAATAAAGTTAACAAGAAAAATAACAGCAGACACTGTTAAGTTAAATTGAATTAAAGGGTATAGATTCTCACATATCTGAATGTACATATAAATATGAAAAAAAGTTAAGCTCTACTGTTTAAAAAAAAAACAACTATTATGGTCATCACATGGACCAGGAGATCTTTGCTATGGTAATTTTGCTGGTAGGTGTTAATACTCATCTCCTCAAGGACTGTAGTAGCTGTGGAGATGATTTGTGTTCAGACTCTCTTGGTTTGGTCTTCCATAGCACGTAGGTAGCATAAACAGTTCTATGGGTTTAGAGGTTGCTTCTCTGGACTAGTGCACATCACAGATAAGGATGGAGTAAGTCGACCCTGCTCAATACCTCTTCTGCTTATGGGATGTTGGTATGGAATGGGTTAATGGGTGATAGGATATGGTTTGGTATGGTAACCTGGGTTAGTACCTTGTAAACGTAGCCTGGGTGGATTCGCTGACAAATTCACTACGGATTTTGCAACCACAAGGTAGCTTTGGTTGAGGCCCATAGGCTTCTGCTTCGAGTGATAGTTACAAGTAGAATGACTTATAATTCCCTCCACAATCTCCTTAAGGCCCCCCTCCCCCCCCCCCCGGCGCAAGGTTGGGGGGACCTCTGGGGTGGCCTCATTCCACCTGCACACACACAAGTTCGTGTAGTTCATGTTGGTCGCAGAATAATCAAATTCCTTCATTTTAAGCTGGTCTGAGCATTCTAATAGTGCAGGCTTCCTTAATTTATGTGCATCTGTACATGACACAAAAGAGTTAGTTCTGAGCTGGTCATTGCATTGTTTTTCACCTTCCTAGTGGAATGACTTTCGCTGGCCATGCGAATAATTTATTGGCCTGAGTGTGGGGAATCCAGGAGTTTATCAAGTGCTATTGAAATAGAAGACTTGAAGAGGGAAAGTTTTCTCATTGTAGAATAGAAAAATTCTGAAGAAAAGGGTTTTCAGTTCTAGCTGAGAGATTTTCAGAGGAATAAAATAGACAAAGAAATAGCCGGTGAGAGTGGTTCACCACAAATGTGAGCATTGACCTGTGTTACTTCAATCATCAATTGGTAAATCTCTTCCAAGATGGTTTTACAGTTGTGCTTACTGTAGTAACCAACCATTTGATCAATCCGGTCACAACTATTCATGCTCATATTGTAGCCATCAACTATCTTTGACTTTGAAACTTTGTTTAGCCCCATGCACTTCTCAACCATTACAACAGCTGATTTAGTTGAAACAGGTATGCAGGGCTTCTTTGCCTTTTTATCTATCCAGGCAAGACATAATGTTGTATTTTCCGAGTCTAAAAACCACTTGATCTCTTGATGAAGCTTCAAATTTTTTATTGCATGAGGGAAGCCAACCCAGTTGACATTCAGGGTTTCTGTATGAATATAGCTATGTGCAAGCAGATATTCAATCAGAGCCCTGGATAAATAAAATTCATCAGCAAAAATATTATGTCCTGATCTCAATGGCTTCAAAAGAGTGCCAAATACTGTCATGGCAGGAGCAGAACTGGGATTTAGACTAGGATTATGGGCTGTATTCTCTCCAAAATAAATTATGAAACTGAAAACATAACCTGTTGCTGAATCACACAGTCCAAATGTTTTGATAGGATACTTGTGGGGCTTGCTTGCATTGAACTGTTTATACCTACACCTACCTTTCCATCCTATAACCATCTCATTAATACTTCTTCTTTGATCCTTAGATGCTGACCGTCAAAGCAGTCAGTGGCCATCAGGCCTGGTGGCGTCTTGTAGGGCAACAACAAATATATTCCACTTTGCTCGGTCGGAGGCCATCCTTCGTACAGTGCCCCAACTCTGGTTCATTCTTTGCAACTCAGCCTCCACAGTCCTCCGCCAAGTTGTTTTTGGTTGGCTTCTCTTTCATTTTCCTTCAGGGGTCCATAGCAAAGCTGTTCTTGTGATGGCATCGGGGTCTCTTCTGAGGACATGGCCAACCCAGCTCCAGCGTCTGGCAGCTTTGATCATTAAAATCATCCAAGATTTCTACCAGGAGGCCTCTTGTATAGTAGTACACAAAGGAAAACTATTAGAGCCCTTTACAGTACACAGTGGGGTCAGACAGGGATGTCTGCTATCATCAACAACTTTTCTCATGGTCATAGACTGGGTTATGAGACAGACAACAGATGGAGAGAAAACTGAAATAAAGTGGACATTTAACAAACAACTGGAGGATCTAGACTTTGCAGATGATTTGTGCCTCCTATCACATAGACAGCAAGATATGCAGGAGAAAAATAATAGATTAGAAACAGAAACAGCAAAGATGGGACTACACGTAAATGTAAGTAAAACAAAGGACATGAGAATAAATAAAAGGCAGATGGACTCGATGAAGATCAATGATCAAGTCACTGAAGAAGTAGAAAGCTTTACATATCTGGGGAGTAACATTGACAATGGAGAGGGAACAGTTGTGACGTCTGCTCAAAGATAAATAAAGCCAGCTGTGCTTTTAACGCCCTTTGATCAATATGGAACTCCTCAGCTATATTCAGAGAGAACAAAATTAGAATCTTTAACTCAAATATGAAGTCATTCTTGCTGTATGGCTTAGAGACATGGCATGTCTCAAAGAGTATCACCTAAAAGCTACAGACATTTGTAAATATATGTCTCTGACGGATCCTCCGTATAAGATGGCCAGATGTAATAACAAATATGGAGCTAAGGAAAAGATGCGGGTAACAGCCAATACAAACAGAAATTAAGATAAGAAAGTGGGGATGGATAGGATATACACTCAGAAGAAAAAAAATCAAGCATAGCCAGATTAGCCCTTGACAGGAATCCACAGGGGAAATGAAGAGTGGAGAGGCCAAAAAGAACTTGGAGAAGAACTGTTGAAAAGGAGACTAGGGAAATGGGAATTACTTGGGCACAGCTGACAAGACAGCCCAGAATAGAAATTGATGGAGAGCAACTGTTTCTGCTTTATGTTCCACAGGGAACAAAATGGAGTCCTTGATTTTTGGTCTTCGATCTAGTCCCATCACAATCATTACAGCAGTAAACTTGAGCCATTCACAATAAATGAGTGGTGTCCATGAAGCAAATAAAAAATACTGTCTAGGTGGGTTGTTTGTTTCAACAAGTTTTGCTACATAGGCATTAATGCTGGTTTTATAAAGTGCCAACTACAGGATCTTCCATGTACAATTTTTTTAAAATCAAGAAGTGTTTGCCAAACCGCAATGTTGTTATTAACAAGATAAACATTACCATGCCTCTGATTTTTTTTTTCTTTTTTGGGCTCAGACATATTACTTGAATTATTCCAGTCTGGTTACATGCTCCTGTATCTATAACTTCATTATTGACATCAGACCTTTCACTATCATCCATGGTTTCAGATGACTCGATATCAAGCTCCTGCTGAAAATGTGAGTCATCTTCACTATCCTCTGAATAAATTCTACAATCTGAATAATTATCACTATCTAAACTTTCTTCAAATAATTTTCTAGCATGATCTGAAGTTAACCTACGAGGTCAGCCAAAAGTTGTGGGTGTGGCCATTTGATATTATAAAATTTGCGCTTTAAAAAAAATCAGAAATTAATATCCAAAAACACTTTCACTCTTATTGTCACGCTGCAATTAATGAAAGTCCTTCCTGTCGGAAATGACCTTTTGGGTTGTTAAAATTGTTAAACAATAACTGGAGCAAAAGCTACGGACCGAAAAATTGTTGATTGGTCAAAATGGTTGATCTGTAAGACTGAAATAACGGTTATTGAGACTTAAATCGTTAATCACAGCAAAACATGTCTAAGAATAGCTGCAAATGGCTAGAAGAGATACAAAGAGATTAAATGAAAGTAGGAAGAACAATACAATAGACTAATACAGCTACTTTGACAATAAAATGGCATAGACACTTAATTAGAATGCAAGAAAATCATGTTTCAGCACAAGTCTTTAAACGTCATGTTTCAGCACAAGTCTTTAAACATCATGTATCAGCACAAGTCTTTAAACAAATAACAAGTAATGATCTTGTTGCAGGGTCAGCAAGAGTAAGATAGTCTATAAAAATGTTTGTGGAGATCAGTGAGTAAACGTGAATATTTATGTTAATGAGATCATAGCTGTAAGAAATACACGTTATTGTGAGTAATAAATGCCTTTAAAACTTGAGATCAGTTATTGACCCTGGTATTGGACAGGATATGCAGTGAGAAACCAAATGATAGCATTACAAAAAGGTTCTTGCTTTAGAATCCTCAGAATATGAAAGGATACAAGAATATACACTGAGAAGTTTTCTTAGAGTCAGATATGAAAGCGGTGAAGGAGACATAGAGTTATCTTGATTACATAGCACATGGCAGAGGGATCTGGCATGAAATTATTGAAAGAATGTCATAAAACATTTAAGGAAATGACAAGAATGTATTCAGTCGGGTATGCAAAGATGAGGCAGGTCTGTATTTCAGAGCCGGCAATTGTCAACGATGTTGTCCTGGCTGCTAAATCAGAGGCACATCTTCAGTCCAACCTGCAAATCTGGAAGGAAGAGCTGGAGAAGAGAGGGATAGTCATCAGCACCTCCAAAACAAAAACTGTGGTTATTTCATGAGAGGAAACAAAACATATGTTATACTGGGAGAGCAGGTCCTGGAGCAGGTCAACCTTTTAAATACCCTAGAGCAGCCATAGACTGGAAGGAAGGCATCAAAGAAGAGTTGGCTACCCAAAGAGCAGCAGCTGGGAGACTTTTTCAGGCCATAAACTGAGGATTCCTCAACAAAAGAGAAATTGGCTGGAGAACGCAAATGGCTGTATACCTCTCACCTATGTTATAGTCTTGTCTTATGGATGTGAGTTATGGGAAGTGACTACAACCCACAGAAGCAAACTCCAAACCTCATAAAGTAAGTATCTGAGGATGGTAGTCAAAGTAACAAGAAGAGATATGGTTCAGAACCAGATGATATGTCATGGCCTGAAAACTCAGCAACTGCAGACCTTAGTAGAACAGTCTCAGTTATGATGATTTGGCCTTGTCTGCAGAATGGGAGAAGATCAGCAACCATGACAAATATAGGAAACTAAGAGCCAGGGATCCAGACTCCCAGAACAACCCAGAGTTCACACAGAGGACAACATTAGACAATCTCTGAAGGACAGAGGACTATAATGGAACAAGGCCAAGAGGAAGACAGCTGATAGGATAGTATGGTGCTCTCTCTGGTGGCAAACCTCTACACCTGAAGGTAGAAGTGGAATGGCTAATTAAGTGAGTATTACTGAATGAGGTCATGCTCCATGGGCAACTAAAGAGTAATGAACAAAATGTTGAATAATAACAATCGTGGTAGATGAAAGGTTCAGCTTGGTTGTTTAATGGTGAGACGGCACCATACTATTTTTAAATGTGTGTTTATCCTAACTGGCTTCAGATTGGGTTGATCAGCAAATAAATAATTTATGTGTCAGGTGTAACCCTTTTCTTGTGGCATTAACTTGAGCTTAACTTTACATAACATTTGTAATAATCCTGATGGAACTGAAAATAAATAAAAGTTATTCTTACTTAATTGAAATTATGAAGATATTATGTCTTTCTTTCTTTAGTAGGTCATCATTTATACTTCAAAGAAATGATGCTCCAAAACTGTGGGAAGATGAAACAGTTTGAAGAAACAATACAGATAAAACAGGAACTTAGTAGTGAGGTATGTGTCTTTAGTATCTGTTTATTATGAGATGACTCAATGAAAATGTTACATTTTCTTCATCTCATTTACTACTATTATTCATTATTTTTTCTGTCTCATGTGGCAAGTACAGCATATATATATATATATTAGTGACAATATGAAAACTTGTACTTTCTACTGATCTGAAAGTAGGTTTTATTTTCGGATGTTCTGGAGATTGTTTCTTCTAACAGATTGAGAGAGTATGCCATGCTTGTTTTGATCTCATCACAATGTATATAGTTTAAAAAGAAGGAAAAAATGTTTGATAATATTATAAAGCCTCAACATAAAAAAAACTAAACAGTAAAAATCTTTTTTTTTTTTTCAGAAAAGTATTAACAAATATCATTTAGCAAGAAAATTATTATTAAAAGCATCACCACGTCATTTCTTTGATATGTATAAAACTATAAGCACCCCCCCCCCCCCACCCGATCCAATTCCTCAGTGCAATATTTCAGGAAAGCAGGAAAATAGTTTTGTCATTTGCACAATGATCGGCTGATGAAGTATCAAGAAGTAAAAGTTGACTTCAGATAGTATAAGTGGAGCTGCCATCTTAGCCTTGTCATTTCAGCTTATTGAACCCACCTCAACAAATACAAACAAATTAAAAAATAAGATGTGCAAGTAGCTAGAACAATTTGTCTTATTATTTGAACACCCACACAGTGATCAGCTTGTTTGTAGAAAGTAGTGATCAGCTTGTTTGTAGAAAGTAGTGGTCAGCCATATGTTGTATATTTTTGGATAACGAGATGCATTGATCCATGGGATTTTGTATTTGTTTAGACAAGCATTTCTGCTACCACTATATTATAATTCATAACAATTAAATAATTTCATTAATGGTTATGTGTTTTACGTGCTCAATTTTATTAATCATTGCATAAAAGAAATACATTAACATAGGTACAATAAACACATGCAATTGAGTGTCTGTGGAAAATAATTAGAGAGGCTGCAATTCTGCATAAGAAGGTCAGATTTAATTTTTAATATATAACAAAAATATATAATAAAACTCGAATGGGGCTGTAGTTGAGTTAAAAAAACTAAATTATTAATCTGACTCACATTTTAAATTTATTTACATTTTAAAAAACTTTTTTTTTTCAATTATATTTTTGAAAACTCTAATTCAGCTTTCCAGCCCATCAGTCAGAGTCACCATCAAAACTTGAGAAAACTGTTGTCAGTCATTAGAGGGCAGCATTCCCAAACATAGATATTGTGTTTAAGATCTTTTTCATGTGGCACATTTCAATTGCATCAGGTAAATTTTATCTAAACTCTGCAAAGGTTCAAGAATTACTTCAAGAAATCATCAACACAAGAAAATTGAAGCTATTTGCCAGTTCTGTGCATTGAAAGGCAGAGACTGAATAGAATACAATATGGTGAACTGATGAACTGTTTTGTTAATAAAACAAAAACCATGTTGGAAAACAATTTTATCAAATGATGTCAGTAACCTAGTTGTCAATGTTTTTGTGTTAACTAAAAATGTTAACATGTATATGTGCTCGTACATGTAGATGTTCTGCTTTATTTTGTAGATTGTATTAACCAGTAAGTGATTACCAGATGTGTCTGTGGTAACCTGACTTCATTAGTAATTTTGTTTTGTTGGTTGCATTGAGTGTTTTAAAATGTATATATTAATCATTACACAATCTTTTCTTTTCAGACATCAAGAAAAAGTCAATTACAGTTCCCATTTATGGATCAGAAAATGAAACTTGAGTGGGACTGTAATGTAAGGATCCTAATATTATTGACATTCTTATCATGCTAATAACACACCATCACCCCCTCCCCTCCCCCCAACCCCATTTCATTTGTTTTAGATTTTGATTAATATAAAATTAGTGCAATTGGTTTATATTATTGTAGGCCTGCTCACAAACATACAATTTTGCTTTATAATATATAAATCTTGCCTTCTGCCTTGTTCTTCTGCTTCATTAGGTCAAAGAAATATTGGTATGGTTTTCAGTGGAATTTTAATCACAGTATGAACAAATACATAAGCAATCTGGAAGAAGAGTTGCACTTAAAAGGCTCAGTCAAACACTAGGAAGCTCTCAGAGAAATGAATTACACTATTTACTGTTCTTCTTAGTCTTTGTCAGCCAACTGACAAAACAATCAATGACCTTCACACCTGGTGGCATCTTGTAGGATAGCAACACACAGTCTCCACTTTGCTCAGTCAGCAGCCATCCTTCATTTGGTGCCACAACTCTGGTTTGTGCTTCACATCTGTACCTACACTGTTCACCAGGTGGTGTTTGGCCAACCTCTTTATTACTTTTCTTCTGGAGTCCATAACATGGCTGTTCATGTCTCAGGGTATCTTCTAAGGATGTTGCCAATCCAATTCAAGCATTTAATTTTGCTCTGATGGTGTGAATATCTTCTTGACGGCTTCTTATAGTTTGCAGTTCTTGATTGGTTATAGTGTTCCGGCAGAAAATTCAAAGAATGTTCCTAACATGCATTTTGCTTATCAATTTAAAGGAATTCAGTGTTATGACAGTAAAATAATGGCATACTCACATTCACAATATCTAATTATAATTATGAAATAAAATGTTCAAAAGTACAAACATCATTATTAGAACCTACAGTTGATGTTAAATAAAATGTTTATTTGTAAAATAATGGTGTACTCACATTCACAATATCTAATTATAATTATGAAATAAAATGTTGAAAAGTACAAACATCATTAGAACCTACAGTTGATGTTAAATGTTTATTTGAAAACACAACCATATTAGGAGGCATATATTCAAAACTCACAAAGTATGCAAAAAGTAGACGATTGTCTGAATAGGAACTGATGTGTTTTAGATCATGCGAATATGTTCCCAAGATGAGCAGCAGAGCATGCTATGCTTATCTTGAACAAGTCAAGCCTAGGCTTTGGTACTTGTAATTTGTTAAAGCATTGACAGCATCTTTCATTGTATTTGAAAATTGGCCATAGATGTGAAGGAGCATTCTGTGACTGGATTTTGTGAATGAATTTAGTTTTGTTGAACAAATTGCCCTTTCTTAGAGGTGTGACAGTACCGATGGTACTAAGGGGGAGCTTAGTAGTTAGACTATCTCCTTAACTCTTACTATACGTGAGCTAAAACCGCGTTTTTACGCGTTAGTTTCGCTATCGTTACCATCGCACGCCAGTTGAAATGGCGAGCCGTAAAATTGGTACTAAACCCGCGCCACTTCACGGGGCTTGCCGGATAGTAAGAGTTAAAGGTTAAGAAAAGTTGTCTCAATTTTTTTCTTTTTTATACAGACGGCGTGATGTGTAGTATAATGGTCAAGTCTTCTAGTTCAGTAGACTTGCTATCGCAAGAGTTGTTATTTCCTAGAAGAGGTTTTACTGAACCAGGTTCTTTTTGATCTCATTTATGTTGGAGACCTTGTGGTTAGATAGTTTTCAAATTCCACACAGGTAATTTATAAAAAGGGCGACAGTCAAGTATTTACCAAGTCAGGGTAGTACACATTTTCTGCTTTTATTGGTATAGGTTCTAAATCCAGAGTATTTTCAGAACATGCACATCTCAATTCGAAAAAGAGAACATCAGCACAAAGCATGGATAACAACAGAAACCATTAGTAAGATAGAAGACAGGAAAAGAAAGAAAGCAGATTTAAACAGAAGAAAAACCAGAAGCTCCAAAGCCAAGGCTCATGAAGTGTACATAGAAGCAAACAAAGAAGAATCATCAAATGAGACAATATGAAATATATTGATGATTTGGAAAGGGAAGCAGAGAAGCCGCAGCCAAAGGAAATATGAGGGACCTGTACAACAACACAAAGAAGCTAACAGGGAAATATAAGCAAGCAAATGGCCTCATGAAAGATAAGAATGGAAAATTGTTTAGTAATTTACAAGAACAAATGAAGAGATGGATAGAACATTTTGAGGAACTTCTCAATAGACCATCTCCAACTAATCCCCCAGACATCCAGCCAGCAGAAGAGGAGCTACAAATCAGCTGTGAACGACCAAGTAGAGAAGAAATAAAGAAAGCCTTACAGCTTCTGAAAGATAGAAAAGCAGCTGGTCCAGATTGCATTCCAGCAGAGGCCATCAAAACAGATATTGATACCTCTACTGAGATATTATACAAATACTTGGCAAAGTCTGGGAGAGAGAGGAAATACCAGCAGAATGGAAGGAAGGTTATCTGGTCAAGTTGCCTAAGAAGGGAAATTTACAAGAGTGCACAAATTATAGAGGAGTAATGTTACTATCAGTGCCAGGAAAAGTATTAAACAGAATCATCCTTGAGAGATTAAAAGAGTCCATAGACAAGCAACTGAGAGATGAACAAGCAGGATTTTGACAAAGCAGATCCTATACAGACCAGATAGCCACATTGAGAATAATAGTTGAACAAAGTCTGGAATGGAATTCCCGCAATACATCAGATTCGTGGACTATGAAAAGGCATTTGACAGTCTTCTTCTTCTTCTTTGATCCTTAGCCGCCGGCCGTCAAAGCAGTCAGTGGCCATCACGCCTAGTTGCGGTCTGTAGGGCAACAACAAATTGATTCCACTTTGCTCGGTCGTTGGCCATCCTTCGTACAGTGCCCCAACTCTGGTTCATTCATTTGACACAGTAGACAGAGAATCGCTTTGGAAATTGATGAGGCATTATGGAGTTTCCATGAAGATCATTTAACTTAATAAAGAAGACATGACATGCAGAGTTCTTCATGAAGGACAACTTACAGAACCGTTTATGATTAGAATGGGAGTGAGACAGGGATGCCTCTTGTCTCCATTTCTTTTCTTTCTAGCAATAGATTGGGTTATGAAAACATTGACATCACACAACAGAAATGGAATCCAGTGGAATCTGACTAAACAGCTTGATGATCTGGATTTTGCAAATGACTTGGCTCTTTTGTTCCATAACCATAATCAGATGCAAGAGAAAATAAAAATTCTCCATGAGAGGTCACAACAAGTGGGCCTGAAAATACACAGGGAAAAGACAAAGATTATGAGAATAAATGCAAGAAATGATAACAAGGTTGAACTTGAAGAAACACCACTAACAGATGTAGAATCGTACACATATCTTGGAAGTAATATAGACAAAGTTGGAGGGACAGACAGTGATATCAAAATAAGAATACAAAAAGCAAGAGGAGCTCTCATTGCATTGGGAAACATGGAAAACAAGAGAAATCAAGTCCAACATGAAAATAAGAATCTTCAACTCAAATGTGAAGTCAGTCCTATTGTATGGTTCTGAGACATGGAGAACAACAAAAACAACAACCAAAAAGCTACAGACTTTTATAAACGGGTGCTTGCATAGAATAGAAGGACTAAAATGGTATGACAGAGTCACAAATGTGGAATTGATGACAAGAACCAGACAAGTGCCAGTGGAACAAGAGTTGAGAAGAAGACGCTGGCGATGGATAGGACACACATTGAGGAAACCTGTTGATAGCATTACAAGGCAGTCCTTGTTCTGGAATCCACAGGGAAAGAGAGGCAGAGGTTGACCAAAAAACACATGGAGAAGAGAACTAGAAACAGAGGTAAAAATGGTGAGGAAAACATGGAAAGAACTTGAGCGGATGGCACAGGACAGGAAGACTTGGCTTGTGTTTGTTGAAGGCCTAAGCACCTTGGAGAGCTAAATGGTATTGATTGAATGACATCTCAAGTCACTATAGTTACTGATTTGAGATTTTTCTCTTTTAATATAAATAACAATCCTTTATTCGTACACTCTCTCGTTCATTTAATTCAAATATGGCATTCCTTTGTGGGGATCCTCTACATCATTCTTGTGTTACTAATTGATTAGCCCTCTATATTTATTTAGTTGCAAGGTGCTATCAATTTCTGAAACCGTTTTATTTTTTCTTTCTTCAAAACTTTTCAATTATCTATGTCACAATCGAGCGAAACGTCTTAGTCATGTGCTTACCTCGTGCAAATAATGTATGACATACCTCGTGGCCGAGTAGCACTCTAACCTGTAAATACCAACTGGTCGTATGCAAAATCGTGAATCAAATTCCATGATGAAGTATGAATATTCTCCACAGACGAGACCTAAGGCTTTTGTTCTAACTAGGGGGTGGTCACAATCGATCGCAAACTGCCGTGCCCATACATTTAGAACACCTTATATGCAATGGTCATATTTGTCTGTTCTCTTCTCCAACTTAAGTCAGGCTGCCAAATTCTTCAATACCCTCTGATATATACCAAAAGCAGTACCTAGCTGACTACTCATGCATGTTTTTCATTCGTTGGTAGACCGGAAACCATTGATACATGGCTTATGATTGGTCTTTAGGTCTAACTTGTGCACTCACACAAGGTTTGATGACGTCAGGGGTTCATGTTATACACAAAAGTGTATTGACATCGTTTTATGACTAGTGTTAATTTTATTAGCTAGTCTTTATCAAATACTATTTTCTACTTAATGGTGGTGCTGTAAGCACTAAAGTAGTAGGAGTTGGCCATCCAGTCACAGAGGCAGTATTTTTAGATTTTTGTAGAGCAATAGACTAAGGATCCCGTTACACGCCCATTGAGGCATATTGGGAATATGGTGTTAGGCCCATATTTTCTTGACCATTGGCACACTAGGGATGATTTGGTCAGCATCACGCCAGCTGCCATAACCTTCCCAGTGCTGCTCTGGTACCCAGTTGGGGCTGGGTCGACTGAGGAGCCGCTTGCGGCCTAAACAAATCAAATCCCACCTCATCTGGGGATCGAACCATAGACCACTGAGCTAGGAAGCCAGTGCACTAACCACTATGCTACCACGGCTGCCAGCAATAGACTAGGTTAGTTTATATTTGAGATACATAGAACAATTTTTACATATTCATCTGTCAACATCTCGGGGTACAAACCAAATCTAATTCAACACTGGCACTATCTCAAAGTAAATTATACTATATAAACAAATTTCCTGATGTAACCATTGGATCTATGCATATTGTAAGTAGTTGAAATAAAAATGCTATGTGGAATCATACCAGTTACCACAAGAATTTAAAAAAAAACACTATCTTATGACAATGATGTGGTGGCAAGTGAACTGACTGGCTGGTTAGACCCATCCACATTTTCAGTGGTCAATACTGTATAATCCATGTGGACTTTGAAAAGATTTTATGAAATAATCCACATAATATAGAACTAAATAGTTCATACTTTATTGGCATGTTCTAGAATGCCACTTTTAAATTAACACAATGCCAAAAATCCTGGAAGTAAAATTTACTATTTCTGGCTACAAAATTAGAAATGCTAGAGAATGTCCACATACATTTACTCTGTGACATAGCTGAGAAAATATATGTAGCTATATGAGAACAAACAAAGAAGAATGTGCCATTTGATCTGACTGTGACATTTATTTCAGTTTAACAATACAATGTCAGATTTTCATCTAAGGTTCTCTCATTCTTACTCCTTAGGCTGCAGGGCATGTTGAGGCTACAGGTTCATTTAGTGGTGAACAAATTAAATTGGAAATAGGCTATGATGTGAGTAGTTTAGTTTTGAATTATATTTGTTAGAAGTTTCACTTTTTATTCATTAAATTAAGCAGAACATGTGTATGAGATAAGGACCTTTACAGCATTATAAATACAGCTGGAGTACTTACTGAGTCGTTCCCCTTCTACCGTGAGGTGTAGAGGTTTTGAAGAGAGAGCGCCAGACTATCGTATCAGTTATCTTCCTCCTGGCCTGGTTCCATTCTAGTCCTCGGTCCTTTAAAGATTGTCTAATGTTGTCCTCCCAGCGGACTGGGGGTCTGGATCCCTGGCTTTTTGTTTCCCATGCTTGTCATGGTAGCCGATCTTCTCCCATTCTGCAGACATGGCCAAACCATCTTAGTTGGGACTGTTCTACTTGGGTCTGCAGGGGGTGGGATTTTAGGCCTTGATGTATCATCTGGTTGCGGACCATGTCTCTTGTTACTTCAACCACCTTCCTCAGATACCTCATTTCTGAGGTTTGGATCTGGCTTTTGTGGGTTGTAGCCATTGCCCATGACTCGCATCCATATGTCAAGACTGGGACATAGGTGGAGCGGTATACAGCCATCTTCGTTTTCTTACCAACCTCTCTCTTGCTGAGGAATCCTCAATTTATGGTCTGAAAAAGTCTCCCAGCCGCTGCTTTTTGAGTGGCCAACTCTTCTTTGATGTCTCTCTTTTGGTCTTTTTCTTCCGTTGGCTTGAACTATATTGTCTATATCTGCAATGTTGTTTCTTGTATAAACTTCACTGTCTTTTGTAGTTCATACAGAGGTCCATATAGATTTGCTTCCAGTGTTGTTTCTCTGGGCCAGTAAGTTTCCCTCAATACATCATATTCGGGCAATCTTGAAGTACGTGCTCCACAGTCTGGGGTGCTGTTACGCACATAATTTTTCTAAGACTTTGTATAATTAACTTGCCTGAATTGTACACTGTAATTTTTTCTTGGTCGAAGGTAAATAACCCTTGTTTGACTGTGATTACATTTTCAATGGTGGTTACCTTCTCTTGTGTTCTGACTCGCCAGTCCATTTTTTCGATCGATGTCAGGTCATTATCCTTATATGGTAGCATCGGTCAACTGTTTCTTGGAATGATTGAAACCAGTGTTGAGGTTTATTTTCCTGTCCATATAAGGCGCGATTTCATTCATATCTTGGTCTGGTATGTCTCCAACATCGTCCCGTGTGAGGGTTACTCAGGTGTTTGCGTTCTGCACATATCTGAACTTTAAGTGAGTTAGAGAAATCTTCCGGTCAGGGAATTCGACAAAATGTTTTGAGCAGAGAGTACGCATCCTGCATCTGTGATCTTTTGATAGGGAATTGGTAGTCCTCCTGTGAGTTAGTTTAACTAACGAGGTCTTTCCCTATATGATTCGAAAACGCCTGGAGGCGTATGTGTTGTGGTGTGATTTCGAAGCAAGGTAATACCCTCCTTATGTTCAAATCTGTAATCTATTTTGATGTTTGACATTGGTCGTTCTCTGCTCAGTTACCAGTTACAGGAAGGAGAGGTTCTTCTACTAGAGATTACACCCCAGGTATCTTCATACCTGAGATTTAGATGTATACGGGTCATGCTAGGCCCAGAGAACAGTTTCTATGCTCTTTGAACCTCGCAATGCTAGTAACGGTATCTACAGCGAGGTTAGACTTAAAAAATCTACAAAGGTCAATCTGACCTGTACTCTTGAAACGCCATTCCCGTGCGTTCAGTGGTGAACTCATTTACATATCTGATCGGATAGCATCAGAGAGGAGTTTGTTAGACTTATGTACATTATGATATGAAGCTGACGCTGTTGTAAGCTGGAATATATATATATATATATATATATATATATATATATATATATATATATATATATATATATATATATATATATATATATATATATCAGCTCATAGGATTTGCAAGATCCATTGATGAACTTTATGTATTCACATTACCCTGTACTACAGTGACTATGTCTTTTGTAAAATGGATGTACAGTACCTGTTTTGTGGCGTCAGAAAATAAACGATGGAAAACGTCAATAGCAGTTTACACCCTTCTATGACTTTTCATGTCATACCACATGTGTTGTGAACCTGTGAAACCACATCACCTACACTCGCAGCCAGCACCCATAAACCAGACAAGACACCTCACACTCCATCCTATAACCTACCTGGTGTCTATAGGGGTGGAACTTTATATGGCTACACACTAACAACGACTGTGGACTTATACCTGCAACATTGGTGGCTTACCGTTCATAGTAGCCAGTAGTCAGCCATAAACCACCCTTATCAGGTGCCTGTCCACATGTACACATGGCTGAATTGCCAATCTTGAATTTTGTATACATGTGGCTGTGGAGTCAGTTGTGTCCTGTTCTGAGGCACAGAATAATAATTTGTTCTGATCTGTTAATAGCTTGGTAGTCATCCTGTGTTGGTGGCTTTCTGATAGATTTGATCATCTTTTTCTTCGGATGGTACATAACTGGTACATCTGGTTGCTTGTATGCAGCACCTTCTTTAGCCAGTCGGTCCGCTCTCTCGTTTCCTGGTATTCCACAATGAGACAGTATCCACTGCATGGCGACCCTTTGCTGGTTATACAGTTCAGAAAGTAGGGTTTGTATACCTGGCAGTTTTCTGGACTGAAGTGCTTAGAGTGCTGATCTTGCATCTGTCAGGAATACTACAGGCTGTGGACCGAGATTGGTGTTCAACAGTTTCTCAGTTGCCACCTTGATCGCCAGGATTTCTGCATCATAATTGTTACAGAATTTCCCCGTTGGTACTCTGACCGTATCCCTAGTGTTGTTTGGGTATTCTATGTACACTCCTGCTCCTCCATTCTTTACTGCATTCTGTGCTGACCCATCCGTGTATACTCGGGCCCAGAGGTCCTGTGGGAATTCATCATCCAGGAAACTGAGAGTGACTGTCCTACGTTGCACGCTGTTCTGTTCATCCCTGCTCCCCATGTGGTTCCACACAGGATGGCTAACTTCATCTATTTGTCCATGAGCTTAAGGCATCTATATTTCTTTGTAGCAGTTTGGCGGCCACTGTTGCATGTGGTGCTGTACTGTAATTCTGTCTTTTCAACAGGCCCGATTCTGTTCTTCTATTTGAGTTTGCACCAGTCTTCTTCCCTTTGTAACTATATGTGGTTGCCATGTTTCTTCTCCTTGAAATATATCGAGTTTGGTCTTTTTCTGTAGGTCTAATAATTGCTTTTTTAATAGTAACTACAGGGGAGTTATATTAGTTTTCACCAGTTTTACCAGTTGTTTTTTGCTAGAAAATCGCGATCTGGGAATCTCAGTTTCTTTGTTAAAAAGAATTGCGGTCGTCACGTAACGTGATGCAATTTTTGGACACGCGGTCTGCGCATTGTTTTCAAATTTATTGGCGGAGGCGAGATTGTTTAATTGTGTAGGAATTTCATTGGTCGGAGAGGAATGCCAGCATGACGAATCTGGCCTCGTCTGTAATAAATACTAGTGGAAATTAGTTGTGGGCCCTTTTCCTGAAGAATATTCAGCCGGTGAATCTACGTCATAGCACTTGCTCTTCAGTGAGAAATTTGATCTATTGGGTAAGCCATAATTATTTAGCGTGGTACTTGTAATTCGCTTCTAATAGAGACTAGCTGGTTAAAGTATAAGCTTTCCTCAGGAGGTTTTAATTTAGTTCTTAAACTGAAGTGCCATCAATTACGATCTCAGAGAAAGTATTTAATGAAAAAAGTGCAGAGAATTCTTTATATGATAATAGCCGTGGCTAGGAGTGTGTAAATATTTTGAGACATTTAATGTGAGCTCCGTAATATTTAAAGGAAGGTCTAAATTTTTAAAGAAGGTCGGAACAAAAAACCGCATCCTCGATTTATGATAAACTTCTGTATATATAAACGGGAGCGGGATTTTGAAATTGTAGGCACAGTTATTGGATCGAGTTGTAATTCATGAATGTTACCCAGAGAAGGGTGAAGTTAACATTATGCTAAACATAGGAATATGTGTATTTAACTACAGGGAGATACATTGTTAACCTCGATTTGTGTAAAAGTTATTTGCAGTTTATATACGCTAGCATAAGTTTGGCGTATGTTATTATTGTGCATTTTATTGTGGTATAGTCAGAAGACAGGAGATGTAATCTATATTTTGTTATGGGAGTTTCCTTTTATTTTCAAGAGATGTAGATTTAATTTTGATAAGGGAAGTGATTTCTGAGACGTGTTTCAGCCTGCCTAGATTTTATTTTATATAGATAAATATATCCCAAGGGTCAGTGAAAAAAGTAGCCCAAGTATTTTCGGACAGGTAATTCCTCAGTGAAATAATGTTGTGACACGTGGCTAGTCATGCAGAACAAAGGATCTGGGTCAGCCGATGTTTACTTTGGAAACGGGAGAGAGAGGGATTGCCTGGGAGGTGACCTTTTGGGGCATAACTATTTGTATCGTTGTGCATAGCAGGAATAGAGAAAAGGAGCTGTAATTGATTTAAAGGGAGTAGGGAGTTAAGTGTTTGAGATGTGTAACTTTTGACATGTTATATGGCTGTTGTGTTGTCTGTTTCACAGCGAGTTTTCACGGTCTGTAGGAGGGGCAACCAGCCTCAGTCCTTTACAACAGCAAGTTGTCATCTCAGTAGCGTATAGCTCGAGAGATCGGGAAAGGTGCAAGAAATACCAAATGTTCCCCAGATAGCGAAGACAATCTTCAGCTGGGTACCGGATTTGTCTTTAAATCCAGCTCTCTTAGCTCATTATACCACTCCAACAACAGCATGTGGCAGGGAGATTTGGTCAAAAGTTATACAGCCATAATAAAACTGTATGTCCCTAAACCTTGAGCTAATTGTTTTCCTTGTTTTCAGGTCTGTACAACATTGGATATTATTGATTTTGGTTCTATGTGATTTGATTCTTTTGTTGATTATAGTTTGGTTTTTTGTTTTTTTTTTTTGTAATAAAACTATATAAATGTTCACTGGATCAGGTTCTCTAATTTATAGCTAACTATACTGTACCTTTATGTTGTTTGTATAGTGGTGTCTGTGGTCCTGATTTATACCTTATCTCCTATATTGGCAGTTACAGGGGGTGAGGTTATAGCATAATTTTAGTCACAAGTGGCAAGGGAGAGTCAATCCAGGTTCTCAAACCTTGAGCCAATAGCCTCATCTGTCCACAGTCACTATAATTTTCACATATAAATCTATCTTCTCAGTCTACCTCATATTAGGGTCTTGTCTATACACTGGACACACTCTACACTTAAAATCCACTTCGTGACAGCATGCTCATCTGTGCACCATATTACCAGGTCATCAGCGTACATTGCCACTTTCATTCCATGTGGTAGTTCAGCAACCAGGTCGTTGATGTGGACTAGGGAAAGTGTGGGGGGACAGAACCCCTCCCTGAGTTACGCCATGATGCAGTAGAATTTTCTTACTCTTGAGGCCATCTAGTTGTACTCGGGCTCTTCTGTTATGCAAGTATGCTTTCACCCATTTGTACATCCTACAATTCACTCTACAGTTTCTCAGTTTCTTCAGAAGCCCTTCTTTCCAAACCTTGTCAAATGCTTTCCTTAGATCTATCCATGCTGCTAGTACCAGTTTTTTATCTTGGAACGCATCCTCAATCTCTTGGGAACGGTAAGTTGCCTGATCTTCAGTAGAGTAACACTGCCTAAAGCTCACCTGCTGTGGTACAAGAAGATTTTCACTTTCAAGGTACCACTTTAGCCTGATGATACGTTCCATTGTTTTGCAGAGACAGCTTGTAAGGCTGATTGGTCTGTAGCTGGAGGCCGTGGAACTGTCTTTTCCTGGTTTTAGGAGTGGTATCATGATTGCTTCCCTCCAGGTCTGTGGAACTCTGCCTGAGTTCCAACAGATATTGAAGATCTGCAACAGCTTTGTGTTTGCTGCGGTTCCCAAGTTCTTAATCATTTCATTGGACACTCAATCAACACCTGGCGACTTTCTCATTTTCAGTTTGGATATTGCAAGCTCCAGTTCTCTGAATGTGATTGGTGCCTCCATAACTTCATGTATGGTTCCATCTTGTCCTGCGTATTGTTGTTTCTCACGAGTCTCCTGTTGCTCCTCTGGGCTAACTTCAATGTTGTTGTCTTTAGCAAAGGAGTCTGCAAAGTGATCAGCTGCCTGTTTTCCCATGAGGATGTTTCCATCTTTGTACAGTGCAATCTTTGAGTTTTTCCCTGTACCCTCATTGTTAAAATGTTTTACCAGCTTCCACAGTTTCCTTGTATCTCTTTCAAAGTTCAAGGACTCTGTTTTCTCCTTCCAGCTTCTCTGCCTGGCCTGCAACTTGGCCCTTTGAAATTTGGCCTTAGCTTGCTGGTATTTATTGTGGTGTTCTTGGCATGGACTGGTCTCTGTCTGCTTTCAAGATGTTTCCACATTGTTGTGCAGTTGCTCTAGTTCACTATTCCAATATGGTTTGTGGTGCTTACGAGCCCCTTTAGGTATTGTTTCACGAGCAGCCTGTAATATGCATCTGCTGAATTCATCGACTAGCTTATTGATGTTTTTGTCTACAGTCAGATCTCTAGCCAGTATACTAGTACGGTGCTGGTACATTGTCCAGTCTGCCTTCTTGTAGTTCCACCTAGAGAGAGTGCTGCTCTCCTTGACAAGTTCATTTTCCACAATTAGGAAGACTGGCCGGCGGTCGCTGCCTCCAAGTTGTTTCCCTACAATGCGTGAGGTGTTCCACTCCAGGCCTGGTGAGTGGAATGCTAGGTCTGGTGTAGAGGTGGTGTGCCATGATCTCGAACAGAAGATTGGTGGGTTGATTGGCTGAATAATCAGGATAAGCCCATTGTCATCCTGCCAGTTTTCAAGCTCCTCACCTCTCCTGTCCATGTGATCATAGCCCCAGCTCTGTGAGTGGCTGTTGAAGTCTCCGCATACAATCAGTCTTTCTTTTGCTGGGATTGTGTCTAGTGCCAGTGGGCGGTTGCTCGGACAGTAGTAGTTGAGCAGGTGGAATTCTGTACTTTCTGTCCTGAGATGAAGCATCTGGTATTCCACCCCCTCCATATATGTTTCAAGCTGACATGCACTGATGTTATTTCTCACGAGTGTCAGTATTCCACACTTTTGCCTGTCTATTCGGTTGGATTGGTAGCACTGGTAGCCTCTGATTTTGAAGGCTATGTCCTTGTTGAGGTGGGTTTCTTGCAAGCAGCATACATTTACTTGCTCTTCATTCAAGATATTTTTGAGCTCTAATTCTTTGCTGTAGCCGTCTTTTATACTTTTGACGCCTTCAGCTTTCCAGTGCTTTTTTTTTTTTTTTTTTTTTTTTTTTTTTTTTTCGTACGCCCGCTAATACTCGAGGCGAAGTCTCAGGTTATTATTTTTATGTCTAACCTGACATTGATTTTACGTGAGTATCCCTTTATTTCTTGTACTGAGACAGGTGTCCCTCGCCATTCAGGCAAATACTCTCCGATTTCAGAGGTACCCATTGCAGCTGGGTCGGCTCAGGAGCCGCCAGTCCCTGGTCGACGACACTCCTTCAAATGTCCTCGCCAGGTCTCGAGTTAATCCAGTCCAAATCCCGGTCGACGAAAAATCCTCAAATGCCGTCGCCCGGGTTTGATCCTGTATCACCCGGTCGCCAGAGCGGTGTTGTAACCACTACGCTAGCGCGGCTCCATTCCAGTGCATTATTTTAAGGGGTCTTTGCTTTGCTTTGCTTGGCCAGTAGCTCTATTCTCATGCTTCCTGGCTCCACAGGGCTATTAAGAAGGACCCCCAGTAGTAGGGGTTGGGCCCTATTAAGGCAGAGGGCTCGGCACTGCGCCTGCCTGGGTGTCCATCACAGGGCGAGTGCCATAACGTTTTGTAGATATAGGCATATTTCCATTGCGCGTGTGCATGGCATCCTGATTGCTGTGGTGCACCTCTTGGCTGGTTGCCTCCATCTTCAGCACCTTGACTTGCTAGGGCAGACTGTGGTCTTGCTCGAGTGTAGGGTGGCCTGGCCAGTCTTGGTTTTTCGGCCGCTGATGGCTGTACTTGGGCCCCATCTCCACATCAAGGAGCTGGCCTCGATGGGGTCTCTTTTGGTCTATAATAGCTCTGAGGTATTTAAAGTGGTCGACCTGCTCCAGGACCTGTTCTCCCAGCTTAATCTGATGTCTTCTTTCTTCTCGTGATATCACCATGGATTTTGTTTTAGAGCTGCGTGTGACCATCCTTCTCTTCTCCAGCATTTCCTTCCAGACTTGCAGGTTGGATTGGAGATGTGAATCATATTTGTAAATAGCCTAAGTTTCACTTTTTATTCATTATATTAAGCAGAACATGCATATAAGGACCTTTACAGCATTATAAATACAGCTGGAGTAACAGACAATAAAATCAGAAGGCAAGAAGAGCTTTCGTGTCATGTAAAACTTGTAGACCTTGGTAAAGTGGGTGGTTTTTACAATTTATTTTTATCTTGCTTTCTGGGGCTTTAAAAAAACGGAACCACTGTCAAACTACATAAATGACATATCTAAGACTATTCCAAGAACAACTCACAATGCAGCCTTTGCAAATGACATGGCTCTGTGGATCTCTGAAGAATATTTCACTACGGCAAGCATTCTGATGCAGCAAGCCCTGGCATCATTGGAGGAGTGGGCCAAAGCATGGCTAGTGAAAATAAATGAAGACCCTATTGGTGCGATATCAACAGTGATGTCTATCTACACTGTACACTAGCTACAAGTTTGGAAACAACAGTGCTTCCCAGAAATGACAGAAAACATTCCAGGTATTGAAAGAAAGAACAGCCAAAATGAAGCATAAAGAAGAGTCCTAACAACAAAATACATAGAGAAATATTACCCAGGAAACACCTGGATCCATGCATACACCAATGGATCAGCAGCAAAAGCAATAGAAGATGAAGGTGGATTAGCCTTTCTGAGCTTAAGCAATGGCACACACAAAAAAAGCTGTCAGCCACAACAGGAAAATTCTCAAGCAACTTCAGAGCATAGGCAGAGGCCTTAAAAACTGCAGCAGAAATCCTAATGGCAAAGAATGCTCAGAGAGACAAGTAGCTATCTTTTCGGATTGCAACGTTGAAGAATCAAAATAATGCCAACTGGCTGACCTAAGAGTAGCACTTCACAGACTGTGTCAGCAATTTTAAAAAGTTGAGTGGATCTCTTCTCACTGCAACATCCCTGGAAGTGAAGAGGCTGACAGATTGTCAAAGGAAGGGGGAAAGCTACGTCAACTTGACACAAACATAACTTATGAAGAGGCCAAGAGTTTTATCAATCGCAGATATAGGAGCAAGTGGGAAGCACAACATCCAGGCCACATTAAAAATGATGTGTGTTACCAGCTTAGCAGAAGTGAACAAGTGGTAATCTTCAGACTTCGCACAGGTCACAAAAGATTGGGATACTGTCTTTTCAACAAGTTAAAGAAAGGAACTACTGATGAGTGTAACTGTGGCACTGATATAAAGACTGTGGAGGATCAACTTCAAAGGTGCCCAACATATGAGGAACAGAGAAACTGCATATGGCCATCACCAGTGCCAATCCTAGAAAACCTCTGTGGAGTTGTTAACAGCCTCAGACTGACGTGACCACTGCTTTCTTTGAACATACCCAAGTTAATGTTTGAGAGTGAACAAAGAAGAAGAAACTACACAAACCCCATCCCCACAATTTTTTGACTTACAGTGAATCTGACCTCTTTGAATTCGGGGGTGGAGAGAGAGAATAAATGTTTTCCAAGTTAAAAGGTAATTATTTTCTTCTTTTATTAAAAGATATGTCAGTAAATTGTCTTAATTGTCACTAAATGATATTTGGCATTCTGTTATGTCCTGTTATTCTTTCTTATCAGGTTTCTAGAAATGTTGAAACTAAGACTGCATTCTCAGATACAAAAGTTAAGTTGGAATCAGGTTATGAAGTAAGTGGTTTGTTTGTTAATAATTTTACTTAATAATCTCATGCTGTCAGCTAACCCTACAACATTCAATTTGTTCCACAAAAATTTAATTAAATAGCCCTGTGTCAGATTTTTGTTTGATTGTTCAACAATGGGATAATTATCATAATTTTTAATAATTTAAAATTAGCAATTGTTAATTAAAGTATCTTATATAGAAGTAGTATTTGTTACTGTGGTGGTAAAACCTCAATTTAGGAATACAAATTTCACTACATGACAAACCTCACATTTATGATTATGAAACCACTAATGCTCTAAGAGTAGGTCTTCTTGTCACATGACAATCATTTTGTGCCACTGAATTATTTTGTGTCATTGACAAATTACAACGGCCACCACTTTTTTTCATATACCCATTTTTAAACCAAGCAATGTGAGTTATAACAGAAGGAATGAAGGCAAAACGTATAAAAGAACTCAAAAAAGATTATATACCTTCAACCAATATAGGATAGAAGAGACAGCAGGGCCCAGCAACAAGATGAAAAATTCAAAACATTTAACAGACCATCAATGTACCATACAATAAATGCTTTTGGAAGGACAAGAGTCAAGCGAAGCAACTTTTTAGATTTAATCACATCACAGATGAGAGCAGTTCCCATATATGCGGTATCAACAATTAAACCCATCTATGCTGCACACTAGCTCTCAGCTTGGAAACAACATTGTTATTATTGTTATTCAGAATCAACCTCACTGCACTCAGGACAAACCCATAGGTGCTCAGTCTCCCTCAGCAAATGTCGAAGAGTATGAATACTAATGGTACCTGTAACACGCTGGTTGTACAAATGACGGATGCATCCTCTCTCACGTCAATCTTTGCTAGTCCCATGTTTGATACTCCAACAGTCTCCACCTTGTTGATTCATCCATTACAGTGTCATTTTCTAGCAGATGATCATCAATCACCCTTAGTATCTCTCCTTTATCCATATCCACTGTCCCCACTATGGGTGCTCTCGATGCCAGTCTGTCATTGCCACATACCCCTGCATGACCAGGACTGTAGATCCACACCAGTTCTTAGAGAATTGAGGATTCTATTGATGTTTTCCATTCCTGCCGCAGCCATCCATTCTGAATTTTCTGAATCATGGCCTGAGAGTCTGATAATATAACTGCCCTGGTTGATGGAGCTTCAGACAGCCACCTCATTGCTGCAGTAACTACCTCTACCTCCATTCTCATGCTGGAGGAGGTTGTCATGTAGGCTCCACTCTGTTCAGCAACGACCCTGCCCTTTATTATCACAGAGTCTGATTTCTCACCATGCACTACATACCCATCAGTGTACACAATGGCATCATCATCGCCAGCATGATCACTTCATTCATTCATTCATAACCCTCCACTCCCAAAGGAGCATAGGCCTTCAACAAACACATGCCAAGTCCTCCTGTCACGTGCCATCATCTCAAGTTCTTTCCACGTTTTCCTCATCATTGTCACCTGTTTCCAGCTCTCTTCTCCATGTGCTTCTTGGTCTACCTCTGCCTCTCTTGCCTTGGGGGTTCCAGAACAAGGACTGCCTTGTAATGCTATCAACAGGTCTCCTCAGTGTGTGTCCAATCCATCGCCATCGTCTTCTTCTCATCTCTTGTTCCACTGGCACTTGTCTAGTTCTTGTCCTCAGTTCCACGTTGGTAACCTTGTCATACCATTTTAATCCCTCTATTCTACGCAAGCACCCATTTATGAAAGTATGTAGCTTTTTTGTTGTTGTCTTTGTTGTTCTCCATGTCTCAGAGCCATACAACAATAGGACTGACTTCACATTTGAGTTGAAGATTCTTATTTTTGTGTTGGATCCGATTTCTCTTGATCTCCATATATTTCCCAATGCAATGAAAGCTTCTCTTGCCTTTTGTATTCTTATTTTGATATCGCTGTCTGTCCCTCCAACTTTGTCTATATTGCTGCCAAGATATGTGTACGATTCTACATCTTGTATTGGTGTTTCTTCAAGTTCAACCCTGTTATCATTACCTGCATTTATTCTCATTATTTTTGTCTTTTCACTGTGTATTTTCAGACCCATTTGCTGTGACCTCTCATCGAGTGTTTTCAGTTTGTCCTACATCTGACTACGGTTATTTGACAGAAGAGCCAAATCATCAGCAAAATCCAGATCATCCAACTGCTTAGTCAAAGTTCACTGGATTCCATTTCTGTTGTGTGTTGTCGATGATCTCATAACCCAGTCTATTGCTAGTAAGAAAAGAAATGGAGACAAGAGGCATCCCTGTCGCACTCCTGTTCTTATCCCAAATGGTTCTGCAAGCTGTCCTTCATGAAGAACTCTGCATGTCATGTCTTCATATGTTTTCTTTATCAAATTAATGATCTTCAGGGGAACTCCATAATGCCTCATCAATTTCCAAAGTGATTCTCTGTCTACACTGTCAAATGCCTTTTCGTAGTCCACAAATCAATGGTGAATTCCATTCCAGACTTTGTTCAACTATTATTCTCAAAGTGGCTATCTGGTCTGTACATGATCTGTTTTGTCGAAAACCTGCTTGTTCATCTCTCAGTTTCTTGTCTATAGACTCTTTTTAATCATTCATGGATAATCCTGGCACTGATAGTAACATTATTCCTCTATAATTTGTGCACTCTTGTAAATTTCCCTTCTTAGGCAACTTAACTAGATATCCTTCCTTCCATTCTGCTGGTATCTCTTCCTTTTCCCAGACTTTACCAAATAATTTATATAACATCTCTGTAGCCGTGTCGATATCTGCTTTGATGGCCTCTGCTGGAATGCCATCAGGTCCAAACGCTTTTCCATCTCTTAGAAGCTTTATGGCTTTCTTTATTTCTTCCTTTGTTGGTCTTTCACCATTAATTTGTAACTCTACTTCTGCTGGCTGGATGTCCTGGGGGTTTTGTGGAGCTGGTCTATTGAGAAGGTCCTCAAAATATTATGTCCACCTCTTCATTTGCTCTTGTATATTGCTGAGCAGTTTTCCATTCTTGTCTTTTATGAGGCAACTTGTTTGCTTTTATTTCCCTGTTAGCTTCTTTGTGCTGCTATACAGTTCTCTCATATTTCCTTTGGCTGCAGCATCTTCTGCCTCTCTTGCCAACTCCTCAATATACTTCCTCTTGTCTCTTTTGATACTTCTTTTTACTTCTTTGTTTGCTTGATGGTTTCTGTTGTTATCCATGCTTTTTGTTGTTGTTCCCTTTTCCCCAGTATTTCTTCACATGTCTCATTCCATACAGTTTTGATTTGCTGCCAATAGTCTTCTGTATTCTCTACATCTTCCAGCTGTTGGAGCACTTGGAATTTGTTGGATACTGTGACCGCAAATTTGTTTCTTGTTTCTTGATTTCTTAGATGTCCTACATTAAATTTTTGTCTATAATTTTGCATTGTTGCATATCTCTTGAGTTTCATTTTTACTTTGGCTATCAGAAGGTGGGGATCTGATGCCACACCTGCTCCTCTATATACCTTTACATCCTGCAATGATGATCTAAACTTCTTGTTTGTGCATATATGATCAATCTGATTTTCTGTTCTATGGTCTGGTGATATCCATGTTGCCTTGTGTATTCTCTTATGTTGAAACATGCTTCCTCCTATAGCCAGTTGATTTGAAGCACAGAAGTTTGAGAATAGTTCCCCATTTTCATTCATTATTCCTATCCCATGTTTTCCCATGACTTCTTCAAATCCGGTGTTGACTGTACCTATCTTTGCATTCATGTCACCCATCAAAATTGTGATGTCTCTTCTTTTTACTTTATCCATAATTTCCTGTAGTCTAGTATAAAATGCTTCTTTCACAGACTCTTCTTTGTCATTAGTTGGTGCATAACATTGAATGACATTTACATGTATTTTCTTTTTAGCTGTTTTAAAAGTAGCTGTTATTATTCTGGGTCAAACAGCTTCCCATTCAATGAGTGCTTTCTGTGCTTCTTTAGATAACATAAGAGCTACCCCTTCACTGTGGTGTGAACTTTTGTCTTCATGTCCTGAGGACAGCACCAATTTACCTGTGATGAGTTTCTTCCTGTCTACCCCCTTCCACTTTGTTTCACACATTCCCAGAACCTCAATTTTATATTCACTCATTTCTGCTGCTACTTGTGCCACTTTCCCTTGTTCGTTTAATGTCCGAACATTCCAGGTGCCAAATCTGGTACTTCTAGAAGAAAAAAGGTTAGTCAGCAACACAGACTCCTTTTGGCTTTCTCTGTGTTGCATCATACGCCTCTTTGCGAGAGGACCTTCCCCTGTCTTGGATGGCTGTGTTTTATTTTCCTTAATTGACTTGTCCATATTTGTTGAAGTTTTTTGTGGTTTAAATTTTTTACAGGATGGGGTAACGAGCCCCATGCCTAACCCTCCTTAGTCGCTTTCTATGACATGCATGGAAGGGAACAGTGTTACTATTCTTTGCTCCCTTTTGGGGCCATGGTAACACACGGGTGAGCATGATCTTTTGTCAGCTGATTAATCTCAAGCTCTGCTTTACTATTGCCCCAAGTTCTGCACTCTCTGCCAAGGCTAATTATGACCTGCAGGTAGTTTATCCAGTTATCCCCTGACTTACTCCACTCTTCCCCTTTGGATATATTTTCTACCCAGGTCATCTGACCAATAATAACCTCTATTATATCTATATCTGTGCCATCTATAACATCCCCCTCTTTATTCTTGCTCCTTTGATGTCTGCTATGTTCTCATGTAGTCTTTTGTCTGGGTTACCCACATATAGGCTTGTGCCTGGGCCATCGCATATCTGGATCTAATCGACATCAGCCTGAGCATGTATTTCATTGTCACAATGGGGGTATCACTCTTACAGCCCAAAATTAGTTGCATCCCTTCATTTTGAATGCGTTCCAGTCATTCACTTTGTGACACTGACAGCGTGCATATTCCCAGGCCATACTTGATTACTGAAATCACAAGCTGATGATACAGGAGAAACAGTTGTCTCTGTTCCAAGCATGCAGCAGCCAATTTTTTTAAGGCTACGAGTCCTTGCTTGCATTTCTGTATGATCACTTCAACATGATGCTTGAACAATAGCCCATGATGAAACGTTACTCCGAGATACTTCAGCTTGTCTTTTCCTTTTAATGGTCTGCCCATTGAAAGTGGTGTCTGGAAGGTCTGCTTTCACTGTGGAGTTGTACAAAGAGCATCATATCACATAGGCCTAGTTGGGATTGATATGTGATCCGCTTTCCTCACACTATTTAGAAACTGCCTTTAGTGTCTCATGTATGCCTTGGAGACAACATTGTTTCCCTGAAATAATAGAAAACATTCCTGGAACTAAAAGAAAGAAGAACCAGACTGCAACAAAATACATAGAAAAACTTTACCCAAGTGTTAAACTCTGTGTAGTTGTTTACTCATACTGGCTACTAGTTGCTGAATCACGCTTTATTTGTTAAATGACGTGAATGTCCACCAGTTGATAAATGTAGATGTTGGGACTGGTGTAGTAAAGTGTAACGATTGTCAACTCATTAAACCCAGCACAGTTTTGGTCATACAGGTCATCTTGTCCTGGAACGTGATGAGGCTCCGACAAGAATGTGAGTGTAAACAATGAGTGTGTATGTGAATGTCAGAACGCGAATGGTAGAATGATTCGATAGAGTTGACAGGTTGGTAGTACATCACTCATACTCACACTGTTCGAATTCAAGAAGTACTGGAACTACGGTGGTCTTTTTTATAACATTTAATGGGACGCACACTTGGACAGTACGTGTATGGTTACAGGAACAAATGTCGACATAGACAGCATAATGTTGATCACAGGAATATCATCTTAAGTTAGCATTCATGCTTGGCAAATATCATAATGGAGCATTCGTAAATAAGCATTCAGAGTTCCATCATGTAAATCATCTGGCTTTACTGACTGGGCACGTCAGACCATAACCAATACCGGTATATAGGAAGGCTCCTAGACCTAACCTCGTCTAGTGAATATCCCTTCACATAAAGTTCAATATATATATTTTCCATAAAGATATAGGAATCCCAGACATGGGTTCTCACATGTAGCAGTGATCTCTTGGTTCATCGAGCGATAGTACAGGCATCCCTTTTTCTCACTCGATAAATACAAAGTATATGAATTTCAACATGGCTGTTCTTCTCTCGTGAGTTTCACTCACTATAGGACCCAGACCAAAATTGGTCATTCGTTAAATGTCCTCATTTCTTCATGACTTCTATCATAGAAGTAATTGAATAATATCATATAATCTAGTGTTGATACATAGGAATGTCGTCTTCCTTTGAATAAATATTCTTTTCAAAAGTACCACTGTGCATCTGTTTATCAACAACGATGGCGAAGCCCAAGTTCATAATAAATTGTGGTTTTACCTTTCTATGCGAAATATAACTTTGCCATTCCTTGGCAAAAGAGAATAAACACTGGGGTAAAGTACATACAACATGTCTAAATGACTATCACTTTTCCCCATCCACATATAGATCACTTTTTCGGCGATAGGCCGGCTACCACAAAATTCTACATCCAGACAGGATGACAGCCATGAATCACACCCCTTGCTAGCGATACTTCCGCTGCATAGCCTTTGACCTTTTCTAGCGACAACCAACATAGTTCGACTTAGAAATGTAAAGATATCCATATATAAGACAGACTCGTCCTACTCATACAAACACTACGTATAAATTCAGGCCATAGATATACTGAAGCAAGAACAATCTATTCCTATCCAGCCAAAGAATAAATCGCAGTAGGCCTAGACTCGTCCGCGGAGTCCGATCGAAGATGACGGAACTACTTTCAAGGGAAGTAACTCAAAAATGACTTCTCCTTAAGCACTTAAAAAGGAAATACTTTGATTACCAAATATTTGCGAACATAATAAGTATATAAATGTATTATATTGCAAGATAGTAAAAATTGCCCTTTACAGTCTTACCACACCTCCCGGGAAAAAAAAAAAAAAAAAAATTTTTTTTTTTAAATACATCTAGGAGCACCATACAATAGGCTCAAAACGCAAGAATACTGCGCAGATGCAAATATCAGGAATAACTATAATTCCTAATATGACCGGTGAGAATATATCTCAAAATCTGAGAGAAATTGTTTCTCTACGAATAAATGTTTCCAGGAAGGTGTGATGTACGTATAATACAATTCTGGTAATTATACAATGCATACCAAAAATTCACACTATAATCTTAAATTTATGATTTATGAAGAAACAATCATCAAAGAACAGCGGTGAATAAACATCAATAAACCGCTAAGTAGCGATACCATCATTCTATTATTAAATTACAAATGTGTATCTTAGTAAAGAAACAAAAAATAACTGTTGTAAAGTTATACATATTAAAAAGATCCAATATTTAACAGTTAAGTGGCATCATGTGGGCATCTGGACAGAATGTCCGCCATCACATTTTCTGAACCACGGATAGCTCGTACCGAAAAATGAAAAGGTTGAAGAGCGATTGCGTATCGAGTTGATCTCGAGCTCTTCAAGTTCTTACTTTGGATAGCCGTAAGAGCTTTTTGGTCAGTTTCCACTACGAAATGCGCGCCCAGAAGGAATCTTTGGAGTTTGAGAATTGACCAAACCATTGCCAATAATTCACGGTCTAAAACCGAGTAATTCCTTTCTGCAGCATTAAGTTTTCTGGATATATACATTACAGGATGCAGAGTTCCAGAGTACTCTTGCATTAGTGCCGCTCCAATCCCAGTGGATGAAGCGTCACTACGAAGAACGAATGTCTTATCTGTTGTAGGTAACACTAAAATAGGTGGTGATGAAAACATAGTTTTGATCTTCTCTAGTGAAGATTGGCATTCATGAGACCAGTGAACCATGTTAGGCGACCCTTTCTTTAATAGTGTAGAGAGAGGTGCCATGATAGAGGACAGATTCGGAATGAAACGTCCATAAAATTGTATGAGACCTAAAAGACTTCGCACTTGCTTTTTAGTCCTAGGGATAGAGATGTTAAGTATCTTAGTGATATTATGGTCTTCTGTCTTCAAGAAACCGTGACCTACTCGATGGCCTAAGAAAGCAATTTCGCTAAAGCCAATACAAGCTTTAGATGGTTTTGCTGTCAGGTTATACTCACGCAGAGTTGATAATAATTCAACTAACCCTGAATAGTGATCTTCCCAAGTATCGCTGAAAAGACAGATGTCGTCTAGATAAGCAATGACATCTGACCGATACGATAGGATTCGACGCATCATGCGTACAAATGTAGCTGGTGCGTTCATAAGGCCGAAAGGCATAAAATTCCATTGGAAAAGGCCTCTGGGAGTAGAGAAAGCGGTAAGAGGTTTGGCGCGTTCGGATAATGGAACTTGCCAATATCCTTTAGACAAATCAAGTTTAGTGAAAAAATGCGATTTAGAAAGACGAGTAAGTAACTCTTCTAGTAAAGGCATAGGTTCAGCATCGAACTTCGTAACTTGATTCAATTTGCGATAGTCAACGCAAAGACGTATGTTATTGTCTTTTTTTCGAACAATAACCATCGGCGAAGAATATGCAGAAGTGGATGGTTCGATTATTTGTAAATCTATCATTTCATCCAACTCCTTTTCAACCTGTGTTTGGAAATGTATAGGGATAGGATAAGGTCTAACCCTAATTGGAGTATGTTCAGTTAGAACAATGTCATGCTCAATGACATGAGTTTGTCCAGGGATGTCAGTGAGGACATCCTGAAATGTTTGTAACATAGACGAAACTTGTCGCCGTTCTCCTAGAGACAAATCAGGAGAAACAGTAACGTCTTTCCATGATTCACTAGAATGAAGTGGGATCATTGGAAGCGGAAGATTAACATCCGAAAAACTTGTTTCCTCATCCTGTATTACAGACAGTGATGAGTAATGACCATGTTTGACATGAGAATCGTCCGTTGCCTGGAAAATAGGCTGTAGATAGTCAGGACGTTCATGGAACTCCGTAAGCATATTGATGTGGAAGGTTTTATGCTTCCCGTTGATATCGACGATGTAGTCAACATCTGAAATTTTCGATATTATATCGTACGGACCTTTCCAACTAATAAGGAGTCTATTTTCACGACAAGGTAGCAAAACAAATGCTTTGTCACCAGGACAAAGTTGTCGTAAAGTTCTCTTCTTATTAGCAAATTGTCTTGCCTTCTGCTTAGCAAATTCAGAAGAGGACGTTGCCAATTTGCATGCTTCGATAATCTTTTGTCTCAGCGCGATGACATACTCGTAAGAAGATTTTGTGTCATCGTCAATATTGTCAGCTGTTATAAGATCATGCAGCAAAGACATTGGGCCGCGCGGTCGCGCGCCAAAGACAAGTTCAAAGGGAGAAAACCCTGTATGTTCATTGGGGACCTCTCTGTACGCGAAGAGGGCCGCGGGTAAAACCCTATCCCAATCTTGAGGATGATCCTCAGTTATCTTCCCTAATAAGTTCTTAAGTGTTCTATTTAGTCGCTCGACCATCCCATTGGACATAGGATGATAGATGCTACTCAAAGATCTCTCTATCTGTAGAGTAGACATTACTTGAGACATGGTATCCGATATCAGTTGGGTGCCATGATCTGATAATATTTCTCCGGGGAATCCCAGCCGAGAAAATATAAGCCAAAGAGCATCTGCAATGTCAGCGGTAGTAATGCTCTTTAGAGGGATAGCCTCTGGCCAACGTGTGCACATGTCTACACACGTTAAGATAAACTGATGTCCTCTAGCAGATTTGATCTTGAATGGACCAATGATGTCTATCGCCATTTTCTGGAATGGACGAATAGGAATATCTGCAGCCTGAATAGGCGCAGCATGACGAGGACCTTTGGATTTGACTTCTTGACATACTTTACAGGATCGACAATAGATCCGTATGTCCTTGTTCACAAAAGGCCAAAAGAAAGCCGCAAGAACTCTTGACTTTGTACGGGAAAAACCCATGTGACCAGCACACTGAGAGTCGTGTGCATGTTGTAAGATCTTAACTCTCAAATTCTTGGGTACAAGAATCTGAGAATGACTTGACTTAGTGGAGTCTTGCACCATACGTACAAGTACGCCATTCTTCATTGTAATCCAAGATTTACAATTTGAATCTTTATTCGGATCACCTTTCGTTACAAGAGTGAAGAATTTCTTAAGAGTCGGATCTTCTTCTTGTTGTTTTATAAACGAGTCACGAGAAATTACCAAGGGATCATCTTGGTTATGCACTTCATTATCTTCAACAGATGAAGTTTCAGGCATATTGAGAGCTTGAGCTCTAGTGACTACTGCATTAGCAGATTGCATATTTTGATTTTCCCAAACGGAAATTTGCTCCGGAGTGCATTCTTTGACTCCGTGAATGCGACCGATGATAAGATCAGCGATCGGATCCGGCAAAAGACATGCGTGTACATCTCCTGTGAAGAAAGGAGTAGCAATCCTAATGATAGCGGTAGAGTATTTCTCTATGGTGCCGCCAAATGTTACGCATTTGACTACTTTGCCTGTAGAATGAGAAGGATCTATGAGTGACTGCCTAACCCCAATAGTTGTGCATCCAGAATCAAAAAGTACTGAGACTGGATTGTCATTTACTAAACCTTTGTGTAAGACAAGAGAACCTCTCCCATCATGCGCGATTGACGCAGGAAGAGCGGGAAGAGGATGCCCACAGCTTAAAGTAGACACTGTGGTTGGCTCAAATAATGTTTTGCATTGGGGGCACTGAGATGCTCTCCCAAAATCAAAAGCGGCACATGCCATATTATTAGAGTCATCATTATCTTTATTTTGTTTATAGGCTTCGTGGGACTCTTGCTGTGCAGAGTTCGCCTGGTAATGAGCTTTATGTTTTTTGAATTGTGCTCTACCTCTGTTATTATTGCCTCTGTACTTATCATTGTTTCCACTATTATAACCTCTACTCGGGTTTGAATCATAGCTCCTTTGGTTACTATCATCATATTCATTATAATGAGTATCTCTGTAATTATGATCTTGTTGTCTCCATGAAGGAAAACTTGGATAGTTTCTAGAATGACTTCCTTTGCGAAAGTTCCTGTAATTATGACCACCCCTGAATCGAGGGCTGTCAGCTCTTCTCCAGGTATTCGAAGAAGAACCCTGAAATGATTGGTTACCTTGGTTCTGATAACTGTAATAGTTACCTTTTTTATTAAACTTATTTTGAGGTCCTTGGAATTTGTGAGAGTGATTAGGGTTGTATGGTGTTGCAGAAGCAACTGGCATACCTTCTTTAACCTTATTGTTGCTAATAGCTACGTCCGGATGTGCAGTGACGTATTGGGTACAATACTGTTCCATTTCTTTTAGAGACTTAGGTTTACGCTCATGTAAGAATTCGAGGAAAGGTTTATTTATACTTGACATAATCTTGTCTCTGAGTATCAAGTCCATAAGGGCTTCATAAGTCTTTTCTGTTTTGGATAGCTCAATCCAACGATCAAATGTAAGACGTGTCCTTGCAATGAATTCTGAGAATTCTACACCTGCCTCAGGCACCATTGTCTTAAACAACTTCCGATAACCCTCTTCAGACAACTGATACTTCTTTAATAAGGCTGCCCTAATAACATCATAGTTATCTTTGTCAGCCTCTTCAACCAAACTTAAACTAGTCAGAGAATCACCTTTCAGATTTTCTGATAACTGGTTAGCATATTGTGATTTGTCCACATTATGTGCTCGACACGAGCGTTCAAATCTATTTAGCCAGAATGTTATGTCATCACTGGAAGGGTTGAACGCTGGTACCTTGACCTTGTAAGTAAAGGGTTTACCATTACCACCAGATGCTTGATTACCATCACTTATGTTTGTTAACTTTAACTTTTCTAACTCAAATGCTAAAAGTTCTTTTTGGTGTTCATGTTCTCTTATTGCTTTTTTCTCTTGAGCTTCAGCTTGTAATTTTCTCTCTTCTGCAGCAGCTTCATCCTTTCTTTTCTCTTTTTCCATTTCCATCTGGAATCTTTTTTCATCAGTCTGTATCTGCAATTTCTTTTGTTCATAGTCTCTTTGTAATTTTTTTTCCTCAGCTTCTAATTTTTTCTCCTCAGCTGCTAATTTCTTTTCTTCAATCAATGCTTTTCTCTCTTCTGCAGCTAATGCTTTGTCATATTGAGCAACTGCCCATTCTTCTAATTGCTGACCAGTCTTATCAAGAATCTTGCCTTGTGTGATAAAATAATCTAAAGTAGACATCTTGTCTAATAAGATCAGTAATTTGCAAAAGTAAATAAATTCACTTTCTTAGTCTTAATCAAAGACCTTGTATGATAACTTTGTAACCTGTGGAAAATAGTACTTAACTATCCCAATCACTGTGGGAAACAAGCCTTACAAAGGTCTTGTATAAATCCTTATATAATAACAGCTATAAGTTGCTGGTTCACTCTATAATATAAGTGCAGTGCACCAGAAATAGTGTTTTATATCATCAACTGTGTACCTTTAGTAATAGCAATTAACTATCAGTTGATTCTTGTACATCAATTTATATGATCAACTATATTTTAAATAGTGTATGTCGATCAGGCACAAAACAAAACAGTTATACAGGAAAACATGAAAACATTTGCGGAGATGAAATAAATCAAATGGGAAAAACAATAAAAGATAAACCGCAAGAGGATAACAAATACAAATAACGCCACAGTATATAAATATAAATTGAGAATAGAACTGAAAGATAGAATAGGGTAGACCAACAAATTACAAACAAATCAAAACAAACTAAAGAACAGAGGAATATTACAAAAACAACAATGAGTACAGTCTTCACAGCTAACACTAATAGCAACAGCTGTCGCAGCAAATTTTCAATCAAGAAAATTGCACCTATAGAAACGCACACATCAGACCCTCTATTACGTGGGATACTCTGTTGTGTGACACCGCCCAACCAAAAACAACAACCCGCTGGATACAAACAAATATCACATATAAATATTTAAACATAAATACATAATTGCATAAATAGTATGGCAATATGATGTAAATAGAGTGTTGCAGAAAGAATGTGTTGTAAAGAAGGCTCAGTTACACTGCCTAATAGTACAGTACTGTGGTACTTTATTAAACAAATACTTCTGGTCTAATTATTTTAAATTCAACACAGAAATAGAAGCTCCATCGTTGATGTGAATGATAACAATCGATGTAGGACTTCTCAGTTCAATAACATTTCCTTTCGCAAACACTGTCAAATATTCTCCAGTCCTGATGTGTAATGTTCTATGTTTCAACCAAGCTTGCTGTGTAACACTGTCAGTTGTATGGCAAATGTCCAACGAACCAAATGTCAACAAACGCTGACCTAGTTACTGCATACTGTCGACAGGACAGGTCACGCTGACATCACTGTAGAGTTGTACTGCTGATGTATTTGTGTGTCGTAACAGACCCCAAGGAACGTCTGGTCTCAGTAGTTTACTTCTCAATATGGTCACTGTGCAGGTTGACCCAGGAAGCTGGCACACCAGTTGTTAAACTCTGTGTAGTTGTTTACTCATACTGGCTACTAGTTGCTGAATCACGCTTTATTTGTTAAATGACGTGAATGTCCACCAGTTGATAAATGTAGATGTTGGGACTGGTGTAGTAAAGTGTAACGATTGTCAACTCATTAAACCCAGCACAGTTTTGGTCATACAGGTCATCTTGTCCTGGAACGTGATGAGGCTCCGACAAGAATGTGAGTGTAAACAATGAGTGTGTATGTGAATGTCAGAACGCGAATGGTAGAATGATTCGATAGAGTTGACAGGTTGGTAGTACATCACTCATACTCACACTGTTCGAATTCAAGAAGTACTGGAACTACGGTGGTCTTTTTATAACATTTAATGGGACGCACACTTGGACAGTACGTGTATGGTTACAGGAACAAATGTCGACATAGACAGCATAATGTTGATCACAGGAATATCATCTTAAGTTAGCATTCATGCTTGGCAAATATCATAATGGAGCATTCGTAAATAAGCATTCAGAGTTCCATCATGTAAATCATCTGGCTTTACTGACTGGGCACGTCAGACCATAACCAATACCGGTATATAGGAAGGCTCCTAGACCTAACCTCGTCTAGTGAATATCCCTTCACGTAAAGTTCAATATATATATTTTCCATAAAGATATAGGAATCCCAGACATGGGTTCTCACATGTAGCAGTGATCTCTTGGTTCATCGAGCGATAGTACAGGCATCCCTTTTTCTCACTCGATAAATACAAAGTATATGAATTTCAACATGGCTGTTCTTCTCTCGTGAGTTTCACTCACTATAGGACCCAGACCAAAATTGGTCATTCGTTAAATGTCCTCATTTCTTCATGACTTCTATCATAGAAGTAATTGAATAATATCATATAATCTAGTGTTGATACATAGGAATGTCGTCTTCCTTTGAATAAATATTCTTTTCAAAAGTACCACTGTGCATCTGTTTATCAACAACGATGGCGAAGCCCAAGTTCATAATAAATTGTGGTTTTACCTTTCTATGCGAAATATAACTTTGCCATTCCTTGGCAAAAGAGAATAAACACTGGGGTAAAGTACATACAACATGTCTAAATGACTATCACTTTTCCCCATCCACATATAGATCACTTTTCGGCGATAGGCCGGCTACCACAAAATTCTACATCCAGACAGGATGACAGCCATGAATCACCCCCCTTGCTAGCGATACTTCCAACAAAATACATAGAGAAACTTTACCTAAGCAACATGGAGAAGCATCCATACACAGATGGATCAACAAAATACATAGAGAAACTTTACCCAAGCAACATGTGGAAACATCCCTACACAGATGGATCAACAAAATACATAGAGAAACTTTACCCAAGCAACATGTGGAAACATCCCTACACAGATGGATCAACAAAATACATAGAGAAACTTTATCAAGCAACATGTGGAAACATCCCTACACAGATGGATCAACACAAATTTCAACAGAAATGGAGTTGGAGGTTTTTATCTGAGTTTAAGCACTGGTACACAAAAAAAAGCTGCGAGTGGCAACAGGACTACTCTCTACTAACTTCAGAGCAGAGGCTTTGAAAACTGCAGGAAATGTCTAATGACGAAGGAAAGCACAGAGAGACAATTTGCTTTCTTCACATATGCACAGTCTTTAATTGTAACTCTGAAGAGCCAAAATAATGCAGACCTGGATAACCTAAGAGTACTGCTCTACAAACTATGTCAACAATCACAAGAGTTGTGTGAAACAATGGATCCTATCTCATTGTAGCATCCCCTGCAATGAAGAGGTTGACAGATTGGCATAGGAAGATGGAAAGCTACCTCAGCCTAATGCCAGCATAACTTTCAATGAGGCATAGACTTTTATCAAAATCAGATACAGAAACAAATGAGATGTAGAGCATCCAGGTTACACATAAAATGATTCATATTACCAGCTCAGCAGAAGCGATCAAGTGGTAATTTTCAGATGCCATGGGGAACAACAGATTGATATATTATCTGTTCAACAAGCTAAAGATAGGAACTACTGATGAGTGTACATGTGGCACTGCTGAACATCTGCTTCAATGATGCCCAGCAGATGAGCAACAGAGGACGCACATATGGCTATCACCAGAACATTCATGGAATAATTATGGAGATGCAAATAGTCTCAAGATGACCATGGCTTTATTTGAACATAGACGTCTGAATAATTATCATGATTATATTTTTCCTGACAGATCCATGATGGTGACAGTTATGCTGAAGACCTTGACACTCGTGTTCAGAAAGTTGGATTCATGGACACAAAATCATCAACTATGAAAGTAAAAGTTGAAGGTCAAGGTAATAAATGGTACACATAATAATGAAGTCTTTTTTTTTCTTTTGTTTTTAGTGTACTATCTGTAAAATCAAGTGTCTGACTGACAAAGCGATGATCCATCATGACAAAGGTGCTGGGTTTGATTCACTGTATTGTCATGCTCCAGACTTTGCTCTTCAGTTAGGGAAGGAAAAGGCAGCAAGGAAAGGAACTAGTCACACCACTTCTCCTTTCTGGACCTAGTATAATAAAGTCTCTAACACTTTACTCCCCTATGGCAGCACCTTTACTTTTTATCTCAAATATCAGTCAATTTATGGATAACCACAGACAGAAGACAACCCTGCGTAGCTGCCATCAAAGGGGCAAGAGTAAAGAGATGGATATCATGGATGGCACAGACAGAGGCTATGATTAGACAGGTGAGCCTCAACTGAAAATGTATTCATGGGAGTCAGGTGACAACTGGACAAACTACCAGCAAGTCATTATCAGCTTTAGCAGCAAATGCAGAGTTTGAGGCAATGGGAAAGCAGAGCTGGAAATTAATCAGCTGCTACATGATGATGAGGGATGATGCCACTGTGTACAACAATAAGTCTGCACTCCACGGTAAAAAATCTGGCTGGTGCTTCTTGGTCTAGAGTAAAGGGTAAGATCAGTGCTGAACAGAGCAGAGCTTAATAACAACCTCCAGCATGAGAATGAAGGTACAGACAGTTACTACGGCTCTGAGGTGGCTGTCTGATACTCCGTCAACCAGGGTAATTATTGTGTCAGACTCAGTCCATGCTTCAGAATGTTCATATTAGATGGCTATGGCATGAATGGAAAACATTCATAGCAGCTTTGAACTTTTAGGAACTGGTGCAGATATACTGTCCTGGTCATGCAGGAGTATGCAGTAATGAGAGATCTGACAGGCTAGCATCAAGAACATTCATAGTGGGGACATTAATATGGATAAGTGAGAGATACTGAGGACATGTAATGATCATCTGTTAGAGAATAACACAGCAATAGATGAATCAACAAGGATAAAATTGCTGGAATTAGGCATCAATCATAAGGCTTGCAGTGATGGACATATGAGAGATGCATCTGTCATGTATACAACAAAAATGCAACAGGAAAAGTTAGCAGTTATACCCTTCCACATGCTGAGGGAGATTGAGCACCTATGGGCTTTCCCTAAGGGCAGTGATCTTGATTTTATTCAACACTAACAATAAATATCAGTAAATTTAGGACACCATGTATAGATAGTTGTTGGGTCGTTCATTCTAATGGTAAAGAACTTCATTACGCGAATGTTTGCAAAGGAACAAAAAAATGTCAGAAAATGTTCTTCAAAACGAACTCCAACAAGTAGTGTTTAACTGGTCACTTACTGGCAGCACACAAGTCTGTGATGACTGTACATATATTTTATTTAACGTGACACATACGGAGTGGAACAAGACGATCATAGTTACAGGTGCAAAAGGGTCATACGTCAAAAATGTTGATAATTACTTTTCAAGTTCATGAAGATTCTCTAACAATTAAGTCCTCTTATTCAAGTGACTAAGGGTCACTTCCTCTACCATATTATATGTATTGCAGTCAAGTCCGTTGACCTTCTTTCAAGGACGTATCTAATGGTCAACGGATTCATTCTCAAGGAGCAATACTTCTTATCATACTTGTAACAATTCCAGACTTTTTCCATACGATACTTAGGTAGCATATATATATAAAATCCAAACAAAGTCATCCACGACAATACGACCAGGTTAGAGTTCTGTGTTGACTAACCTCTCTATATCCATGCCACGACTTTGGCATTGACGAAAATACGGCATATAAAACATGTGAAGCATACAAATCAATTAACTTCGTTTACTCGTAGGTATCCTCCCTCTACGGTAATTCAAAAGGGCTAACGACTCCGTCTGTCCATTCTAGGAATGACATACTACGATGAAGACTGGTGCGTACATTTGGCAGGACCGAAGACTACCCCCTTTTAGGTAATAAATGTACGTAACAGCTCCCTTATTACCTCCCCTTAAAAAAATTAATTCTATTAATTTTTTTGAACTTAGTACCCGAGAGAGGTGAGTCAAAACTACCACAAGATATATGAAATGCATAAAGTTATACCATATTAAGAAAAGAATATTAAACGAAATCAATATAACTAAATGATAGTATGCATTAAAGCACACATCCACACTCGACCTACTTTGGAACGATGTGGTAATATTCGAAGTAAAAACAAGTTGAAAATGAAAAATGAAAAAACCATAAAAAAAGATGATAATAAAATTCAACTAAGTTTTCAAAAAAAAAAAATTTGAAACATATGATTTCAAAAATGAAAATGAACAGCAACACTGATGATGATCAATGACAAGAGAATCAATAAAACAGAAAAATTGAAAATACAATGTGCAAAAATGAAGCAATGCAAAATTAAACACTTTAAGAATCAACACCCTTAATGTTTTCTAACACTAGTACGGTTGACTAGTGATCTAACAGTGAGATATCATAACTAAGACCCGTGAATGCAGGTATTACGTGACAACTAAGAAAGTTAGTATGTGTGTGATCCATAATCAATTAAATAGATTAAATTGAATTATTCTAATTTATATATTTCTTAATTACTAACAAATAACCAGTTACTAATATATTCTAAGTAATTCCAATATCACTATCAATATGTCAATGTTCAGTTACAACTAGTTAGTAATCGACGAGACGATGTTCTCAATGTTCCATACACGATAAAATATATTCTCGAACACGATATGTAGTGTAATATGTTCCATAGGAATAACAAATGTATATTTGTCGCTCTTAACAATGTTTCCATACTAATAAAAAGTTACTGTAGTACCAATGTTCCCGTACTAATAAAATGTTACTCTAATACCACTGTTCCCGTTCTAATAAAACGTTACTATAGTATCAATGTTCCCGTACTAATAAAATGTTACTACACAAGAAGTAATGTTATAATCTATAAGTAAGTATATCCTGAAAGTTATACTTATACGAATACTTCAGTTATATAAACAGTCTTTATAGATGTACAATCAATGATAATGTACAAAGTTATTCATGTTATCGGTGAGGATGTTTCAACATCTGGAAGTGGTTTAGTTTCGACAAGTTCGCTTGGGCATCTCAACAAACAGTCTGCGAACACATTCTTCACTCCAGGAATAGCTCGTATTTCAAAATTGAATGGTTGAAGCGCTATAGCGTAACGCGCTGACTTCGATGATTTAACGTTCTTCGTGTTCAGTGCGGTAAGAGCTTTTTGGTCAGATTCCACCACAAAGTGTGAACCGAGGAGGTAACGTTCCAGTTTTGTGATTGCCCATACTAATGCGAGGAGCTCTTTATCCAGAACGGAGTATTTGAGTTCGCTCTCCGTAATTTTTCTGGACACGTACATCACCGGAAATAAGGTGCCGTTATATTCCTGCATCAAAACTGCAGCAATAGCGTAAGAAGATGCATCACTGAGAAGAATGAAAGTGAGATTTTTGTTAGGCAACCTCAAAAAAGGTTCATTTGAAAAAAATCGTTTTATATAGTCTAACGCCGTTTGGTGATCCTGCGACCACTTTATTACATTAGATGTGCCTTTCTTCAGTAGAGACGAAAAAGGTGCAGTTATAGTAGACAAATGAGGGATGAATTTTGAATAGAACTGTATTAGTCCTAAAAGAGATCTAACTTGTTTTTTTTTTCTTAGGTGCCGAGATGTTTAAAATTTTAGAGACGTTACTGTCTTCTGTATACATGAAACCATGACCTATGCGGTGACCCAGAAATGAGATGTCATGAAAACCGACAAAAGCCTTTGAAGGTTTCGCTGTTAAGTTATAATCCCGTAAGGTAGAAAGTAAAGCTTTTAATCCATGAATATGTTCATCCCAAGAGTCACTGAAAAGACAGATGTCATCTATATAAGTAATGACATCGGGACGATGAGACAATATGCGGCGCATCATGCGTACAAAGGTAGCTGGCGCATTCATTAATCCGAATGGCATAAAATTCCATTGAAAAAGACCCCGTGGCGTCGAGAAAGCGGTGAATGGCTTTGCTTTAGGAGTGAGTGGCACTTGCCAATAGCCCTTTGAAAGGTCAAATTTCGAAAAGAATGTGGCATGAGATAATTTCTCCAATAAGTCATCTAAAAGAGGTAACGGTTCCGCATCGAATTTTGTAACTTTGTTTAATTTCCTGTAATCTACGCAAAGACGTATATTGTTGTCCTTCTTCCTAATGATTACCATAGAAGAAGAATATGGCGATGAAGATGGTTCAATTATATTTAATTGAAGCATCTTATCCAATTCCTTATCAACCTTATCACGAAAGTGTAAAGGGATAGGATATGGGCGAACTCGAATAGGCGTATCGTCAGTCAGAATAATGTCATGTTGGATGACTGACGTATGACCTTGGATGTCAGTGAGGACATCCTCATACGAGTGTAGAATATTAGAGACTTGCTGATGTTGATCAGCCGAAAGAGTAGATGAGATTGTAACATCATTCCATTTCTCAGTGGAATGGAGTGGTACAACTGGTATTGGTAGTTGTACATCATCGAAAGAAGATTCTTCTTCTTGGATGACTGACAAACTAGAATAGTGTTGAATAGGAGGTGTAGGATCATCAGTTGCCTGGAACACTGACTGTAGATAATCAGGATGTGAGTAATACTCCTTCAACATGTTAATGTGGAAGGTTTTATGTTTACCATTAACATCAACGATGTAGTCGACATCGGATATTCTTGAGATGATCCTGAAAGGACCTCTCCAGGTAATTAAAAGACGATTGTTATGCGCAGGGAGTAATACAAAAGCTTCATCACCAGGAATAAGCTGGCGAAGACGTCTATACTTGTTTGCAAATAGACGAGCTTTTTCTTTGGCTTGTTCGGATGATGCAGTAGCTAGTCTACAAGCATCTATGATTCTCTTTCTCAGAGAGATCACATACTCATAAGAGGATTGAGTTTCCTCTTCAATATTCTCGTCAACCAATAAGTCGTGGATTAACGACATCGGACCGCGTGGTTGCATGCCAAAAACTAGCTGGAATGGAGAAAACCCCGTGGCTTGATTTTGTACTTCGCGATACGCGAACAGAGCAGCGGGTATGACCCGATCCCAGTCTTGGGGATGGTCTTGGGTCATCTTACCCAACAACTGCTTGAGTGTCCTATTGAGACGCTCAATTAACCCATTTGACATCGGATGATAAATAGAACTAAGAGATCTGTCTATACCTAATGTCTTCATAACTTGAGACATGGATTCAGAAATGAACTGAACCCCATGATCCGACAAGATTTTACGTGGAAAACCAATGCGTGAGAAGATTAACATCAATGCCTCTGCTACACTGGCAGATGAAGTGTTCTTGAGAGGGATGGCCTCAGGCCAACGAGTGCACATATCAATGCACGTAAGAATATGCGTATGCCCTCTAGCAGATGGAAGCATCGGACCAATAATGTCTATAGCCATTTTATCAAATGGTCTAATCGGGATGTCCGCAGCTTGAATAGGAGCCGCATGAAATGGACCCCGTACCTTAACTTCCTGACATATCAAACAGGACCGACAATAGAGAGTGATGTCCCTATGGACGCCTGGCCAGTAGAATGCCGAAAGCACTCTGGATTTGGTACGCGAAAAACCCATATGGCCCGCACATTGCGAGTCATGCGCATGTCGTAATATCCGAGATCTCATAGAGGATGGGACTAAGATCTGATAACATAAGGATGAATCCTTTTCCCGTATTACTCTAACCAAAATCCCATTTTTAAGTATAAAGTCATGTCTAGATTTTGCAAGTTTGTTGCTGGTATTCTTTTTGTTCACATACTGAAAATTTTTTTTTAATGAATCATCATTCTTTTGCAATGTTGCAAACAACTCCCGTGAAATAGGAGCATCATCATCACAAGTGGTATGAACTGTAGGTTCAATAGGTGTATCATGCGACATATTAGTAGCTTGCGCTCTAGTCACTACTGCATTTGCAGTTTGAATATGTCGCTCTTCCCATTCAGCTATTTGCTGTGGTGTACACTCTTTAATACCATGTATGCGACCAAGTATTACATCACAAATTGGATTCGGAAGGAGACATGCCTGGATCTTTCCTGAAAAAAATGGTGTATTAAGGTCAATAATAGCAGTGGGAAATGTTTCAACGGTGCCACCAAAAGTCACACACTTGACAACCCTGCCCGTGGCACAACTTGGGTTGATCAGCGAAGTCCGGACGCCCACAGTACTACAACCTGAGTCAAATAGGAGAGAGCATGAAATGTTGTTGACAAATCCCTTGTTAAACTTAAGAGAGCCCTGTCCCTGGTGTACTGACGCAGCAGTGGCCGTACAGACTACAGGTAGACTAGGCAAGGTATGTCCGCAACGCAGCGTCGTGATCGCCTTAGGCTGGAAAAGAGTCGAGCATTCTGGACAGTCTTTCACCTGGGTACAATCAAGAGAACAAGACATAGCATTGTGAGTTTCAGCTACTTTACCCTGTTCAATGTTAGCCTGTGTATCACTTAAAGCGACATTAGAATGTCTACCCGTATTACTCGACGATCTATCTCTACGACGCGATCGATTTTGATTATTTGCATTAAAATTGCCATAATTGTCGTTTCTGATTGAGTTAAAATTTGGATGAGTCCGATAATTTGTATAATTAAAGTTATGATGTTCTTTAAAATTTTTATTCCAAGAACCTTGTCTGTTTTGCGGACCCTGAGATCTTGATCTCCAGTTTTGTTTATTATAATGTCCTTGATTATTTTTAAAATTATTGTTACCAAAATCTCGCGATCTGTGAGCTTGGTTCCAAGAAACATTAAATGGAGCAGATTGATGAAATTGCTTCCCTTTGTAAAAGTTATCATTGTTAAAATTGTAATTATTTCCCTTATTGACATACCTGTCAGCACTAAAGGAACGATTTCGTGAAAAATTGTTTTGTTGTGCTGCAAAAGCAACAGGCAATTCATTCTTAATCTGTGCATTACTTAGATCCATGGTTGGGTGAGCAGTGCAGAAATTTTTTGGGTTGATTAGGGGTTGTCTTCCCTTGATTATTCATTCATTGTGTTTGACCTTTAGGGTCAGAGGTTGACAGTTCGGCGTAGGCCTATGGGAAGGTTTTTTAAGCGGGAGTGAGATATACTTCCGGGAAGCCGGGAGGTCCTGTTTTTCTGAAGGGACCAAGAGTCCATTGTTTTTCGGGGAGAATCTTCGAAGTAACTGCTATGGCAGTTTTCCCCAGTGAATCTCTGTGCGTCGGGATGACGACAGAATTCCTTGTGATGTTCTGAGGATTCATTTGCCAGGTAATACCGACCTTTATGCATTATTACGCTTTTCGGTGGCAGAACATGTAAAGGATTACCTAGGGTGAACAGCAGCTCACTGATCCGCCATTTCAGAACTTATATATTTGTGCTCGAGGTAGCCATCCAAGACTGTTAGTCTTATATTGTCCAGAAATCCAGTGACGAAGATATATTGTGGAAGCCGCAGATTGGCGGAATTCATATCTACAATAAGTATTACTGCAGGGTTGATGATAACCTATTTAACAGAAGTACACGGCCGACGTCAGAACGAGGCCTGTGCTTTCGGCTATTATACTACAGCCTGATATGTGCAATTGGCGGGGAGTGCCAAGTTGCACCTATGTGTCATAGTAACTAAGGCATCTGACGCGTTTAGTCAGAGACGCCAAGGGCGACGCTACGAACTGTCATTATTGAAGAACTTTGCTATTGACCATGCACGTCTATTCTGATGTTTACCTTTTTGAATGCCAAATGTATACCTATCGATGTCAGGTCAGCATGACCTTGTTACACTGACTGTTCCTGTTGATACTATGTGTGTTCCCGTCAATAAATGTCTTGAAACATGCCTGCAGTGTCAAAGCATCCTTGATTACTGCATGTGAGAGTATGGGTTGCAGGATCTACATCTATACGAGCCTAAACACATTCGCGCCTTCATTCGCACCCACACTCAATTCATCATACGCTCGCACTACACATCTAACAACATGTATACTGTCTTGGGCCAGTGATCACATCAACAAGGAAAAAAAGACAGTTACATTTCTGGTGGACCAGTTACGTGGGCTCTTATGATACATTTCTTGTCGCCAATGTGGCCTAGAAACTTACATTTCTGATGGACCAGATCTGTGGGTTTAAAAAGAACAGAGCGAGCATTTGACATTATTGTTGACATTTATGGATCCAGAAATTTACATTCCTGGTTGGCTGTTACATGTATGATGTCTCCAGTTTTGTCGAGAAAGTTACAAGAAGGACAAGTACACATTACACTTCTGATCTGTGGGTCTAAGCTACACACGGGACAGCCGTAACACACAGCGCTAATTCTACACTTGCAAGTTTTGGCTACAACAGGACAGATATAGGTCATCAACGGTTGACCCAAATAAACAGTACGAGCATTTATATTATAATGCTACATAAAGCATAACAAGACATGTACTGAAGTTAACTACTAGGCATTTGCTACGTGGACCATAACTGCATAGAAGGCGGGTTCCTATTGTAAACAGTACTGCTGGTTGTTACACGTTTCATTCAACAACAGACTTTTCTAGGTCAGAGCATTCAAGCTACATTGTTGGAGGTCAAGTGTTTGTAAACAGTACGTGGAAATTGTAAACATTCAATGTGCAAGGCGTAATTTGAGAAGGTCATAGTAACTTTGGTTCGTGAATACCACTTTATGTTACAGTGGATTTGACGTTCAGTGCGCGTTTGACATTTCGTTTCTGTGTTCGCAAGGAGCAAGGAATTTATTTTAGTTTCAGCTGTGACTGAACTTGTTCTGCAACACATTGAAATTGATTGCTATATTATGTTACTTCTACTGTTTTTGTGTATTTTTCTGCGGGTTTTTCGGTTGGTGGGTCTTACGGTAAATATGCCACTTGATCGAGGCTTACTGTAAGCGTTCTGTAGGTGCAAATTTTCTTAATTTGGAAATTTGCTAGTGACAATTGGTCGCTATTGATGTTAGCTGTGATGTAATTGTACTTAACGTTGTTTTTGTAATATTTTGTCTGTTTTTTCAGTTTTGATTGTCGATTTGTTTTGTTTGTATTCTGTAGGTCTCTCCTTTCTTGTGTATTTCTCTACACATTTTTGGTTAAAACAGTGTTGCCATTTGTATTGTTTTGTATCTTTGTCTTTGTATTTTTTTTTTTGGTTGTACTACATTACTGTCATGCACAGTCTACATACACATACTTGGTCATGTTTTGATATTATTGATAAGGTAGACTCTTCATATAGAGTTTGTTAAATAATATTATATAAGATATTTATACAAGTTCTTTGATAAAAGACTTGTTATCTACAAAGATTGAGACAAGGTGAAATACATATTCAAGTTCTTTATAAAAAAGACTTGTGCCCATAGTGAGTGGGATATAAGGGATTTTTTTTTTTCCACAGGTACTCAGGTGATTTTTTGGGTACATTATAAACAAGAGGAACATACAAAGTCTTTGTCTAAGACTAAGACAGTAAAATAAAGTGAAGTGAGTATACAAGTCTAGCATTTCAGACTTGTCTCCCATTGAAGTGGGATAAGGTAATTTATTTAATTTTTTTTTTCAGGTTTCTGATCTCATTAGACAAGATGTCTACATTGGACTACTTTATTACACAAGGGAGAGCCCTTGATAAGACTGGTCAACAGTTAGAACAATGGGCTGTTGCTCAGTATGACAAAGCATTAGCTGCAGAAGAGAAAAAAGCTCAGGCTGAAGAGAAAAGATTAGAAAGAGAAGCTGATATTGCTGCTGAACAAAAGAAATTGCAGATGCAGGTGGAGGAAAGGAGATTTGAAGCTGAACAAAAGAGATTAGACAAAGAGGCTGCTGCAGAGGAGAGGAAAGCTCAAGCCGAGGCTGAAATTAGGAAAATGGAACACGAGGAAAGACTCGCAACTTTGGAGTTAGAGAAATTGAAATTGGCGAGTACGGGTGCTCAGCAAACAACTTCGAGTACGACAAGGGAGTTTGTTAGTAGGATTAAATTGCCTCATTTCAATCCTTTAAAGGATGACGTAGCAGATTATCTAGATAGATTCCAATTTTTGTGCGATACGCATAACATAAAAAAGGAAAAAATATGTTGAACAACTGATGCCATTTTTTACAGGTGACACAGTGACTACTCTTATGACAATAGACGAACATGAGAGGACTAATTATGATGTTGTCAGGGCAGCATTACTAAAAAAATATCAACTAAAACAAGAAGACTATCGTCTTCGTTTTAGGACAATGTTGCCAGAAAATGGAGTAGATTTCTCTGATTTTGTTACAAAGATACGTCGTACATTTACACGATGGGTTGAGTTGTCTCAGATTGAGAAAACATATGAAGGTCTAATGGACTTATTATTGCGAGATAAGGTTTTGTCATCTGTTAATGATTCTTTTCTTGCATTCCTTCATGAGCGTAAGCCTAAAAACTTAAAAGAAATGGAGGAATACTGTTGTCAGTATGCCACAGCACATCCCCATGCTACAGTTAGCAATTCTAAAGTGAAAGAAGGGTTGCCAGCTGCGTCGGCAACACCATATGGCCCTAATTTCAAAAAAAAATTTCAGGGTGCTCAACAAAATTGGAATAGGGGAAGTAATCAAAATTACACTCAGAAGCGGAGTAATCCAACACATGATGGTTCTTCGTCTATGCAGTGGAGACAAGATGGTAGTTCTCGTAATTTTAGTGGTAATAATTTGAGACACTTTCGCAAAGGTTATCCAAATAATAACTATTCAAATTTTCGAGGTAATCATTCTCGACGTCAAGATTATGACGATGGTGAATTTAGAAACCGGGATTCAAACCGGAATGATGAGTACAATAGACAATATGATCACAATTACAGGGGAAATGATAGTCGAAATAATTACAGGGGAAATGATAGTCAAAATAATTACAGGGGAAATGATAATCGAGGTAGACCTAGGTTTAACAAGAAAAGACCTTACCAACAGGCAAACTCTGCACAACAAGAGTTTGATGGAGCCTGTAATACAGCAAATGATAGTGGTAACTCTAGGGCTATCACTGGTTGTGCTTTCGATTTTGGGAGAGCAACTGAATGCCCCCAATGCTTAACATTGTTTGATTCATCGACTGTATCTACGCTAAGTTGTGGTCACCCTCTTCCTGCTCTACCTGCTACAGTTGCGCATGATGGGAGAGGATCTCTCATCTTAGATAAAGGTCTAATAAATGATAGGCTAGTCTCAGTACTTTTCGATTCGGGATGTACTACCGTCGGGGTTAAGGAGTCTCTGATAGATCCTTGCTGTGCCACTGGAAAAACAATCAAATGTGTTACATTTGGTGGTACTATGGAAAGCTATCCTACTGCTATTATTAGGATTGACACTCCTTTCTTCACAGGAGATGTCCATGCATGTCTTCTTCCTAATCCTATTGCGGATCTTATAATCGGTCGTATTCATGGGGTTAAGGAATGCACCCCGCAACAAATTTCTAGTTGGGAAGAAAAAAACATTCAAACGGTCAATGCAGTGGTGACAAGAGCTCAAGCTCTTAATCCCCCAACTTCATCTGATAATAGTAATGAAGTTGATAGCCAAGACGAGCACTTGGTGATTTCCCATGACTCGTTTGTTAAACGTCAAGAAGAGGATCCTTCTTTGAAGAAATACTTCCTTCTTGCAAAGAAAGGGGATCCCAATCAAAATACGAATCACAAATCGTATATTTACTATGAAGAATGGTATATTGGTACGAATGGTACAACACTCGGACAAGTCTATGCATTCGCAAATTCTTGTGCCTAAGTGTATGAGAGCCTTAATTCTTCGGCATGCACACGATTCTCAGTGTGCTGGACACATGGGTTTTTCCAGAACTAAAACTAGAGTCCTTGCGTCATTCTTTTGGCCATTCGTGAATAAAGACATCCGAATTTATTGCCGATCTTGCAAAATTTGTCAAGAGGTCAAGTCTAGGGGTCCGAGACATGCTGCTCCTATTCAGGCTGCAGATATTCCGATTCGGCCGTTTCAGAAAATGGCTATAGACATCATTGGTCCGTTCAAAATTAAGTCAGCCAGAGGACACCAATTTATCCTCACTTGCGTGGACATGTGCACGCGTTGGCCAGAGGCTATTCCTCTGAAGAGCATATCAACTGTCGATATCGCTGATGCTCTTTGGCTCGTATTTTCTCGTCTGGGATTCCCCGGAGAAATACTGTCGGATCACGGCACTCAGTTAATTTCGGACGTTATGTCTCAGGTAATGGCTACGCTAGACATTAAAAGGTCTCTCAGTAGTATTTATCATCCAATGTCCAATGGATTGGTAGAACGTCTTAACAGGACACTAAAGAACTTACTTGGCAAGATAACGGAGGATCATCCTGAAGATTGGGACAGGGTTTTACCTGCAGTCCTCTTTGCCTATAGAGAGGTTCCCAACGAGCATACAGGGTTTTCTCCTTTCGAACTTGTCTTTGGCGCGCAACCGCGCGGGCCAATGTCCTTGTTACACGATTTGATAACTTCCGATAATATTGACGATGATACACAATCGTCATATGAATATGTTATAGCTCTTAGAGAAAAGATTATCGAATCGTGCAGGTTAGCAACTTCATCTTCCGAATTTGCGAAAGAAAAAGCTAGGCGATTTGCTAATAAGAAAAGACGCCTACGTCAACTTTGTCCTGGAGACAAAGCATATGTCTTACTGCCCTCAAGAGAGAATAGACTTCTCATTTCTTGGAAGGGTCCATACACTATAGTCTCGAAAATTTCTGATGTCGACTATATTGTCGATGTGGATGGAAGGCATAAAAAACCTTCCATATAAATATGCTAACAGAGTTTATTGAACGTCCAGACTATTTACAGCCTATTTTCCAGGCGACGGACGACTCTCCAGTTCAACATGGTCACATCTCATCCCCCTGTCCGTTATACAGGATGAGGAAACTATTTTTTTTTCTGACGTGAACTTACCTCTTCCTGCGATTCCACTTACTTCAACGGAATCGTGGAGAGACGTTACAGTCTCTTCCAACTTGTCTTTTGAGGAACAGCGTCAAGTATCCTCTACGTTACAATCATATCAGGATGTCCTTACCGACATTCCTGGACACACAGATGTCATAGAACATGACATCATACTTACTGATCGTAATCCGATCAGAGTAAGACCATACCCAATACCTATTCATTTTCAAGCACAAGTCGAGAAAGAATTGGATGAAATGATTCAACTACAAATAATTGAACCATCCACTTCAGCTTATGCTTCGTCGATAGTTATTGTTCGAAAGAAAGACAATAACATACGTCTTTGCGTTGATTATCGCAAATTAAATCAAGTTACGAAGTTCGATGCTGAACCTATGCCGTTATTAGATGATCTACTTATTAGACTTTCTAAAGCTAAATTCTTTACTAAACTAGACTTGTCGAAAGGTTATTGGCAAGTCCCATTGACGGAACACGCCAAACCTCTCACTGCTTTTTTCGACACCTAGGGGTCTGTTTCAATGGAATTTTATGCCTTTCGGGCTTATGAACGCCCCAGCGACTTTCGTACGCATGATGCGACGAATTCTATCAGATCGTGCAGATGTCATTGCATATTTAGACGACATCTGTCTTTTCAGCGATACTTGGGAAGAACACTATTTGGGTCTAAAGGAATTGCTATCTACCTACTAAATAGTGACGGCACTTTGATTTTTGTCTTTTTGGGAAGACATGATGGTTAAAATTATCGCAAAGTTTCAGTTTTGTAGTTCGTGTTGAAACCATGAATGGCGGCTCCTGAAACCTAGCTGCAATTATTTCGAAAGCTAAAACGTTCCATTACTATTTGCTTCTAATGGTCGATGACAAGGTCATGGTCTGTTGAAACACGTCAAAACTCTCACTGTAATTTTCATTCACATTTCAAGGGTCTTAAAAAATGGAATTTCGCCTCTTAAAGGCGAAGAAAAAAAAAAAGCGACTTTCGTCGCAATGATGCGAAGAATTGCGGGATTCAGATCGTGCAAATGTCAAAAAATATTTTTCAGAAACGACATTATTCCTGACTTTTTTTCAGCGATACTTGGGAAGAACACTATGTGGGTCTAAAGGAATTGCTATCTACTCTACGTGAGCATAGTTTGACTGCTAAACCCTCTAAAGCTTTTGTTGGGTTTAGTGCAATTTCCTTCCTAGGTCATCGAGTTGGTCATGGTCTGTTGAAGACAGAGGACCAAAACATTTCAAAGATATTAAATATCTCGGTTACGAAGAAAAAAAAGCAAGTGCGTAGTCTCTTGGGATTGATACAATTCTATGGAAGATTCATTGAGAATCTGTCCTCCATTATGGCACCACTTTCAACGTTATTGAAAAAAGGTTCTCCTAATATGGTGCGTTGGTCCCAAGAATGCCAATCTTCATTGGATCAGGTTAAGAATTTGTTCTCATCTCATCCTATCTTAAGACTACCGACGATTGATAAGACTTTTGTCCTTCGTAGTGATGCCTCTTCCACTGGCATTGGAGCGGCACTAATGCAGGAATATTACAGGAACTCTGCATCCTGTAATGTATATTTCTAGGAAGCTGAATGCGGCAGAAAGGAATTACTCGGTTTTTGGACCGTGAATTGTTGGCTATGGTTTGGTCCATTCTTAAGCTACAAAGGTTCCTTCTGGGCGCGCATTTCTTTATGGAAACCGACCAAAAAGCTCTTACGGCTATGCAAAGTAAGGATTTGAAGAGCTCGAGATCTACTCGTTATGCTATTGCTCTTCAGCCTTTCCATTTCACGGTGCGAGCTATCCGTGGTTCGGATAATGTGATGGCGGACATATTGTCTAGATGCCCACATGATTCCAGTTAAATCTTGTGTCCTAGTTTTTCCTGATATATTTTCAGACTTAGGTCTGTCCTTAATATCATAATATGTTGTACTACAAATGTATTTGGATGATGTTTAGATAATTTAACAAATTTCATTTTGTCCATCCATCAGTGATATGTTGCTAAAATAGCATTGACATTTGTATATTGCTATGATTATATTATTTAGTAATGTTTGATATATGATTGGTATTGCCAGCAACTTAGGTTTCTTGAATGGTATCCCTTAGTTTGTTTGGCTTAAAGGAAATATTTTCTCCTATGTTGGGAGATGATTTGTACCCTCTTATATTGTACCTGATATTAGGTTCATTGTTTGCATGAGCACAGAAGTGATACTGGTGCTATCTTGCTCATGAACATATTAAAAAAAAAAATTGCAATTTTTTTTTTTTTACAGGGGGGTGGTAGTAATGTTGCTGTCATTTTCGACGGAGTCATCTGTCAAGTTATTTGCTTATGTTTGTATCATAAGTATAATTGTGTCTTTACCTGCGATGTCAGGTTGATTAGGGGTTGTCTTCCCTTGTTTATTCATTCATTGTGTTTGACCTTTAGGGTCAGAGGTTGACAGTTCGGCGTAGGCCTATGGGAAGGTTTTTTAAGCGGGAGTGAGATATACTTCCGGGAAGCCGGGAGGTCCTGTTTTTTCTGAAGGGACCAAGAGTCCATTGTTTTTCGGGGAGAATCTTCGAAGTAACTGCTATGGCAGTTTTCCCCAGTGAATCTCTGTGCGTCGGGATGACGACAGAATTCCTTGTGATGTTCTGAGGATTCATTTGCCAGGTAATACCGACCTTTATGCATTATTACGCTTTTCGGTGGCAGAACATGTAAAGGATTACCTAGGGTGAACAGCAGCTCACTGATCCGCCATTTCAGAACTTATATATTTGTGCTCGAGGTAGCCATCCAAGACTGTTAGTCTTATATTGTCCAGAAATCCAGTGACGAAGATATATTGTGGGAGCCGCAGATTGGCGGAAATTCTATCTACAATAAGTATTACTGCAGGGTTGATGATAACCTATTTAACAGAAGTACACGGCCGACGTCAGAACGAGGCCTGTGCTTTCGGCTATTATACTACAGCCTGATATGTGCAATTGGCGGGGAGTGCCAAGTTGCACCTATGTGTCATAGTAACTAAGGCATCTGACGCGTTTAGTCAGAGACGCCAAGGGCGACGCTACGAACTGTCATTATTGAAGAACTTTGCTATTGACCATGCACGTCTATTCTGATGTTTACCTTTTTGAATGCCAAATGTATACCTATCGATGTCAGGTCAGCATGACCTTGTTACACTGACTGTTCCTGTTGATACTATGTGTGTTCCCGTCAATAAATGTCTTGAAACATGCCTGCAGTGTCAAAGCATCCTTGATTACTGCATGTGAGAGTATGGGTTGCAGGATCTACATCTATACGAGCCTAAACACATTCGCGCCTTCATTCGCACCCACACTCAATTCATCATACGCTCGCACTACACATCTAACAACATGTATACTGTCTTGGGCCAGTGATCACATCAACAAGGAAAAAAAGACAGTTACAGAGACCTTCATACGACTTTTCAATTTTGGATAATTCGATCCATCTTTCTAGGGTTAGTCGTATTTGTGACAGAAAATCACTGAAATTTCTGCTTGATTGCGGTAGTAATGTACGAAATCTTAATCGGTATTCATCTTCTGTCATTTGAAATTTCTTCAAAAGTGCGGCTCTAAGAGCATTATAATCATTCTTCTCATTAATACTGGTAGTATGATAAACTGCTAAAGCATCCCCAGTAAGTAACCTGGATAAATATGTGCAATACAGTGTTTTATCCACGTTATAAGACCTACAAGTGGCCTCAAATCTATCTAGGAAAAATATTACGTCATCCGACGGGGGATTAAATTTAGGTAATTTAATGTGAATTTCCTTAAAATGATCATGTCTGGATGAAGTTTGGCTTTCAAAAGTTCTCTGAGAATTAGCTTCCTGAGTTAACCTAAGTCTCTCATATTCTGACTCTGCTAATTTTAGTTCATGCTGTCGTTTTTTATCATTCTCTTCCATCTCAAGCTGAAGTCGTTTTGTATTTTGTTCAGCTATTAATCTTCTTTCTGCCATTTCCTTTTGTTTAACTTCCATTTCAATTTTAAGTCTTTCTTCAGCCTCCCTTTGCTTCTGTTCTGCCTCTCGCTGAAATCGTTTCTCTTCTAATTCAGCGGCTAATCTCATTTTTTTCTCCTCTTCCTCAGCTATAAATTTCCTCTTCTTTTCATCCTCCTCAGACTCAATCCGTTTTTGATCTGCCTCAAATTGAAGTTTTTCTAGTCTTAAAGTTTCTAACTTTCTCTGTTCGGCTTCTATTTCTTGAGCTTTCTTATATTCTGCAAGTGCAAATGCTTTTGCTTCATCAGGAGCCATCTGAAGAGCTTTTGCTTGCTTAATGAAATAATCTAGTGAATACATTATGCTTTATAAGTAGTCACAATACTCTTGATTTATAAAAATGATAATTAATGAATGTAAATTAATTAACCTTGTTACTTTGCCAAGTGTACGTCGTTCCTGTCCTAGAACGGTATCTTTTGTTATCATATAGTTATGAAATATATCAATAATCAATATAGTAATTTATGTAATGAAATGTCATGAAAGCAACAACGTGAAAGACAATAGAAACATTACCGACAAGACACGATAATCAAAGACGAGTGAACACAATCATAGAAATCAACAAAAATAGAAATGTGTAACTAAAATAGAATATCGTAAAAATTTACGATGACAACTACGATCAGATACTCAACAGGACAATTGACAACACAGTGTAAAAACATAGGTTTTGTAAAAAAACTGAACGACAGGAGAGGTGAGACGGACTCATAATACAAACAAAATTCATCATAAAACTAAATACGAGTAAAAATAACTACGAGAACAACAAGTAAACGTGACGAAACAGCTAAACAGATACTATCATAAGGAACAATTAGCGATCGGAACTTCGGCAAGGTTTCTAGCCTTGGACCGGAATTATCGCTCAATTGAAACTTACAAGTTGAGCCCTACAGAACGTCTGACGAAGAGCCCGAATTGGCTTCGAGATGGATCTCGTTCGTCAGATCAACCTCCCTACCTCCCACGATGAATGTACAACATATAACATATAACATGGAAAATGTAAAGATGGACATAAGTATAGAAGGCACAGCTAAAAGTAATAAAATGTACAACGAAAGCACGTTATACTCATCTCGCGTGTGCCGGGAAAAAAACAATGTGCCTCGTCTCCGTGGATGTACGTCTGAGGATAAAATACTTCGCTCTGCGTATATAACAACAGCTCGCACGTAATAATGACGAATAGGTGATCCCAAGGCAGTCAGTCACTGTAAAACTTGACGTGGAGGTTGATTGATGACCTTGAGCATTTGGTAACCGTAAGTTGATTCTGATTCATCATCACACTAGGTTCCAAGTTTGAGATGTTGTCGCCTTGAAAGTTCAAATCTTCTTTTCAACCGATACTTGGATTGAGTACGTTCCTGTGAAATTATTTATTTCCAGACCACACTGGCATACCATTTACTGTTGGGTCGTTCATTCTAATGGTAAAGAACTTCATTACGCGAATGGTTGCAAAGGAACAAAAAAATGTCAGAAAATGTTCTTCAAAACGAACTCCAACAAGTAGTGTTTAACTGGTCACTTACTGGCAGCACACAAGTCTGTGATGACTGTACATATATTTTATTTAACGTGACACATACGGAGTGGAACAAGACGATCATAGTTACAGGTGCAAAAGGGTCATACGTCAAAAATGTTGATAATTACTTTTCAAGTTCATGAAGATTCTCTAATAATTAAGTCCTCTTATTCAAGTGACTAAGGGTCACTTCCTCTACCATATCATATGTATTGCAGTCAAGTCCGTTGACCTTCTTTCAAGGACGTATCTTATGGTCAACAGATTCATTCTCAAGGAGCAATACTTCTTATCATACTTGTAACAATTCCAGACTTTTTCCATACGATACTTAGGTAGCATATATATATAAAATCCAAACAAAGTCATCCACGACAATACGACCAGGTTAGAGTTCTGTGTTGACTAACCTCTCTATATCCATACCACGACTTTGGCATTGACGAAAATACGGCATATAAAACATGTGAAGCATACAAATCAATTAACTTCGTTTACTCGTAGGTATCCTCCCTCTACGGTAATTCAAAAGGGCTAACGACTCCGTCTGTCCATTCTAGGAATGACATACTACGATGAATTCCCGCTAGACCAAAACTAGGAGCGGCCTGATACTTTAATTTAACTCAATAAACATTCGATGTGACATGGGGCGACACTTACTTGATACTTCCACTATTGGCTTCATCATGAATACCAGTAGATATAATTACAAAATAATGGCTTCTTCAAACTTGCCAGATAAATCCAAGAAATATATATCGGACATAAACATGGTCCAAACTGCCCCGTTCAAAACATGACGTCACAATTCTTTAACTAGGTTACCCGTGGGTCCAAAGCAACTCACACTGCATTGTGCACGTCAGTGCGTGAATCAATCGAACGCACAAATAATATAACTATTTTAAGACTGGTGCGTACATTTGGCAGGACCGAAGACTACCCCCGTTTAGGTAATAAATGTACGTAACAATAGTAAATTTAGGACACCATGTATAGATAGTAAATTTAGGACACCATGTATAGATAGTAAATTTAGGACACCATGTATAGATAGTAAATTTAGGACACCATGTATAGATAGTAAATTTAGGACACCATGTATAGATAGTAAATTTAGGACACCATGTATAGATAGTAAATTTAGGACACCATGTATAGATAGTAAATTTAGGACACCATGTATAGATAGTAAATTTAAGACACCATGTATAGATAGTAAATTTAGGACACCATGTATAGATAGTAAATTTAGGACACCATGTATAGATAGTAAATTTAGGACACCATGTATAGATAGTAAATTTAGGACACCATGTATAGATAGTAAATTTAAGACACCATGTATAGATAGTAAATTTAGGACACCATGTATAGATAGTAAATTTAGGACACCATGTATAGATAGTAAATTTAGGACACCATGTATAGATAGTAAATTTAAGACACCATGTATAGATAGTAAATTTAGGACATCATGTATAGATAGTAAATTTAGGACACCATGTATAGATAGTAAATTTAGGACACCATGTATAGATAGTAAATTTAGGACACTGTGTATAGATAGTAAATTTAGGACACTGTGTATAGATAGTAATTTTAGGACACCATGTATAGATAGTAAATTTAGGACACCATGTATAGATAGTAAATTTAGGACACCATGTATAGATAGTAAATTTAGGACACCATGTATAGATAGTAAATTTAGGACACCATGTCATCATCTCATCTCAACCCATAACCCGTCATGGGTCGTAGGGGTGCCATGGTGGAAGCATCAGCAGACAGGGTCCTCCATTGCTCTCTATTCTCAGCAATGCGTACAAGTGTGGAGAAACCGTGTCCTGCCCATTCTTTGATGTTATCAGCCCAGGATTTTCTTTGCCTTCCTCTTCTCCGTTTACCTTCGACTGTTTCCTGGAGGATCGTTTTCGAAAGGGAGTCATGACGAGTTACATGCCCAAATCAGGCAAGCTTTTGACGGTTCACTATTGACAAAAGTGGTTCTTGGTGGCCTGCATAGGTGTTTATCTTCTCTCTAACATAGACATTTGTTTTGTGCTCTTTATAGCAAATGCGCAAAATTCTTCTATAACATTTATGCTCGAAAGCCTGAATCCTTCGCTCCGTATCTGCAGTGAGTGTCCAGCCCTCACACCCATACAAGAGAATAGATAATACAAGTGATTTGTATAATTTGATCTTCACAGGAAAACTGATGTTACTTTTCCAGATCACATTCAACCTTGTCATGGCAGCTGAGGCCATCTCAAGTCTTGTCTTGATTTCTTTACTTGATCTTCCATCACTACATATAGTGGACCCGAGATATTTAAAGGTGTTAACTTCTTCTAACGTTTGCCCATTTAACGTAATGTTGGTCGGAACATGTTTCTTATGGCTATTCACCAATATCTTGCTTTTTTCTATATTAATTTCCATCCCATATGTTCTTGTTACTTTCTCCAGTCTAGAGGTAAGGTCTTGAAGTTCTGATTCTGTTCCAGCTATCAGATCAATATCATCAGCAAAACGTAGATTACACAGAGGTCGGCCTCCAATCGATATGGTTGATTTATAATCGTAGAGAGCCCCCTGCATAATATGTTCTAGATATATATTAAAGAGCACTGGTGACAGGATACATCCCTGGCGAACTCCTACAGTTGTTTTGAAAAATTCTCCAATGTCGTTGCTTGCAAAAACAGCACTGCTTGCGTCCTTGTATAGTGTTTCAATGATATCTATGATGTTGGTATCAAAATTGAATTTTCTCATTATTTGCCATAAGCCTTCATGCCAGACTCGATCGAAGGCTTTTGTGAAATCAATGAAGTTATGGTATAAATCATGTTGATGCTGGAGATGTTTTTCGATCAGTAATCTAATATTGAAGATTTGTTCTGAGGTACTTCTTTTTGGTCTAAAGCCAGCCTGTTCCTCTGACAAGATTTCTTCTGATTTCTGTTTTATTCTGTTCAAAAGTATCCTTAACATCACCTTACTTGGATGACTAATAAGGCTAATGGTTCTGTAGTTCTTGCACATTTTTAGATTTCCTTTCTTTGGAAGCGGTATTACTAATGACTGCGTCCATTCTTTTGGCCATTTTTTTGTACTCCATATCTTCTGGCAAATTGTTGTCATGATTTTTACTATATCTGGTCCTCCATATTTCAAGAGCTCTGCTGGTATATTATCCACACCACCCGGTGACTTCCCTCCTTCATCGAACATATAGCCTCTTCCACTTCTTCCCGTAGTATTGCTGCATATCCGAGTTCTCTGTTTTCGCACTTAATGTTGTTTAATATGCCTAAGTCAGTGTCAAGTTTACAGTTATATAATTCTTTACAATATTCTGTCCACCTTCTCATTACAGCTGTTTTTTCATTGAGCAGAGCCCCATTGCTATCTTCTATGACAGTTACCCTGGGCTGTTGGGGTTTTGATAGTCTTCTTAATGTGTCAAAAGCTGCCTTGCTGTTACCTTTTATTAGCCCCGTATTAATGGACTCACATTGATCAGCTACCCATTTTTCTTTGGCCTGTTTCATTTTCTTTCTAATATTTTTTATTCACCATACTGTATTGCCATGCTGCTTCAGGAACCTCTTTCTTAACCTTTTTCATTTCCCGCCGTGTATCACATAACTTCAGAATGTCATCTGTAACCCATGGTTTGTTTATTTTCTTTCTTTTACCAAGTATTTCTGTTGCTGATTCAATGAGCACGTCTTTCATGTTCTCTGTGATTGAGTTGATATCATCCTCCAAAAAGTTGAGAGCTGCGAATTTTCCTCCAACAGTTGCCTCAAAGATTCCCGCGATTTCTGGATCTTTCAATTTGTCTAAATTGAATCTTAACTGAGAACATCTATTTTGATTATAGTTCTTTTTGAGTTTAAGCTTGAGCGTCATCAATACCATGTCGTGATCACTACCAATGTCGGCGCCAGGAAAAGTCCTAGTCTTGGCTTTATTAATGCTGGACTTGAATCTTTTGGATACAAGAATAAAATCAATTTGGCCATGTATCTCAGTTTTTGGGGCATGCCACGTTGTTCTTCTTGATAACTTATGAGGAAATAGTGTATTTGCAAGGGTTAGTTTATAGTTGCTGGCAAATTCTAGTAGCCTTAGTCCTCGATCGTTGGTTTCTCCTGTCCCAAATTTCCCCACTGTGCCAGCCCAGTGACCGTAATCATCTGGCCCTATTTTAGCATTCCAATCACCTAGCATGATGAGAAGATCTTTCTTTGGAATTTTCTTAATTGCTTCATCCAGATTGTCATAAAATGTATCAATTGCCTCATCCTCATAGTCAGTAGTGGGGGCATATACTTGTATGATGGAGATGTTCTTTGGATGTGCTGCAATACGAATGGTGATAAGCCTGCTATTTATTGGGGTGCAGCTGATGACAGAGTTCAATCTATCTTTATGTACAATAAAACCTACTCCATGCTGATGTTTAGACTCATCTCCACTAAACCAAATTTTGTGACCATCATCCGTTATTGATTCACCTAATCCTGTTCATCTGACTTCTGCTAGGCCCAGGATGTCCCACGAGTATCTAACAAGTTCATGTGTTAGTTCTTTGACTTTTCCACACGCATATAGCGTGCGTACATTCCAAGTTCGAACAACAAAATTTTCTCTTGGAAGTTTCAAAACAGGTGTTTGTACCCCATTCGCTGACTTATCACTCTCAAGGGGCAATGAGAGCGCGGTCGTTGTTAATCCGGGCATCAGCCGATCTGGCAAATTATTACTGAGTTGACTTTCCATCATAACATTTCAGTGGGCAAGAGGTTTGCTTGGCGGTGCCCATCTCCTCTCCAAGTATCCTTGCAGGTACATACAAAAATGTACCTGGAGCAGTAACAATAGCCCTCAATAAATCTGTAATGTTTTGAAACACTGTCCGGTTGACACATCACAAAAACTGCCATCTTGTTCACTCGATACCAACACAAACAGCGAACTCACATGACAGGCAAACTTGATGTTTTCATCTTTAAAACACTTATCAACACAATCCAGAAAATGAGCCAAACACACTACAAACTCATACAGCATTAATGAGGGCTGCTACCACAGATGCAGACTCCAAAACGACGACATGAAATGCACAACACAAAAGTGCGGCCTACCACGCCGCCATCTTGGACACCATGTATAGATAGTAAATTTAGGACACCATGTATAGATAGTAAATTTAGGACACCATATATAGATAGTAAATTTAAGACACCATGTATAGATAGTAAATTTGGGACACCATGTATAGATAGTAAGTTTAAGACACCATGTATAGATAGTAAATTTAGGACACCATGTATAGATAGTAAATTTAGGACACCATGTATAGATAGTAAATTTAGGACACCATGTATAGATAGTAAATTTAGGACACCATGTATAGATAGTAAATTTAGGACACCATGTATAGATAGTAAATTTAGGACACCATGTATAGATAGTAAATTTAGGACACCATGTATAGATAGTAAATTTAGGACACCATGTATAGATAGTAAATCTAGGACACCATGTATAGATAGTAAATTTAGGACACCATGTATAGATAGTAAATTTAGGACACCATGTATAGATAGTAAATTTAGGACACCATGTATAGATAGTAAATTTAAGACACCATGTTGTTGCGAGGGGAGAGGTTGGGTAGTGTTGTTTTTCTTCTCTTATTATATATATATAATATGTCACCACTGTTGCTAAACCTCCTCTGTTTAACTGTGTGACCGTTGAAGATTTTCATTGAACGAAGGAAGCTTCCGCTTCCATTGGCCAGTGCATCAATTCATTCATTTTATTTCTGTATCATGCTTGATGGTGTATTACGCGAAGATGGGTGTATAATCTTGTGACTATCACAACTGTTGGAACTAGTCAATCTCAATGAATGTGATAAGTCCCTTTTGAGTCCAAACCATTTATTACACATTTTCAGACATCATACGTTGATCATGAATACATCACATATATAATTTAGAATCCTATATTGAATCAGCTATCTTTGCATATCAGTCCTTTGTCCCGTAAATCTGAATTACTGTAGGCAGAACGACATAACTATATGCTCGCGTGGTTGGTGATCCCAACGACCGACAGTGAGATTATGCGTCTGGCACTAATATAACTAAAACGGACTGTTAATTCATCTCGACTAGGTTTAGTCAATTACTAACCTGTAACATTCATCTTTCTTCATCATAACAGTGGACTGACCCATGTCCATAATAAAATACAATATAACTGTGTGGCACTCCATGCCCGACACTATAAGAATACAAGGACACGTCTTCTCAGTTCGACGGTCATTCAAGAAAGGGTCCCGTCTCTTGGTCACGGTGCGTGACTACCAACACTGAAACGTCACAGCGTTCAATAGGCTAATAATATTTTTACATTACATTAAACGTTGTAACCCCTAAAATCGCATGCTGCTAACCTCTAGCAGACAATGCCAATTAAACTACCGTAACAATTCCCTGTCCACCGGGGGGAAAAAAATCTATTCGATAGATTTTTTTTTCTTTTCAAAAACCTATATGAATGAATAATATCAAAAATTTACCAAATATGCGACATATGGCCTACGATGTTCTGTCTAGAACAGTGTCATGGTCATGTCGACTAACTAACAGTCATCTAATATATTAATGATCATATTATACATAAATGTTATAGATAAATTTTATATGAACTAAAAGAGAATGTCTAATGTTGATATCTAATTAATTAATTAACTTAAAATATGTCGCAATGAAATGTCACGTCAAACTAATCTAAAGAGTTAAAATTAAACTAATTAATTATACTGAGTGTGCAATAAGAATAAAGTTGTTGAAAATCTAATGCAAGAAAAATGAAAGAAGATGTTAAAGAGAGAAATAAAAATAAATGAGAAATAAAGTAGAGAAAGAAAATAATGTATAAATTTAACTTAGTTATGTGTGTTGTACATTAATTAAGTTTAGTGCTAAGTTGTTAATACCTATCTAAATTAACTAATTAAATAATAAAGTAGTATGTAATGTGTCAACATAATTATTAACTATATAATATAATAGTTACATCCAATAATATTATCTAAGAATCATGTGAGTTTTTGTTCTTTTTTTTTTCTTTCTTTCATTTTTTTCCAAATTTCATTTCATTTTTTTTCATATTTATCTCACATTTCATTTTAATTTCCATTATTTCAATGACTTAATTAAAATTAATTAACGTTGGATATGATGATCCATCCGTAGGCTTGATCCTTGTGAATTCCGATTAGAAAAAATGTTTAAGTGTTTCAATTCATAAGTATCGACGTTCTTGACAATAGTTCATGTCACATACTGAATTAGTTCGATAGAATTTCAATTATTTTCACTTGATTCTCGAAATTGTTTCAAATAGTTTTATCATGAATGGACACCAAGCAAAGTCCTGGCGTAAATACGAACGTAGTGTCACTTGATTTCGTTCATTTCGTATACAACATGTCTTTAGTGAGCAGATACGTGTATTGTAGGCAATGGTTCCTTTCTATGTCGAAAAGCAACGATAGTGCTATGTCTTTTGGGTAAGTTTCTGCGACGTTATTATTGTTCATGACTCGACATCAGAAGGGTTTCTAGAGAGAGTATCTGCCAAGACGTTCTCTGATCCTGTAATGTACTCGATGGAGAAATCAAAAGGCTGAAGGAGAATAGCGAATCTGGTGAGCTTTGGACTTTTATGATTCGCCCGTCGTAGTGATGCTACGGCTTTCTGATCTGTCTAGACCACGAATGGGGCTCCCAGCAGAAATTTCTCCAATTTTGTTATCGCCCATATAACTGCCAACAGTTCGCGGTCGACAGTGGAGTATTTCACCTCTGGCGGTTTCAGTTTCCATGAGACATACAAGGATGGCTGGAGGATGTCGTCATGATATTGGAGCAAACATGCGCCAATTCCTTAATTACTCGCATCTGTGCGGAGAATAAACTTTTTGGAAGCATCAGGTAGTCTCAAAATTGGTGGGTTTGAAAAAATATCAATTATTTTAAGGAATACTTTATTACACTCACCAGTCCATGTCACCTTCACTGGCATGTCCTTTTTTAATAAAGATGATAAAACAGCCGTGATAGATGACAAGTTAGGTACGAATCTGCTGTAATATTGGACTAGACCTAACAAGCTTCTAACCTGTTTCTTCGTTTGAGGAACGGAAACGTTTAAAATTTTAGAAACCGTACTAGGTAGTGTTTGGATATATCCTGCTCCAATGATGTGTCCCAAAAAAAGTTATTTCATGAAACGCTACTTGTAATTTTGTGGGTTTAGCAGTTAAATTATTCATTCTTAATGTGTCCAAAACGTATTTAAGACCCAAAATATGTTCCTCAAATGATGAACTAAATAAGCATATGTCGTCTATGTATGTAATGATGTCTGGTCTACCTGAAAAAATGTGTCGCATCATGCGAACAAAGGTAGCTGGAGGTTAACAAGCCCAAAAGGCATAACATTCCACTGGTATAGACCTTGCAGGGTGGAAAACGCTGTGTAGTATTTAGTTTTTTCGGTTAGTGGTATCTGCCAATAACCTTTAGTTAAGTCTATCTTAGTGAATATAGTTGCGGTAGATAGACGTGGCAGTAAGTCGTCGAGAAGTGGATGTGGTTCGCTATCAACTATAGTTTGTGCATTTAATTTTCTATAGTCGACGCATAGTCTAATGTTATTGTCCTTCTTTTGGACAATAACTAATGGAGAAGAAAATGGGGAATTACTAGTTTCAATAATTCGTAAAGATAACATCTGTTCAAGTTCCTTAGTAGTTTTAGTAAGAAAGTGTAGAGGAACAGAATATGGATGTACCCGAATTGGAGTATCATCGTTAAGAGTGATGTCATGACTAATGACTGATGTGCGACCTGGAACGTCGGTCAACACATCTGGATAAGATTGTAGAAGTTCAGCAATCTGTTGATGTTGTTGCGGTGTAACCGACGAAGAGATGGTTACGTCCCGCCAAGATTCAGTAGGTTGTACTACAGGTACAGGTAATGCCAACTGTACCTCAGGAAAAGAAGATTCTTCTTCCTGGATAACAGACAAATTAGAATAGTGACATGTAGGTACGAAAGTGTCATCTAGTTCATGAAAAATAGCTTGTAGATGTTCAGGACGAGTATGAAATTGTTTGAGCATATTTATGTGAAATATTTTGTGATGTCCCTTAATGTCCAGGACATAATCAACATCAGAAATCTTATTGATAATCTGGTATGGACCATTCTACGAGATGAGTAGTTTATTATCGTTATGTGGCAATAACACATAAGCTTGATCTCCTGGAAATAATTGACGTAATCGTCTACTACTGTTTTGGAAAGTTCTAGCTTTCGCTTTAGCAGCCTCAGATGAAGCTGTTGCCGTTTTGCAGGCATCAATAATGTTATTCCGGAGATTAATTACATACTCATAGGATGACTGGGTATCCTGAGTCATCTCGTAGTCAATCAATAAGTCTTTTATTAGTCCCATAGGACCTCTTGGTGGAGCGCCAAAGACTAATTGAAATGGAGAGAAGCCAGTTTGTTCATGTGGCACTTCTCGATAAGCGAATAACACGGCTGGGAGTACTCTGTCCCAGTCCTGTGGATGGTTAACTGTAACTTTATGTAACATTTGTTTGAGTGTGCGGTTAAGTCTTTCTACTGCACCATTACTCATTGGGTGATAAATGCTGCTGAGATTTCTATCTATATTCCAAGTCTTCATTACTTCTGTCATAGTCTCAGATATAAATTGAGATCCATGATCTGATAAAAGCTTCCTAGGAAAACCTACTCTAGAAAAGATCAGGTGTAGTGCATCAGCTACATCTGTGGTGGTGGTGGTTTTCAATGGGATGGCTTCTGGCCATCGTGTGCATAAATCGATGCACGTGAGAACAAATCTATGTCCTCTGGCTGATGGTAAAAGTGGGCCAATAATATCAATGGCCATCTTGTCAAAGGGTCTCACAGATATGTCACAAGCCTGAATAGGCGCCGTGTGAAAGGCACCTCGTGCTTTCACTTCCTGGCATATCGTACAGGAGCGTACATACTGTGAAATATCTCGTGATACTCCCGGCAAAAAAAAGAAGATAATACTCAAGAACGTGTCCGAGTATATCCCATGTGACCTGCGCACTTAGAATCATGTGCGTGTTGAAGTATGTACCGTCTAAAAGCAAAAGGTACCATGACCTGTTGTCTTACTTGAGTTTTATCCATAAAACATCTTAATAATATGTCATTTTTAATAATAAACCAATGATTATTATTATTGTTCATAGCAAGATTGTCAACTTTGTTGACCAGTGCAAAAAATTTTTTTAATGATCTGTCTTCCTTCTGTTTTGCATCAAAGGATGCTCGGTCAATCAAAGAATGAACCTCAATATTTTCATGATTGTCTGTTTCCCTTTTTTCAGTGTCCATAGACTCTAATTGTTTCGTCTGTGCTCTGGTTATCACTGCATTTCCGATGCATAGATTATTTTTTTCCCATTCAATAATCTCTTCTGGTGTGCAATCCTTACTTCCATGTATGCATCCCACCATAAGGTCGGCAATTGGGTTCCTTAACATGCATGCTTTAACGTTGCCTGTGAAAAAAAGGTGTATTAATATGTATAATAGCAGTTGGATAACATTCTATTGTTCCTCCAAAAGTCATGCACCTGACATGTTCTCCAGTTGCACAATTAGGATGAACAAGTGACTGACGGATTCCGATCGTTGTCGATCCAGAATCTCTTAAAACTGAGACGATGGATCCATTAACTTTTCCTCTGTTGAAGATCAGTGAGCCTGTTCCGTCATTGACTGCCAGACTGACTTCTGGGAGAATGTGTCCGCAGTTCAGAACCGTCTCTTTTGCCTTCTGAAATATAAGATTACATTCTGGGCAACTATTTGCCACGTTATAATTCATTGCATAACATGTAGACGAAGACTGTATTCTGTTATTAGTAGGTGAACTCTGAACCCCAGGGGTTGTAGCATTAGTAACGGCTGCCCCTGTATTATGATTATAATTTGTCGATCTACGAGAATGAGAACGATGACGAGAATAATCATTTGAATTATCCCGTTGTCCCCTATTGTAACTGTTATCTCGATGTCTCGAGCTATAATTATTGTTGTTCCAATTGTTACCATTATTATAGTTATATGACCGATTATAACTTGAGTTACGTGGATTATTGTTGTATCTGGACTGAGGTGAATAATTTCTATTTTGTGGTCTTCCTCTATTAAAGTCATTGTTAAAACTATTACGTCCCTTATGAAAATTAATGTCATAGTTTCCTTTGAACCTACTTCTGTCTACACTGTGTGTTCTTGGTTTGTTATTAATGTGATATGCCATATTGGAGGCTACAGGAAGAGGTTCTCTTATCAACGAGCCAGAAATGTTCGCATTCGGATGCGCAGTGCAGTAATTTAATGAAATTTTTTCTAACTCATCAATAGTATCTGGTTTACGTTCTTGCAGATAGGCAAAGAACGGTGGGCTGACAGAAGATAACACTTTATCCCTTAATAACAAATCAACTAACTTGTCGTAAGATTTGTTGACACCTGCCAGTTCAACCCATCTGTTAAAAGTATTGCGTATGTTAGCAATAAAACCTGTAAAGTCTTTATTATTATCTGGCAACAAACTTTTGAAACGTAATCTACATGCCTCTTCGTTCAAGTGGAACCGACGCAATAACAAAGTCTTAATGGCCTCATAGTCTGTGGCTAATGTCGGATCAATATTTTGTGCTGCACTTGCAGGTTCGCCATCCAGAAATTCCTTGAGTTTAAGTGCCCATGCAGTTTTGTCAAGGTTATTGACCTTGCATATATCCTTAAAGCGCGATAGCCATGATGACAAATCGTCAACGTGTAACTTGAACGGCGGTAGCTTAAAGTAATAATTGCCCTTAAGTCGGTTGGATGAAGATCCAGATTGAGCATTATCATTTTGGCTTGCTGCAGCACCTTGCGACTGAAGTTTTGCTGTTTCCAATTTAAGCCGTTGCAATTCCATTTCTTGCTGCAGTACGATTTCCTGTAGTTTCAATTTATTCTCTTCTTCAATCCGTAGGATTTCATCTCTTGCCACCTTTCTTTCTTCTTCTTGTCTTAATTCTTCTTTCTCTGCCTTAGCAATCGCTTTCTTTTCCGCCTCTTTTCTTTCAAGTTCTTCCATCTCTGCCTTATATTTTGCAAGTTGTTGTTCCGCATATTCACGTAGTTCTGGTCCTTTCAAATTAAAGTCTTTCCCATTTTTAATAAAATAGTCTAAGTTAAGCATCTTGACGTTAATTTATTTAAGTATTCAATCACTAATGAATAGTAATCACCAATAGAATCTATGTAGATATTTGTAATTACTCAACGTATGAATAATCAATACAAGAAATTGCAATATTCTTGTACTGCTATTTGTAAGTTCCACAAATCTATAATATTTTGTAAAAATATTATATGTACCCACTAATATCTAACATAAATAGTTATGATATTTATTTATTTAAGATGCTGAAATTATATCATGCACTTAATATTAGTATTCAATAATTATGGGTATTATCCCTAAATAATTAGGTTATTTAATCTTTAATAGTTACTAAGTTCACACTGTAGTACTGAGAAAGTGTACTAATTAACATTTAATATGTCTTAATATGTTATAAATTTATAATAATTAATCATTGTATATTATGCCATAATCATGAGCTATAAAGTGCATTGCCCATTTCTTGGACCACCACTGCAAATTGGTGCAAAGTCCCTAATTCCTCCTTAAAATTCATAAAAAATTTAATCATATTCATCTACACTCTTATTAATGAATAAATTATAGTATTAATATTATATTATAAATGGATGAGATGAATACAAACAACACAATTTGTTAACCAAGGATTACAGAACAGTATTATCATACGACAAAGACATTTTCACAATAAAAATGCATTTATAACTAAGTAGAATAAACCGGAAGTGAGAGATCAAAGAGTGAACTGAATAGAAAATTAACCTGCGTACACAAAAATTAGTGACGTATACATGGACTCATTAACGGTTATACAAATATATAAACGAAGTGATAGATCAGAAAAACACGATAGATTACAAACATAACTACAGAAATGAATAAAAATTAGAACTAAATACACTAGAATACCCCAGTTATTACTAGACTAGACACCTAACATGCAAGGTCAATTAATTGCAAATACGAACGAACAAAAATCATCGGAAAGCCATCGATGGGTTCTTCGTTAAAATGCAATTAACTAACGGCCTTAAGGAACAATTAAAATCAGTTCAGGCATCCAGGGAGCCATAGAATTTATTTCAATCCGCCGCCCTACCGCCCACGAATAAGGAACAACAACAACGGTAAAAACAGATATAACATAGATATATGAAAAATAGAATAGACATGCCTGCACAGACGAAATGGACTCAGTATTGTGTTATCTGAATGACAACAGTCATAAAACTAGACTTATCTTTAAAATGCTCCGGCGATGTCAAGTTCATCAACGGACTAGATTAATGCCTAGTACTGTTTGCTCCTCGTTGGCTGATAACAGTATTCCATTGTCTGGTCTTCTTGATCATGTAATCTTTTATCAAACTTGGAATGCGTTGAAGGTTGTCGTTTGATCTGCTGGCATGTACGCACACTAGTATGACGTCAGCTTTGTGTAACTATGCATCTGCATCATAGGTCACGTTTTAGCATATCACGTGATTGTTCATTGAAAGTAAACAATTCCTTCGAAGTTCAATGAAAAAAATTTTCTGTTTTTTTTTTTTTGTGTTCTTTCGTCCCCAAACAATGGCCAACCACTGTTGCGAGGGGAGACGTTGGGTAGTGTTGTTTTTCTTCTCTTATTATATATATATAATGTCACCACTGTTGCTAAACCTCTTCTGTTTAACTGTGTGACCGTTGAAGATTTTCATTGAACGAAGGAAGCTTCCGCTTCCATTGGCCAGTGCATCAATTCATTCATTTTATTTCTGTATCGTGCTTGATGGTGTATTATGCGAAGATGGGTGTATAATCTTGTGACTATCACAACTGTTGGAACTAGTCAATCTCAATGAATGTGATAAGTCCCTTTTGAGTCCAAACGATTTATTACACATTTTCAGACATCATACGTTGATCATGAATACATCACATATATAATTTAGAATCCTATATTGAATCAGCTATCTTTGCATATCAGTCCTTTGTCCCGTAAATCTGAATTACTGTAGGCAGAACGACATAACTATATGCTCGCGTGGTTGGTGATCCCAACGACCGACAGTGAGATTATGCGTCTGGCACTAATATAACTAAAACGGACTGTTAATTCATCTCGACTAGGTTTAGTCAATTACTAACCTGTAACATTCATCTTTCTTCATCATAACAGTGGACTGACCCATGTCCATAATAAAATACAATATAACTGTGTGGCACTCCATGCCCGACACTATAAGAATACAAGGACACGTCTTCTCAGTTCGACGGTCATTCAAGAAAGGGTCCCGTCTCTTGGTCACGGTGCGTGACTACCAACGCTGAAACGTCACAGCGTTCAATAGGCTAATAATATTTTTACATTACATTAAACGTTGTAACCCCTAAAATCGCATGCTGCTAACCTCTAGCAGACAATGCCAATTAAACTACCGTAACACATATATAGATAGTAAATTTAGGACACCATGTATAGATAGTAAATTTAAGACACCATGTATAGATAGTAAATTTAGGACACCATGTATAGATAGTAAATTTAGGACACCATGTATAGTGAATGTTCTTATGACAGGGTCTGCAGCATCCTTGAAGAAACCTGGGACAACCAGGAACAAAATAAAAGAAACATCAGATGCCAAAATTTGTAGTTTTTATTTTAAAAACATGTATTTAGGCGTTATTGGTTACTATAGTTTCTTACTAAATCCTTATTCCTGCTTTTTTTACGTTTTTGTTAACAAGTCAAATCCGCAATTTTCTTGTCGAGTCACAGGAAATAGATATATCTACAAAACTAAAACATTAGAAGATCTAATTTTATAAATTATGCTAGTTGTCAGTTTCAAGAAAAGTTGATAGAAATCCCACTGTTTATAGCTGCCTTGATGAACAGGAACTGTCAGGGACCACTTTGACAAGACATTGACAAGGGGTTAAAGGCTAAAAACCTTGAATAGTAGAATCCCTCTATTTTTGAGTCTTCTTGTTCTGCTGTTATCAATGGTACCTATACCTTGTAGCGGTATGGCAGCTTGTGTACCCTGACAATCCCCAGAGCTATGCCAGTGGGTAGGGGTCAGACAAAAGCTGGTACTCTGGTCCTCCAGGTTGGGGGTTTTAGCACAGGGCCGACACCTCTGTCTATGTTAAAAAAAACGCACGTTACGGAAACAACAATAAATGGAAAAACTTTGCTGCGGGACGGACATCCAGAGTCTCAGGCTCGTATGACTGACAGTGGTGAAAGCCGAAAGGAAGCCACTGGCATGAAAACGGATGCCCCGACCGCAAAACACAAAACTAGAATTGGTTTTAGGAACGTCAGAACTATGAATGAGGCAGGAAAGCTGAGACACATCACAGCAGAGATGAAGAACTACAAGATACATATCCTGGGAATAAGCGAGAGCAGATGGACAGGTAGGGGCAGAATAAAAACAGCTACAGAGGAAACAGTACTTTATTCTGGCAGAGAGGATGGTCAGCACAACGAAGGTGTTGCCATTATCCTGAAGAAAGGAATGGAAAGGTCTTTACTGGAATGGAAACCCATCAACAACAGACTGATAAGAGCAAGACTAAGAGGGAGGTTCACCAACACCACAATTATACAATGCTATGCACCAACAAACGACAGCGATGAAGAGATCAAGGACGAGTTCTATCAACAGGTACAAAAAGAAATGGAAACTACACCCAGGTACGATCTCATTATAGTAATGGGAGACCTAAATGCGAAAGTGGGAGCACACAATAATTATAATGAAAGAGTAATGGGGAAATGCGGCAGTGGAACAGCAAATGAGAATGAGGACAAATTAATAAGCTTCTGCAGTATTAACAACCTGGTCATTGGAGGAACACTTTTTCCACACAAGGAAGTGCACAAGTTAACATGGGAATCACCAAATGGACGAGACAGAAACCAGATAGATCAGATAATGATCAATGGCAGATGGAGACATGCACTACAAGACGTGAAAGTAAGAAGAGGCGCAGATGTGGGAAGTGATCATCACCTAGTAGTAGCAAGACTGAAAGTGAAACTCAGAGCTGCTGGACCAGTTGCAGTCAAACAGAAAAGATACAACATCACGAAACTGAAGGATCCCCTCACCAGAAAAGCTTTTGTGGCCAACATAAAGAGAAGATATGAGATTATCAAAAGCCAGGAAAGAACAGAGACCGATGATGTTGACCAGAGATTCAACACCATCTCAACAATATACAAGGAAAGCATAGCGAAGAGAAAGGAAGAAAACAGAAGCTAAGTCTCCCAGATTAAAGGCAGTATATAGTGAACAGTGTCATAGACTGGGTGATGCGCCAGACAACAGAGGGCAGTCCAAGAGGAATAAGATGGACTACATTTTCAACATTGGAAGATCTGGAATATGCAGATGACATTGCACTGCTGGCACATTCACATCAACACATCCAGGAAAAAACGGATAGACTTAATAAATTTAGCCAGCAGGTGGGCTTGAACATCAATTTAAAGAAGTCTGAGGTCATGACGCTCAATGTGAGCAACCCTGAGCCCATATCAGTAAGGAATCAGCAACTGGTACAGACAGATACCTTCACATACCTAGGAAGCATAGTAACACCAGATGGTGGGGCAGGCAAAGACATCAACATCAGAATGAATAAGGCAAGAACAGCCTTCTTTAGCCTAAATAACATCTGGAAGTCCTCCCAATACAGCACAAGCACAAAATTAAGATTATACCAGAGTTGCGTGCTTTCTGTGCTTCTCTATGGTGCGGAATGCTGGAGAGTCACAGAGAAAGAAATGTCAAAATTGTCCTCTTTTCACACAACATGCCTAAGAAAAATTCACCGAATCTTTTGGCCGAATACCATCACCAACCAAGATCTGCTTACTCGTAGCAAGCAAGAGGACATGCATACCATCATAGCTGGCAGACGCTGGAGCTGGGTTGGTCATGTCCTCAGAAGAGACCCCGATGCCATCACAAGAACAGCTATGCTTTGGACCCCTGAAGGAAAGCGAAAGAGAGGCCGACCAAAAACAACTTGGCGGAGGACTGTGGAGGCTGAGATGCAAAGAATGAACCAGAGTTGGGGCACTGTACGAAGGATGGCCACCGACCGTGCAAAGTGGAATCAATTTGTTGTTGCCCTACAAGACGCCACTAGGCGTGATGGCCACTGACTGCTTTGACGGTCGGTGGTTAAGGATCGAAGAAAAAAAGAAGAAAGATAGTGAACAGTACAGTCAGCTGGACAAGGAAGTTAAACGTCAAACCCGTGCTAACAAAAGGACATTTCTGGATGACCTTGCAAGACAGGCAGAAGAGGCAGCACTGAGAAATGAACAAAGCACAGTATACAAAATAACTAAAATCATCAGTGGAAAACGAGGTGCAAACAATATTACATTAGTAAGAGATAAGCAAGGAAATCTCATCACAACACTAGAGGTACAGGAAACAAGATGGGCAGAGCATTTCAGAGAAACTCTGAATAAGGAACCACCAGAGACACAATTGAATGTTCCTGAGGCTGAAAATAATCTAGATGTTAATACAGACATCCCACGAAAAGAAGAAATCATCACAGCAATCAAAGGGTTAAAGAATGGAAAAGCTCCTGGTCATGATAACTTAAATGCAGAGCTATTTAAGACAGACCCAGAGCTAGCAGCAGAACTATTAGAACCACTATTTGCACAAGTCTGGAAAACAGGGACAACAACAACAGAGTGGAAAAAAGGAATAATTATCAAATTGCCCAAGAAGGGAGATCTTGCAGGCTGCAATAATTGGAGAGGAATATTTCTTCTCTCAGTTCCCAGCAAAATACTAGGCAGGATAATTATACAGAGAATCTCAAAAGCAGTAGACCACAAACTGAGGAAAGAACAAGCAGGATTTAGAAAGAACAGAAGATGTGTAGATCATATATTTACCCCCAGGAACATTATAGAGCAGTGCTCAGAATGGCAAAGACAGTTGTACATTAATTTCGTTGATTTTGAAAAGGCTTTTGACAGTATACATAGGGACAGTTTATGGAAAATACTGAGGGCTTATGGAATTCCAAGCTGCATAATGTCAATCATAAAAAGCCTCTATGCCAACTTTACGTGTAGCATTGGGCAGAGCAACCTAACCTTTGATGTGAAGACAGGAGTACGACAGAGATGCCCCTTATCAACCACTCTATTTTTAACAGTCATAGACTGGGTGATGTGCCAGACAATAGAGGGCAATCCAAGAGGAATAAGATGGACTACATTTTCTACATTGGAAGATCTGGAATATGCAGATGACATTGCACTGCTAGTACATTCACATCAACACATCCAGGAAAAAATGGATAGACTTAATAAGTATAGCCAGCAGGTGGGCTTGAACATCAACCTAAAGAAGACAGAGGTCATGACGCTCAATGTGAGCATCCCTGAGCCCATATCAGTAAGGAATCAGCAACTGGAACAGACAGATGCCTTCACATACCTAGGATGCTTAGTAACACCAGACGGCGGAGCAAGCAAAGACATCAACAACAGAATGAACAAAGCAAGAACAGCCTTTTTTAGCCTAAACAACATCTGGAAGTCCTCTCAGTACAGCACAAGCACAAAATTAGGATTATATCAGAGCTGTGTGCTTTCTTTGCTTCTCTATGGCGCGGAGAGCTGGAGAGTTACAGAGAAGGAAATGTCGAAATTGTCCTCTTTTCACACGACATGCCTAGGAAAATTCTCCGAATCTTTTGGCCGAATATCATCACCAACCAAGATCTGCTTACTCGGAGCAAGCAAGAGGACATGCACACCATCATAGCTGGCAGACGCTGGAGCTGGGTTGGCCATGTCCTCAGAAGAGACCCCGATGCCATCACAAGAACAGCTATGCTATGGACCCCTGAAGGAAAACGAAAGAGAGGTAGACCAAAAACAACTTGGCGGAGGACTGTGGAGGCTGAGATGCAAAGAATGAACCAGATTTGGGGCACTGTACAAAGGATGGCCGCCGACCGAGCAAAGTGGAATCAATTTGTTGTTGCCCTACAAGATGCCACTAGGTGTAATGGCCACTGACTGCTTTGACAGTCGGCGGCTAAGGATCAAAGAAGAAGATTGTTCTGCTGTTGGGGCATAGATCTGTATTATACCTAAGTCAAAATGTTTCCCTGTCGCTTAACCATGATCACTTGATCTGAAACTGACCTTGAACCCTTCACTGTTTTTGCTATCTCTGAGTCCAGTATAATCCCAACTCCTCTTTGATGCCACTCCCCACCTGAATACAGTATGGTAAATCCATGAAAATGATCCAGCTCCCTTCCATCTGACTTCTGATATGCCGAGAATATTTATGTTCATTCTTTTCATTTCCATCTTAATTTTTTCCAGCTTACCTTTCTGTAGCATTGTTCTAACATTCCATGTTTCGATGTTTTTGGATGTACGGTAGCTGACAGTCCACCTGTCGCACATGGATTCCCTACCGAGTGAGGTGTTCAATTGAACCCCCATACACTGTTCACTATCATGGTTTCTGAGTCATGATTTGCTTTGCATAAATGCTCACAGTAGGTTGCAGTTTCTTTCTGTATGGGCAGTGCCCATACTGGGCGGGTTGTCCTAGCCATTTAACCTATATTGGCGTCCTCTGCCTAGCACAGTTAAAGTGATGACCAGTTACTGGGTGGGTTGTCCTAGCCATTGTACCTATATTGGTGTCCAATGCCTAGCACAGTTAAAGTGATGACCAGTTACTGGGCAGGTTGTCCTAGCCATTGTTTCTATATTGGCATCCTCTGCCTAGCACATTTAGTGATGACCAGTTACTGGGCGGGTTGTCCTAGCCATTGTACCTATATTGGCATCCTCTACCTAGCACAGTTAAAGTGATGACCAGTTACTGGGTGGGTTGTCCTAGCCATGGTACCTATATTGGCATCCTCTGCCTAGCACAGTTAAAGTGATAACCAGTTACTGGGCGGGTTGTCCTAGCCATTGTACCTATATTGGCATCCTATACCTAGCACAGTTAAAGTGATGACCAGTTACTGGGTGGGTTGTCCTAGCCATGGTACCTATATTGGCGTCCTCTGCCTAGCACAGTTAAAGTGATGACCAGTTACTGGGCAGGTTGTCCTAGCCATGGTACCTATATTGGCGTCCTCTACCTAGCACAGTTAAAGTGATGACCAGTTACTGGGCGGGTTGTCCTAGCCATTGTACCTATATTGGCATCCTCTGCCTAGCACAGTTAAAGTGATGACCAGTTCCTGAACAAACTTTCCAGCTGCTCACCTCTTTTATCCATCACCTGCTTGCAGTGACTTAACGTAACCCTGATTGGGGGGCTAAGCGGGTACTCCACCCCTGCCCGTGAGGTGTTCCACAGGCTAGCGGAGGGAAGGGGGCACTTTACATCTCCTATTGGTAGAGTTTACCCATACCCTGCTACCCCGTATTGACTTTATATCCCAACTTATTAAATTATATTTATTTAATCCCATACAGCTTCAGATGTGCCAGACCAAGACCAGATCTTCAACAACTCTGATGTGGTGTACAAGAAAGATGAAGTCAGTGTTGGAGTATTGACCAGTGAAAATTATAGTGAGTCTAGAACAACTGGAAATGATGTGGCTGTAGATTACATTATGTGTCAAGAAAGAGCAGCAGATGTTTGTGATACCCAGAATGATTATAGGGTGAAAGATCAAAATGATAGATGGTCAGATGACATCATTTTAAGGAATGAGAAAAATGTTGATCTTGGTAATGGTGAAATGGGTTGTAGATTAGTAAATAGACAACAAAATAAAGAAATGCATTTAAGAAACAAGCTTTACAATTCTGATGTAGAGTTAACACAGTGTCATGATCTAAAAACACACACAAGAATACAGACAGGAGAGGAGCCTTACAAGCGTGATGTTTGTAGTAATGGTTTTACAAAATGGAGTACTGAGAAAATGCACACAAGAGTACATATAGGACAGAAGCCTTATAATTGTGATGTTTGTAGAATAGAATTTAACCAGTGTGATTATCTCAATAAACACAAGAGAAAATTTACTAAGGAGAACATTTACAAGTGTGATGACTGTGGAGTAAGATTTGACCATTATGGTAATCTTAAGAGGCATGTGAGAAAACATACAAGAGAGAAGCCTTACAAGTGTGATGTTTGTGGTATTGGGTTTTCAGATTGTTTTCAACTAAAAACACACAAAAGAATACATACTGGAGAGAAGCCTTTTAAGTGTGATGTCTGTGGTGTAGCATTTAACACATGTGGCAATCTGAAAAGACACCAAAGAATACATACAGGAGAGAAGCCTTACAAGTGTGATGTTTGTGATGTAGGATTTAACACATGCAGTGATCTTAAGAGGCACAGAAGAATACATACAGGAGAGAAGCCTTACAAATGTGATGTTTGTAGTTTAGGATTTAACAGACATTTTAGTCTTAAGATGCACAAAAGAATACATACAGGAGAGAAGCCTCACAAATGTGATGTTTGTAATATTGGGTTTTCACGGTGTAGTTTTCTGAAAACACACAAAAGAATACATACAGGAGAGAAGCCTTACAAGTGTGATGTCTGTGGTGTAGGATTTAACACATGCAGTGATCTTAAGAGGCACAGAAGAATACATACAGGAGAGAAGCCTTACAAATGTGATGTTTGTGGTTTAGGATTTAACAGACGTTTTAGTCTTAAGATGCACAAAGGAATACATACAGGAGAGAAGCCTCACAAATGTGATGTTTGTAATATTGGGTTTTCACAGTGTAGTAGTCTGAAAACACACAAAAGAATACATACAGGAGAGAAGCCTTACAAGTGTGATGTCTGTGGTTTAGTATTTAACACATGTGGTAATCTTAAGATCCACAAAAGAATACATACAGGAGAAAAGCCTTACAAATGTGATGTTTGTAATATTGGGTTTTCACAGTGTAGTAGTCTGAAAACACACAAAAGGATACATACAGGAGAGAAGCCTTACATGTGTGATGTCTGTGGTTTAGTATTTAACACGTGTGGTAGTCTTAAGATGCACAAAAGAATACATACAGGAGAGAAGCCGTACAAATGTAATGTTTAAAATAATGGATTTTCAGAGTGTAGTAGTCTGAAAACACACAAAAGAATACATACAGGAGAGAAGCCTTACAAGTGTGATGTCTGTGGTTTAGGATTTAACACATGTGGTAGTCTTAAGATGCACAAAAGAATACATACAGGAGAGAAGCCTTACAAATGTGATGTTTGTGGTATTAGGTTTTCACATTGTAGTTTTCTGAAAACACACAAAATAATATACTGTTCAAAAAAAGAGAAGCATAGCTACTGAAGGCACACACATAGCCATAATTTTGCCATTCAATAACTTTTTTAATTTAATGAGTTAATTGTTCAAATTTCACACAAGAATACCTTAGGGTTCAGCCAATCAATTGACAGTTGTTTTGCATCTGGGTCACGAGAGTCTTTTGTCATACATACTTTCCCGTTAGTATGGTGTGTGGCCTCCTCTTGCATCGATCAGTGACTGGCATCTCCTGGGCATGGATGCGATCATACGTCTGATGTGGGCCTGTGGGATGGCTGCCCACTCTTCTTGGAGTGCCTGGAACAGATCACGACAATTGGCTGGAGCAACGTCTCGGCGACAAACACGTCTATGCAGCTCATCCCACAGGTGCTCAATCGGACTCATGTCTGGAGACAGGGAAGGGTGAGAATGTTGTTGGCAGTCAGGAACTGCGTGGTCAACCATGCACAATGGGGTCTGGCGTTGTCCTGTTGAAATACAGACCTTTGGGCAGCCAAAAGTGGAAGGACATGGGGTCGAAGAATTTCATTGACGTATCGTTGCGCATTCAAGCCTCCTTCAATGTGCACCAATTGACTCCTTCCGTTGTAACTGATCATTCCCCACACCATTGCACCTCCACCACTGTGCGGCGGAGCTTCATCAATGCAATTTTGGGCAAAACGTTCATTTTGCCTACGGTAGACCCTATGCCGTCTATCATGACGCTGCAACAAAAAGAAAGATTCATCACTAAACCAGACACGTCTCCATTGATTGTCAGCTGCCCAGGGACGATGCTGGGTGGCCTAAAGAAGTCGATTTTGGCGGCACGTAAGGACAGGTCCTCGGTGAGGTCATTGTGCCCAAAGTCCAGCGTCATGCAGTCTATTCCGGACAGTTTGATCAGACACATGACGTCCTGCAGGCAATGACTGGGCAGTTGAGGAAGCTGTTGTAAACCTGTCTCTGAGGTGACAAAGCCGAATAAAGCGATCCTCCACTGCTGTAGTTACTCTGGGTCGTCCACTGCAATGCTGGTCTTCAACTGAGCCAGTGGCTTGGAACAGGTGCCAAAGTCGACTGATGGTACTCTTATGCACGTTTAGATGCCTGGCAATCTGACTTTGACTTCGCCTGCATGCAGTCGGCCAATAGCAATGTTCCTTAAATTTATTGATAGAGACGCCATAAATGTCTGCTTGAAAATGAACTGAATTTTTTGTGTGTAGCGTTATCCTTTTATATGGTTTCAGTTGCGTAGTCAGTGAATAGTGTTCACCCCAAATTTTGTTGCTTTCACGTGCGCGCAACATGAGCTGTAGTTAAAAATTGCGTCATAAACACTATTGACCACTGCGTTGTTACGATTACCAAAACGAACGCAATTCAGGTCAACACGTGCATTTGACACTGTAAAGAACATTTGAGGCTGGTTTTTATATACCCTAGCACCAAATTTTACTTACAAACTCATAAAAACGCGCCCTCGGATAGCTATGCGTTTCTTTTTTTTGAACAGTATACATACTGGAGAGAAGCCTTTTAAGTGTGATGTCTGTGGTGTAGCATTTAACAAACGTTGCAATCTGAAAAGACACCAAAGAATACATACAGGAGAGAAGCCTTACAAATGTGATGTTTGTGGTATTAATTTTTCATATTGTAGTCTTCTGAAAACACACAAAAGAATACATACAGGAGAGTAGCCTTTTAAATGTGATATCTGTGGATTAGCATTTAACGAATGTGGCAATCTGAAAAGACACAAGCAAAAACATACCAGATAGAATATTTTCAAGTGTTAATTTTGTGGAATAGGGTTTACACATTGTCTAATCTGAAAAGACACCAAAGAATACATCCAGAAGAGAGACCTTACAAATGTGATGTTTGTGGTATTGGGTTTTCAAATTGTAGTGATCTGAAAACACACAAAAGAATACGTACTGGAGAGAAGCCTTTTAAGTTTGATGTCTGTGGTGTAGCATTTAACAAATGTGTCATTCTGAAAAGACACCACAGGATACATACAGAAGAGAAGCCTTACAAGTGTGATGTTTGTGGTTTAGGATTTAACACATGTGGTAGTCGTAAGATGCACAAAAGAATACATACAAGAGAGAAGCCTTACAAATGTGATGTTTTTGATATTAGGTTTTCACGTTGTAGTTTTCTGAAAACACACAAAATAATACATACTGGAGAGAAGCCTTTTAAGTGTGACGTTAGTGGTTTCACATTTAACCAAAGTGGCAATCTGAAATGACACAAGCAAAAATATACCAGGGAGAATATTTTCAAGTTTTATTTTTGTGGAATAGGGTTTACACATTGTTCTAATCTGAAAAGACACCAAAGAGTACATACAGGAGAGAGACCTTACAAATGTGATGTTTGTGGTATTGTGTTTTCAGATTGTACTCAACTAAAAACACACAAAAGAATACATACTGGTAAGAAGCCTTTGGAGTGTAATGTCTGTGGTGTAGCATTTAACCCTTTCCAGTCCCATTCGCCCAAAAGCGCCCTTATTTTATCTTTTATCATACCGACTGATTCGCCTGAAAGCGCCCGGCAACAGGCTGCTTATTTCATTGCTGAGCTATGCCAGCGGGAGTTTTACTCCTGGAAGGTTCTACCAAGCTGGACAGGTTTGCACGGGCAGGGGTCAGACGAAAGCAGACACCCTGGTCCTCCAGGTTGGGGGATTTAGCATAGGGCTGACACCCCTGTCTATGTAAAAAAAATTGAAGTTACGGAAACAACAACGAATAAACAAACTTTGCTGCATGACGGACATCCGGAGTCTGAGGCTCGTATGACTGTCAGTGGTGAAAGCCGAAAGGAAGCCACTGACATGAGAACAGACGTCCTGACTGCAAAACATGATACAAGAATAGGATTTTGGAATGTCAGGACAATGAATGAGACGGGTAAACTAAGACAGGTCATGGCAGAAATGAGAAACTATAGGTTACACATTCTAGGGATAAGCGAGAGCAGATGGACAGGGGCAGGAAAAGTTAAAACAGCATCAGGAGAAACAGTACTTTACTCTGGAAGAGAGGATGGACAGCACAATGAAGGCGTAGCCATTATTCTACAGAAAAGAATAGAAAGGACATTACTGGAATGGAAACCCGTCAACAACAGACTGATAAGATTAAGATTGAGAGGTAGATTCACCAATACTACAATAATACAATGCTACGCACCAACAAATGACAGCGATGAAGAGGTCAAGGATGAATTCTACCAACAACTGCAGAAAGAAATGGAAGACACCCCTAGATATGATCTTATTATAGTAATGGGAGACCTCAATGCGAAAGTTGGTACACACAATACATATAATGAAAGAGTAATGGGGAAATGCGGCAGCGGAACAGCAAATGAAAATGGGGATAAATTAATAAGTTTATGTAATATTAACAACCTGGTCATTGGAGGAACACTTTTCCCACATAAAGAAATTCATAAATTAACATGGGAATCATCAAATGGTCGGGACAGAAACCAGATAGACCACATCATGATTAACGGTAGATGGAGACATGCATTACAAGATGTGAAGGTAAGAAGAGGTGCAGATGTGGGAAGTGATCACCATTTAGTAGTAGCAAAACTGAAAGTGAATCTAAGAAGGGCTGGACCAACTGTAACTACACAGAAAAGGTTTGACATCAGCAAATTGAAGGACCCCCTTACCAGAAAAGCTTTTGCGGCTGACATAAAGAAACGATATCAATTTGCCAAAAGTCAAGAAAAGACATTGACTGATGATATAGACCAGAAATTCAACACCATTTCAACAATATATAAGGAAAGCAGCAAATCATGCTTGGGATTCCAGGAAAGGAAGAAGCAAGACTGGATAACACCAGAAACATTAAACACCATAACACTGAGAAAGGAAATGAAAAGAAAGAAAACAGAAGCGAAGTCCTCCAGGTTAAAGCAACTATATAGCGAACAGTACAGTCAGCTGGACAAGGAAGTTAAACGCCAAACCCGAGCCAACAAAAGGAATTTCCTAGACAATCTTGCAAGACAGGCAGAAGAGCCAGCACTGAGAAATGAACAAAGCACAGTATATAAAATAACTAAATTCATCAGCAGAAAACGAGGTGCAAACAGTATTACATTAGTAAGAGATAAGCAAGGAAATCTCATCACGACAGCAGAGGGACAGGAAACAAGATGGGCAGAGCACTTCAGAGAAACTCTGAACAAGGAACCACCAGAGACACAATTGAATGTTCCTGAGGCTGAAAACTATCTAGATGTAAATACAGACATTCCACGAAAAGAAGAAATCATCACAGCAATCAAAGGGTTAAAGAACGGAAAAGCTCCTGGTTATGATAACTTAAATGCAGAGTTATTTAAGACAGACCCGGAGCTAGCAGCAGAACTATTAGAACCACTATTTGCACAAGTCTGGAAAACGGGGACAACACCATCAGAGTGGAACAAAGGAATAATTGTCAAATTGCTCAAGAAGGGAGATCTTGCAGACTGCAATAATTGGAGAGGAATCACTCTTCTCTCAGTTCCCAGCAAAATACTAGGCAGGATAATTATATAGAGAATTTCAAAAGCAGTAGACCACAAACTGAGGAAAGAACAAGCAGGATTTAGAAAGAACAGAAGATGTGTAGATCATATATTTACCCTCAGGAACATTATAGAGCAGTGCTCAGAATGGCAAAGACAGCTGTACATTAATTTCGTTAATCTTGAAAAGGCTTTTGACAGCATACATAGGGACAGTTTATGGAAAATACTGAGGGCTTATGGAATTCCAAGCTGCATAGTGTCAATCATAAAAAGCCTCTATGCAAATTTTACATGTAGTGTTGGGCAGAGCAATCTAACCTTTGAGGTGAAGACAGGAGTACGACAAGGATGCCCCTTATCAACCACTGTATTTTTAACAGTCATAGACTGGGTGATGCACCAGACAACAGAGGGCAGTCCAAGAGGAATAAGATGGACTACATTTTCTACATTGGAAGATCTGGAATATGCAGATGACATTGCACTACTAGCACATTCACATCAACACATCCAGGAAAAAACGGAGAGACTTAATAAGTTTAGCCAGCAGGTGGGCTTGAACATAAATTTAAAAAAGTCAGAGGTCATGACGCTCAATGTGAGCAACCCTGAGCCCATATCAGTAAGGAATCAGCAACTGGTACAGACAGACACCTTCACATACCTAGGATGCATAGTAACACCAGACGGCGGGGCAGGCAAAGACATCAACATCAGAATGAATAAGGCAAGAACAGCCTTTTTTAGCCTAAACAACATCTGGAAGTCCTCTCAATACAGCACAAGCACAAAATTAAGATTATATCAGAGCTGCGTGCTTTCTGTGCTTATCTATGGTGCGGAATGCTGGAGAGTTACAGCGAAGGAAATGTCGAAATTGTCCTCTTTTCACACAACATGGCTAAGAAAAATTCGCCGAATCTTTTGGCCGAATATCATCACCAACCAAGATCTGCTTACTCGGAGCAAGCAAGAGGACATGCACACCATCATAGCTGGCAGACGCTGGAGCTGGGTTGGCCATGTCCTCAGAAGAGACCCCGATGCCATCACAAGAACAGCTATGCTTTGGACCCCTGAAGGAAAGCGAAAGAGAGGCCGACCAAAAGCAACCTGGCGGAGGACTGTGGAGGCTGAGATGCAAAGAATGAACCAGAGTTGGGACACTGTACGAAGCATGGCCACCGACCGAGCAAAGTGGAATCATTTTGTTGTTGCCCTACAGGATGTCACTAGGCGTGATGGCCACTGACTGCTTTGACGGTCGGCGGCTATGGATCAAAGAAGAAGAAGAGCGACAATGGAAGTCACGCTCGTACACGATTTTGCGTGTTTCTGGCGGATAGAGGTCATTTCAAAATTTGTTTTGATATCAGTCGCATTTATCTCAGTCGAGTGATTGATTTTTTATGATTTTAAAAAAATTACACTATGTAAAAATGTTTCTTCACGCCATGGAAGAGATTTTCAATGAACTTTGAAGGATTAGATCTATATTTCTGTGTCATTCTGATAGGGAAAATGATTAATCCTACTTCGATATCGACTATGACCCAGTTATCATCAATAGTGAAAGTAGGAAAATCGATGTAGAAACTAGTAAAATTGTAGACAATGGACATATAGAGGCACATATACTTGTATGGAATTATTTCAGATCTATGAGCTAACAGGGCCAAAACATAATTTGTCTGATGAGTGTGATGGATGAAAAATTGAGTACCTTGATCGATCCATTTTAATCTCACCAGTGCCCCTCATTTTGTTGAAATCAAAATTGCCAACGTGGGTTCCATGTGTTTCATTAATTAGCATGTCCAGGTGAGCGCGCTATAAGCCATGTCATTCGCTCTCTGTCTTAATTTTAATTTAGCCATGCCTATGGTCTTCTCTCACGAGCCATTATAATTAGCAATCTCTGAACCTCTTACTGTCATTCCTTCAAAGAGGCGGACCAGAGGCGGCACTGGCGGTCATGTTATCGACGTCTTTTGTAGTCACTAAGAGTGAGCAGAGTTCTGTAACAACTCTGATTAACACCAAAATGAGAACCGTCTACGCGGGGAAGAAATCTCTGCAGGAATGGCTAAGCCTGTTGGCAAAAGGTGTGTAAAAATCCTTTTATTCAAGATTTGACCGAAGAAATTCCCGAGAATCAGGCAGGGGTGTAAAATCTAACATGTAGCTAACAATTTTCATTCATGGAAGATATATACCCCATCTCTCAAAATTAAGTTATCAGTCTGCACTCAGGAATTGTTGATATCTTCTAGCGCGACATCTTGGAGTTTCTTTATAGAGAATTACTTAGATTCGTTCATTTCCTTGTGCTGCGGTAATAAATAATATGTTAGAATTTTGAGTGATTTAATTGTTAAAGTGTTTCCATTCTATTTCACAGGGATTTTGTGTTAAGTTGAATAACGTATTAAATAAACTTATAGCTAAATTTCTCCAGCCGTAAATGTAATTTAATTTCTTGTTATTCCCCAGTAAGAGAGGTTTAATTAATTAATATACGCTAGGCGATTGATAATAAGAGTTAAATCTACTTTTATTCATCATGCATAATTTTGTAAATTACTAGAGTTTATATCTTGTGTTAAAGCGCATATATGCTAGACTCTTGTGGGTTTTAAATATAATTGTCTTACCTAACGCATGTGAGGTTATATTATTGATATCATTGTTAAAATGTTTGATTTTTTTCTACATCTAGGTGATCAACACTGCAATCTAGCGGTCTGAATAGCTCCAGAAACATTCTTAAAATATTGTCGGGTCTTAGATTTTGACCTGTCCGGTCGTCATGTTTTCTTCCAGAGAGAGAGTTCCCACATATAAACTTTAAAGAATAAAATCATAACTGGACAAGAAATTACCCAGATTGTTCACAGCAAATCTGATCCGCCTGTGGTGGCCAAATATCTATATAAACATTTGTTCCAGAATACTGACTATCGTGGTTTTTCTTTTCTCCAGTGGATTTATCCAGAAAAAGAATACTTGGGTCCATAACCGGCACCCAACCCCAGAGTGAGAGGAAAAAACAGATAGGAGATCTTTTGCTTATCCTTATTGGTTTTTCTAACAGTGTACCCACCAGACATTTTCCTTAAATATCGGACTTCTGTGTGCTGCCCATGGTGAACATTTTGATCGCAATATATATTTACCTGCACTACCTGACATGAACTTTTGACACATAAAATTAGCACTATTTAAGCGGACGTTCCCCATTAGGAAAAATTAATCATTCTTGGAGGAACTGGGGTCCCTTGGATACGCACCACCCTGAAATATGTCAAAGATACACTGATGTTATGTTCAAGAGTAGTAGGTAAGTGTGATTGATTGTGGCCACAGACTGACAGATTGTAAGAAAGAGAAATGAATATTTCATATTTTGTATAATCATTATACTCACTTCTGTCTTTTCGGGTTCGCTAATACTGTTATATTATTTCTTCTTTTTTCCAGGATAGATTAACTAGAGACTTGGTTCTTTTACTTTATCGTCTATCTCTATACTTTAGTATTAACTGTAATCTTTTGGGTTAATTAACTCTGTTGGGATCTATTTTGGGGTTCCTTTACAATAGAGGAGGGCCTATTGGGTTAATACCTTTTCTTGCATTTTTATGTCTGTAAACTATACTTTCTGATGGACTATTGATGTTGTGATTTTCTAGATAATAAACATAATAAACCTTAAGTTATCATGTTGGTCAAACCCCTGCCCATTGTATGTTAACCATAGTTTGTTTTCACGTCTGTACGTATTATGTCACAGAATTGTGTATATGTAAGTGAAGTGTAACTTGTATATTTGTACCAGGAGAGAAAGTGCATTTAGTTAAATATTGTCGTGAGATAGGCTGGATTAGAGCAATTACTCAATCCAGAGACTGTCCTTTCTCTTACATTCTCCCCCTTGTGAAAAGTAAAGCTATTTCTTACCCCTTATTCTCACATAGTTTACCATTATCGCCTCTGCTCGGACGGAACCTTAAACATCTTCAACCTATCTTAATAAAATCTATGACAATGAGCAGCGGCATATTATTTGTTTCTTCTTATTTATACCAGATGATGGACTTATGAATAAACCAAGAGCTGAATAGGGTTGGTTACGTTGCTTCAGTGTGAGCATAATTAAAACCAACATCTAACAAGTATGAACCGTCAAACTCGTGAGCAGAGAAAAAAAAACGTGTTCAATGCTGTCAGAATTAAGGAAAAACGGACACTTATAGAGTTCTAAAGACAGTTTATGGTTGTAAATTGTGTTCTGAACGTTAGTATAATTTGTTTGATATTCACAGTTTCAAGAAAAACTGGTAATAATGTATATAAAAGCTTTCCAGCGCAAGACTATCATAAAGATAAAGTAATTTTTTTTGGTTTTGAAATTTTGTTAAACTGTGAAAAACATTTAAATGTGACATTAAAATATACCAGTATTAAAGTATGTCCATTTTACTGTACACATAAATGTATTTTTGTGTTATTTGAACTAATATTAGTGTATAAATAATTTTTTTAAATATAAGAAATATTTAAGAAAAATAGTTATGTCCCTTAGCTTGGTCATTGGGGGATTGAAATATTAGCAGGGCTGTGGACTGTAAAGGGTTAACCAATGTGGCAATCCGAAAAGACACCAATGAATACATACAGGAGAGAGACCCAACAAATGTGATGTTTGTGGTATTGGGTTTTCAGATTGTAGTCAACTAAAATCACATGAAAGAATACATACTGGAGACAAGCCTTACAAGTGTGATGTTTGTGGTGTAGGATTTAACACATGTGGTGATCTTAAGAGGCACAGAAGAATACATACAGGAGAGAAGCCTTACAAATGTGATGTTTGTATGTTTAGGATTTAACACATGTTGTAGTCTTAAGATGCACAAAAGAATACATACAGGAGAGAAGCCTTACAAATGTGATGTTTGTAATATTGGGTTTTCACAGTGTAGTTGTCTGAAAACACACAAAAGAATACATACAGGAGAGAAGCCTTACAAGTGTGACTTCTCTGGTTTAGAATTTAACACATGTGGTAGTCTTAAGATGAAAAAGAAAAATACACAAAAAATGAATACATACAGGAGAGAAATTCATCATAACCCTCCACTCCGAAAGGAGCATAGGCCCTCAACAAACACATGCCAAGTCCTCCTGTCACGTGCCATCATCTCAAGTTCTTTCCACGTTCTCCTTATCATTTTCATCTCTGTTTCCAGCTCTCTTCTCCATGTGCTTCTTGGTCTACCTATGCCTCTCTTGCCCTGGGGGTTCCAGAACAAGGACTGCCTTGTAATGCTATCAACAGGTTTCCTCAGTGTGTGTCCTATCCATCGCCATCGTCTTCTTCTCATCTCTTGTTCCACTGGCACTTGTCTAGTTATTGTCATCAGTTCCACGCTGGTAACCTTGTCTTACCATTTTAATCCCTCTTTTCTACGCAAGCACTCATTTATGACAGTCTGTAGCTTTTTGGTTGTTGTCTTTGTTGTTCTCCATGTCTCAGAGCCATACAATAGGACTGACTTGACATTTGAGTTGAAGATTCTTATTTTCGTGTTGGATCCGATTTCTCTTGATCTCCATATATTTCCCAATGCAATGAAAGCTCCTCTTGCTTTTTGTATTCTTATTTTGATATCACTTTCTGTCCCTCCAACTTTGTCTATATTGCTGCCAAGATGTGTGTACGATTCTACATCTTGTATTGGTGCTTCAAGTTCAACCTTGTTATCATTATCTGCATTTATTCTCATTATCTTTGTCTTTTCCCTGTGTAGTTTCAGACCCAATTGCTGTGACCTCTCATCGAGTGTTTTCAATTTGTCCTGCATCTGATTACAGTTATGGGACAGAAGAGCCAAGTCATCAGCAAAATCCACATCATCCAACTGCTTAGTCAGAGTCCACTGGATTCCATTTCTGTTGTGTGTTGTTGATGTTCTCCTAACCCAGTCTATTGCTAGTAAGAAAATAAATGGAGACAAGAGGCATCCCTGCCGCACTCCTGTTCTTATCCTAAACAGTTCTGTAAGCTGTCCTTCATGAAGAACACTGCATGTCATGTCTTCATATGTTTTCTTTATTAAATTAATGATCTTCAGGGGAACTCCATAATGCATCATCAATTTCCAAAGTGATTCTCTGTCAAATGCCTTTTCGTAGTCCACAAATCTGATGTATAATGGTGAATTCTATTCCATACTTTGTTCAACTATTATTCTCAAAGTGGCTATCTGGTCTGTACAGGATCTGTTATGTTGAAAACCTGCTTGTTCATCTCTGTTTCTTGTCTATGGACTCTCATAATCTCTCAAGGATAATCCTATTTAATACTTTTCCTGGCACTGATAGTAACATTATTCCTCTATAATTTGTGCACTCTTGTAAATTTCCCTTCTTAGGCAACTTAACCAGATATCCTTCCTTCCATTCTGCTGGTATCTCTTCCTTTTCCCAGACTTTACCAAGTAATTTATATAACATCTCTCTAGCCTTGTCAATATCTGCTTTGATGGCCTCTGCGTGAATGCCATCAGGTCCAGGTGCTTTTCCATCTCTTCTTAGAAGCTTTATGGCTTTCTTTACTTGTTCCTTCGTTGGTTTTTTAACATTAATTTGAAGCTCTTCTTCTGCAGGCTGGATGTCCGGGAGGTTTTGTGGAACTGGTCTATTGAGAAGGTCCTCAAAATATTCTGTCCACCTCTTCATTTGCTCTTGTATATTGCTGAGCAGTTTTCCATTCTTGTCTCTTATGAGGCAACTTGTTTGCTTGTATTTCCCTGTTAGCTTCTTTGTGCTGTTATACAATTCACTCATATTTCCTTTGGCTGCAGCATCTTCTGCCTCTCTTGCCAACTCCTCAATATACTTCCTGTTGTCCCTTTTGATACTTCTTTTTACTTCTTTGTTTCTTCTGTGTACACTTCTTGAGCCTTGGCTTTGGAACTTCTGGTTTTGCTTGTGTTTAAATCTGCTTTCTTGTTTTTTCTGTCTTTTATCTTATTGATGTTTTCTGTTGTTATCCATGCTTTTTGTTGTCGTTCCCTTTCCCCCAGTATTTCTTCACGTCTCATTCCATACCGTTTTGATTTGCTGCCAATAGTCTTCTGTATTCTCTACATCTTCCAGCACTTGAAATTTGTTGGATATTGTGACCGCAAATTTGTTTCTTGATTTCTTAGATGTCCTACTATTGCTAATGGGTTTTTGTTATTATAGAGTATCTGGTTGATCAAGATTCTTGGTTCATAACTGACCTCTATGTTGAACATCGTGCTGATGAGATCTTGTGGAATAACATGGGTTTGTGCAAGAACTATAATCATAAAGTGACCTCCAAAACTTGTTGTATGGGTCCACAGATAACAGCAAGTTTATTTAGACGAGCAGAAAATAATGTTCATGGCAAAGTGGAATTACATACATATATTGGATCTCCTACAGTCCGTGATACATCGTCTCATACCTGGCCTATTTACTCGAGGTGCTGATAACGGTTAACACCCAAGTAGTGAAAACCAGAATATGGAGATAAATATTATTGATTGCTCCCATTAAGATTCATCTGTATAAAAATCAGCGAACTTGAATACTTAAGTTCGGCATCTTCTTGAATATCAGTGGCGACCTTCGCAATTCCTAAAGCCACTTAGGAGAACTGTTAAAACTTCAATTAACTTGGGAGTGATAGCATCAACGTCTTACTCTGACAGATTCTTACAATGAAAGGCCTCGAACTAACAGTCTGCATACATTAGTGCAGAACCTATTACGTCATCATCACCTAGAGACATAAACCTTATATCGTGTTCATTTATAATTTAAAATGGTTCAAAGTACATCATGTTGGCCCCAGATAGAATTGTTACCACGTAGATTAAACTGCTAATAAAACTAAGTGTGGTCAACATGTAAAATACATGATAATCTGCTTTAACAATTTCCCCGGACGGTGGGGTTTTAAAAAAAATCAAGAATTGATTTTTTTCCAATAATTATTAATATTACCAGAATTTTACATAAAAAATAGTAATGAGATTTAAGGAAAAATCGCGACAAATTTATGAACAGATGGCCCGATATGTTTACAATTAACAATGTCAATGGCGTTGTCAAAAATAATTGCAAAAGTATTACAAATCAGAGAAAAAATGTGATAGAAAGATAATAATTAATCTGTCTAAATAACCATAGTAAGTTTCATTAATTAACTAAAGATTAAAGTCTAAAATCTGCATTAATGAAAATTATTAACATCACATTATAAGTCCAATAGGGAACATATAGTTCAGTATGCTCCAAATCCAGGAAATAGCATTCCATAATCTGTGTATCTCACAAAGTCAGTAGCAATAGAGAATCAATGTTATTATTATGAAAGTCAATAGTGACATTACATATTATAAAGTCCAACGTTTCAATCCAGCAGCAAATAATTCTGGCAAGTATTTTGACTATATGGAAGGTGTACATTCTTGTTACATTACTGTTAAGTGGAAAATCGATCTCTGAGTGCAGGTAGATCTCAGCGAATTAATTGTTCAGCGAGATATATATCGATAATGTAGTATGATGTCAATCAATGGACGAAAAATGTACTATTTCAGGCTTCAAACGATAGTGACTTGCATGCATTAAGAAAACGTATGTCTGTTAATAAATGTCACGAATTACTTGAACGTTTCTTGAGTACCAATCATTCTTCAGGTAAAGATGTTGGATTTCTTGATAGTGAATCTGCCACCACATTGTCAGATCCGGGTATAGACTGAATGTCGAAATTAAATGGCTGGAGCAAGATTGAGAAGCGCGCGAGCTTTGTTCAGTTTTTATGATTAGCTCGTTTCAAAGCTGCAACCAATTTCTGATCTGTCTGTATTATAAAGGGTGCTCCAAGCAGATATCGCTCCAATTTTCGTATTTCCCAAATGACCGCCAGTAATTCCTTCTCGATCACTGAATATTTCTTTTCAATCTCTGACAGTTTCCGGGAAATGTATAAGGTAGGATGAAGAATTCTGTTGTACTCTTGCAGAAGACAGGCTCCCAATCCGAAATTACTAGCATCTGTTCGAAGAATATATACTTTTGTAATATCAGGCAACCTCAAAATAGGTGAAGAAAAAATATGTAAAATTCTATTAAACGCTATCTGGCAATGATCTGACCAGTTTACCTTTATTGGCATTCCCTTGCGTAATAAGGATGACAGTACAGCCGTGATATTTGACAAGTTAGGAATGAATTGACTGTAATATTGAACTAATCCCAGAAGACTGCGAACTTGTTTCTTTGTAGAAGTGATAGATAAGTTAAGAATCTTGGAAACATTTTGAGGTATAGTCTGAAGACGACCAGAACCGACAGTATGACCAAGAAAAGTAAGTTCCTTAAATGCAATCTGGACTTTAGTATTCCTTTCAGTAAGATTATGTAACGGAAGAGTATCCAACAAAGAACGAAGTCCTGCGAAGTGTTCTTCAAAGGATGAACTAAACAAACAGATATCATCAATGTAAGTTATGATATCAGATCTATGAGACAAAATTTTACGCATCATGCGAATGAATGTGGCAGGTGCGTTCATGAGCCCGAAAGGCATGACGTTCCACTGGTATAACCCACGTGGAGTCAAAAACGCAGTAAGAGGTTTAGCTTGTTTGGTTAATGGACTCTGCCAATAACCTTTAGTCAGATCTATTTTAGTGAATAGATTAGCATTGGATAGACGAGATAGTAAATTGTCAAGCAGTGGATGTGGTTCAGCATCCGAAATGGTTTTAGAATTTAGTTTGCGATAATCTACGCACAATCTAATATCCTTTTTCCGGACAATAACTAATGGTGAAAAATATGGAGAACTACTGTTTTCAATAATTCCTAAACTCAACATGTGATCTAGCTCGAGTGCTGTTTTGTTCTGATAATGAAGTGGAACAGGATAAGGACGTAGTCGGATAGGAATATCATCAGTAAGGATGATATCATGAGAAATAACGGATGTTCGACCAGGTAGGTCAGTAAGAATATCAGAAAAAGATTCTAGTAGATTGGATATCTGACAATGTTGTTGAGATGTTAAAGATGAAATAGCAACATCCCGCCAAGATTCTGTAGAATCCAAGGCAGGTATAGGCAAAGACATGTGAATATCAGGGAATGAAGATTCCTCCTGAATCACAGAGAAGCTAGAATAATGACAAAAACTATTAACATTGTCATCAATGTCATGGAAAATAGAATGTAAATGCTCAGGTCTTGTATGAAATTCTTTGAGCATATTAATGTGGAAAATTTTTCTTTGACCTTTAATATCGATTACGTAATCAACATCTGAAATACGAGATATTACTTTGAATGGGTCATTCCAAGCAATAAGCAATCTATTATCCTTCTGGGGAAGCAATACAAAAGCTTCATCACCCGGAAAAAGTTGACGTAATTGCCTATTCTTATTTAGAAAGAGACGTGATCTATGTTTGGCAGCCTCTGACGAAGCTGTAGCCAACTGTTATGCGTCGACAATCTTTCGACAAAGATTAATCACGTACTCGTAAGATGACTGAGTGTCCTGAGTCATCTTAGAGTCAGTAAGGAGATCCTTGATCAAACCCATAGGACCTCGAGCTGGAGCTCCAAACACTAGCTCAAAAGGGGAAAATCCGGTCTGCTCGTTTGGCACTTCTCGATAAGCGAAAAGTACAGCTGGCAAGACCCTGTCCCAATCCTGAGGATATTTGTCAGTTACCTTATGTAACAATTGCATGAGTGTTCTGTTGAGCCTCTCCACAGAACCATTGCTCATTGGGTAATATATACTACTTAATGATCTATCTATCTTAAGTGTATTCATGACTGATGTCGTGGTTTCAGAGACAAATTGTGAACCATGATCAGACAGAAGTTTACGAGGAAAACTTAATCTTGAGAAGATGAGCAAAAGTGCATCAGCTACCTCAGAGTTAGTGGTATGTTTAAGAGGAATGGCCTCTGGCCATCAAGTGCACAAATCAATGCACGTGAGGACATATTTGTGACCTCTAGCAGAAGTAACAGATAGAGGACCGATAATGTCAACGGCCATCTTATCAAAAGGTCTAATAGATACATCACATGCGTGAATCGGAGCTACATGGAAAGCTCCTCGAGATTTAACTTCTTGGCAGGTAATGCATGAACGTACATATAATGAAACGTCCCTGGAAACACCTGGCCAAAAGTCAGAAGATAACACTCTGGAATGTGTTCGAGTGTATCCCATATGACCCGCACAATGTGAGTCATGTGCATGTCATAATATGTATGGGCGTAGTTTAAGAGGCACCATAACTTGGTGTTTTATATTAGAGTTATCAACAGTTTTTCACTAATATTTCATTTTTAAAAGTAAACCACTGTTTACGACTTTTATTTAAGTCAACATCATTATTTATCACCAGAGCAAAAAAAATTTTTAATGAGTTATCCTCTCTTTGGAGTTGGCAAAAGACATTCTGTCTATAACTGAATGTACTATAACTGAGTTGTTATGTCTAGCTCTGAACTGTTATCAGTTTCCAATGCCTGAGCCTGGGCACGTGTAGAAACTGCATTGGCTGTCAACAAATTATTTTTCTCCCACTCTTCAATTTCCTCTGGTGAGCAGTCCTTGCTCCCATGGATGCGACCAACTGTTAGATCAGCGACAGGATTATTTAATAAACATACTTTGACTTTTCCTGAAAAATGGGGTATGAATATCAACAATAGCTGTGGGGTAAAATTCTATTGTCCCCCTGAAAGTAATACATTTGACACAATTTCCTGTCGAACAAGAAGGGTGTACAAGTGACAGTCTAATTCCAACTGTAGTTGACCCCGATTCCCTGAGTACAGACACTTGGGTACCATTTACCAATCCTATGTGGAATACTAGAGTACTGGTGCCATCATAGGCTGATAGACTACCTGCAGGAAGAGGATGTCCGCACTTCAGAACTGTAGTACTGTCTTTCTGAATTAAAGTTAGACATTCCTGGCAACGAGAAGCAACATCAAAATCAAATGAGTAACATGCAGCTGAGTGAATCTGGTTATTCAATTCATGATTACCTACAGGTGCACCGCCAGTAAGTGCCGCCCCTGCAGTATGTTCAGACCTCGTTGGGCCACGTGACCAAGATCGTTGCCTCTGGCGATCAACAGAATTACCTTGATTTCTAAAGTTTTGACTATTATTCCTATTTCGGTAATGTTGATTATTATTATTCCAATTATTATTTTGAGGGAACAAATTATTTGGTTTTCTCCAATTGGAACCTTGTTGGAAATTGTTGTTATTTCTGTATTGAGGTGACTGGTTCCGAAATTGTTGTCGACCTCTATTAAAGTTATCATTCTTGTTAAAGTTACCATTTCTAGTATAATTGTTTTCATTATATCTCCTAGGCATGAAATTTCTGTCTAGGCTCTGAGATCTAGCTCTAACATTATTGTTCCAAGTTGTAGCTGAAGCAACCGGGAGATAATCTTTTATTTGACTGTTACTAATACATGCACCCAGATGTGCAGTGCAGTATTGTTTTGCTATTTCTTCCATAGACGATAGATTTGGTGGCTTGCATTCCTGCAAGAAAGACAAAATGGCCTGCTTACCGTGGATAACACCTTATCCCTTAGCAATAGATCCATAAGTTTATCATATGATTTCTCAATTCCTGAGAGTTGAACCCATCTATTAAAAGTAAGTCTTATGGCAGCGACAAATTCTGAGAAAAGTCCTTCCCAGTTTCAGGAATAATTGTCTTAAATTTAACCCGATATCCTTCTTCATCAAGTTGAAAACGTTTTAATAGTACTGCTTTAGCAGCATCATAGTCGTTTTTAACTGACTCATCCATTGTATTAATGGCAGTCATAGGTTCTCCAACTAAAAATTCCATAAGTTTAGCAACCCATAGCGACTTTTCTAGTTTATGTGCTGCACATACACCTTCATAGCGTGAAAGGAAGCATGACACGTCATCAAAAGCTGGGTTAATTTTGGTAATTTAATTCTATCATTACCCTTATTGTTAACTGCAGAAGTAGCAGTATTAGAATCACCATTGTTACTATTATTTCCAGTTTGAACTCTTAATTTTAGTTCTTCTAAACGAAGAAGCATCAACTCCTTTTCATGTGCTAATGTAGAGACTTTCTTCTCTTCCATCTCATTTTCATGTCGCATTTTTTCCTTTTCTGCAACAAGTCTTTTCTCTTCTACCTCTATATCTTGGAGACGTCTTCTTTCTTCAAATGCTTTCTGTTCCGTTAATTCATGCCTCATTTCAGCTTTCCTCTTTTCTTCTTTAGCTTTCTGTTCTGCGAATTCACGCTTTTGTTCAGCCTCCTCTTGTTTTGCCTTAGCTAACTCAGTCATGGCAAATTCTTTTAACGCTTCACCTTTATAAACAAATTCTTTTCCAATCCTCATACAAGATTCTAGGGTGGCCATGTTAATATATACTGTGACTCACTTAGTCAATTAGATAAATGGCAAGTTGCTTTACAATTCCCTGTAAGCACCAAATATTGTGGCTATTATTATTATAGCTGTGCCTTACTCAGGCGAAAAAAATAGTAGCTAGTGGCCTAATAACACACTGCAAGCAATAATTATTGCTATCATACAATATTTGCATAAATCACTATGCAAGCATTATTAATATTATGTCATGAACGAAAAAGAAATAGAAAAGTAAAGAAAAGTACTATACAAAACAATATCACGCCACAAGATCAAATTACACACGAGAAAAATGTTTGTAAAAACCAAATAAAATTCTACTAGTGAAACAATACGTAACAAGGAAATTAGGTCAATCTACCACCAAAAAATCTAAAAATAGACACATACAGGGCCCACTACAGATAGCTGATTTGTAAAAAAACTCAACGATAGCAAAGTTAGACCTACAAATTGTTAACAAACGATGACACAACTAAGAAAAATGAAACTGAAACCAGTGAAAATACAATATAGATAAACAAAACGTTACAGCTAAACATATATTATTGAACAAATCCAGTAGCAGACAGAATATTCGACGAGTTTACTCGAGTCAGACCTTCTGCTCAAATGAAAATGTTCAAAATTGCCCTACAGAACGACTTTGCATCTACGATCGTATATTGCAGATTCAAAGTTCCCACCAACCGCCCACGAAGAAAAACCAACAGACATAAATATGCACATAAAAGACATAAAGGGTAGAGTTTACGTTAGGGTCTGCCAACAGTAACCTGGTAAAAAAATTAATGCACAGACAGGTTACTTAGCTTAACAGCTGAAAAAATCCTCGCCGACGCCAGTATGCACCATGGAAGGCTTCGCTAGGAGGCAGACTGGTGGCTTGAAACTTGCTGACCCTTCAGGCATAGCAAAAAGAAGTCCCGTAGATTAGTAGAAGGACGCGGCAGACTTGCAATATGACATCTGGTAATGGGTTTCAGAAATAACTTGAGCAGCAGACATTTTGATAATGTTTTGACATTTGCATCGCCAACCGGATGACATGCGCATTCCAACTCCAATTATGCAAATTGGGCCAAACGGTGAAAAAATTCGCATGATGTCTTGAAAAATTTTCTTTCTTCAGTCACTGTCCCTTCACTTTCATAATTCAAGCGTTAACAAATGTTCTTGACATCGAAGTCCCCATCACTGGATCACCATGAAATCTACTGTTGCGAATTGGTTTTTGTTATTATAGAGTGTGTGGTTGATCAAGATTCTTGGTTCATAACTGACCTCTATGCTGAACATCGTGCTGATGAGATCTTGTGGAATGACATGGGTTTGTGCAAGAACTATCAATCATAAAGTGACCTCCAATTGTTGTATGGGTCTACAGATAACAGCATGTTTATTTAGATGTAGCATAAAATAATGTTCATGGCAAAGTGGAATTACATACATATATTATATCTCCTACAGTCCGTGATTCATCGTCTCATACCTGGCCTATTTACTAGAGGTGCCGATAACGGTTAACACCCAAGTAGTGAAAACCAGAATATGGAGATAAATATTATTGATTGCTCCCATTAAGATTCCTCTGTATAAAAATCATCCTGGTAGGTTCAACCAAGCTGGACTGGTCTGCGTGGGTAGGGGTCAGACAAAAGCTGGTACTCTGGTCCTCCAGGTTGGGGGTTTTAGCACAGGGCCGACACCCCTGTCTATGTAAAAAATCGCACATGTTACGGAAACAACAATAAATGGAAAAACTTTGCTGCGGGACAGACATCCGGAGTCTCAGGCTCGTATGACTGACAGTGGTGAAAGCCGAAAGGAAGCCACTGGCATGAAAACGGATGCTCCGACCGAAAAACACGAAACCAGAATTGGTTTTTGGAACGTCAGAATTATGAATGAGGCAGAAAAGCTGAGACAAATCACAGCAGAGATGAGGAACTACAAGATACATATCCTGGGAATAAGCGAGAGCAGATGGACAGGTAAGGGGAGAATAAAAACAGCTACAGGGGAAACAGTACTTTATTCTGGCAGAGAGGATGGTCAGCACAACGAAGGTGTAGCCATTATCCTGAAGAAAGGAATGGAAAGGTCTTTACTAGAATGGAAACCTATCAACAACAGACTGTTAAGAGCAAGACTGAGAGGGAGGTTCACCAACACCACAATTATACAATGCTATGCACCAACAAACGACAGCGATGAAGAGATCAAGGACGAGTTCTATCAACAGGTACAAAAAGAAATGGAAACTACACCCAGGTACGATCTCATAATAGTAATGGGAGACCTAAATGCGAAAGTGGGAGCACAATAATTATAACAAAAGAGTAATGGGGAAATGCGGAAGTGGAACAGCAAATGAGAATGGGGACAAATTAATAAGCTTCTGCAGTATTAACAACCTGGTCATTGGAGGAACACTTTCCACACAAGGAAGTGCACAAGTTAACATGGGAATCACCAAATGGACGAGACAGAAACCAAATAGATCACATAACGATCAATGGCAGATGGAGACATGCACTACAAGACGTGAAAGTAAGAAGAGGCGCAGATGTGGGAAGTGATCATCACCTAGTAGTAACAAGACTGAAGGTGAAACTCAGAGCTGCTGGACCAGTTGCAGCCAAACAGAAAAGATACAACATCACGAAACTGAACGATCCCCTCACCAGAAAAGATTTCGTGGTCGACGTAAAGAGAAGATATGAGATTATCAAAAGCCAGGAAAGAACAGAGACCGATGATGTTGACCAGAGATTCAACACCATCTCAACAATAAACAAGGAAAGCAGCAAGTCATGCTTGGGATTCCAGGAAAGAAAGAGCCAAGACTGGATAACATCAGAAACGCTAAACACCATAGCGAAGAGAAAGGAAATAAAAAGAAAGAAAACAGAAGCTAAGTCTCCCAGGTTAAAGGCAATATATAGTGAACAGTACAGTCAGCTGGACAAGGAAGTTAAACGTCAAACCCGTGCTAACAAAAGGACATTTCTGGATGACCTTGCAAGACAGGCAGAAGAGGCAGCACTGAGAAATGAACAAAGCACAGTATACAAAATAACTAACATCATCAGTGGAAAACGAGGTGCAAACAATATTACATTAGTAAGAGATAAGCACGGAAATCGCATCACGACAGTAGAGGGACAGGAAACAAGATGGGCAGAGCATTTTAAAGAAATTCTGAATAAGGAACCACCAGAGACACAATTGAATGTTCCTGAGGCTGAAAATGATCTAGATGTTAATACAGACATTCCACGAAAAGAAGAAATCATCACAGCAATCAAAGGGTTAAAGAATGGAAAAGCTCCTGGTCAATATAACATAAATGCAGAGCTATTTAAGACAGACCCAGAGCTAGCAGCAGAACTATTAGAACCACTATTTGCACAAGTCTGGAAAACGGGGACAACACCATCAGAGTGGAACAAAGGAATAATTGTCAAATTGCCCAAGAAGGGAGATCTTGCAGACTGCAATAATTGGAGAGGAATCACTCTTCTCTCAGTTCCCAGCAAAATACTAGGCAGGATAATTATACAGAGAATCTCAAAAGCAGTAGACCACAAACTGAGGAAAGAACAAGCAGGATTTAGAAAGAACAGAAGATGTGTAGATCATATAGTTACCCTCAGGAACATTATAGAGCAGTGCTCAGAATGGCAGACAGCTGTACATTAATTTCCTTGATTTTGAAAAGGCTTTTGACAGTATACATAGAGACAGTTTATGGAAAATACTGAGGGCTTATGGAATTCCAAGCTGCATAGTGTCAATCATAAAAAGCCTTTATGCCAACTTTACGTGTAGCATTGGGCAGAGCAACCTAACCTTTGAAGTAAAGACAGGAGTACGATAGGGATGCCCCTTATCAACCACTCTATTTTTAACAGTCGTAGACTGGGTGATGCGCCAGACAACAGAGGGCAATCCAAGAGGAATAAGATGGACTACATTTTCTACATTGGAAGATCTGAAATATGCAGATGACATTGCACTGCTAGCACATTCACATCAACACACCCAGGAAAAAACGGATAGACTTAATAAGTATAGCCAGCAGGTGGGCTTGAACATCAACCTAAAAAAGACATAGGTCATGACGCTCAATGTGAGCAACCCTGAGCCCATATCAGTAAGGAATCAGCAACTGGTACAGACAGATGCCTTCACATACCTAGGATGCATAGTAACACCAGACGGCGGAGCAAGCAAAGACATAAACAACAGAATGAACAAAGCAAGAACAGCCTTTTTTAGCCTAAACAACATCTGGAAGTCCTCTCAATACAGCACAAGCACAAAATTAGGATTATATCAGAGCTGCGTGCTTTCTGTGCTTCTCTATGGTGCGGAATGCTGGAGAGTTACAGAGAAGGAAATGTCGAAATTGTCCTCTTTTCACACAACATGCCTAAGAAAAATTATCCGAATCTTTTGGCCGAATACCATCACCAACCAAGATCTGCTTACTCGGAGCAAGCAAGAGGACATGCACACCATCATAGCTGGCAGACGCTGGAGCTGGGTTGGCCATGTCCTCAGAAGAGACCCCGATGCCATCACAAGAACAGCTATGCTATAGACCCCTGAAGGAAAACGAAAGAGAGGCCAACCAAAAACAACTTGGAGGAGAACTGTGGAGGCTGAGATGCAAAGAATGAACCAGAGTTGGGGCACTGTACGAAGGATGGCCGCCGACCGAGCAAAGTGGAATCAATTTGTTGTTGCTCTACAAGACGCCACCAGGCGTAATGGCCACTGACTGCTTTGACGGTCGGCGGCTAAGGATCAAAGAAGAAGAAGTATAAAAATCAGCGAACTTGAATACTTAAGTTCGGCATCTTCTTGAATATCAGTGGCGACCTTCGCAATTCCTTAAGCCACGTAGGAGAACTGTTACAACTTCAATTAACTTGGGAGCGATAGCATCAACGTCTTACTCTGACGGATTCTTACAACGAAAGGCCTCGAACTAACAGTCTGCATACATTACTGCAGAACCTATTACGTCATCATCCCCTAGAGACGTAAACCTTATATCGCGTTCATTTATAGTTAAAAATGGTGCAAAATACATCATGTTGGCCCCAGATAGAATTGTTACCGCGTAGATTAAACTGCTAACAAAACTAAGTGTGGTCAACATGTAAAATACATGATAATCTGCTTTAACACCTACATTAAATTGTTGTCTATAATTTTGCATTGTTAATTGCATATCTCTTGAGTTTCATTTTTACTTTGGCTATCAGAAGATGGTGATCTGATGCCACATCTGCTCCTCTATATACCTTTACATCCTGCAATGATGATCTAAACTTCTTGTTTATGCATATATGATCAATCTGATTTTCTGTTCTATGGTCTGGTGATATCCATGTTGCCTTGTGTATTCTCTTATGTGGAAACATGCTTCCTCCTAAGGCCAGTTGATTTGAAGCACAGAAGTTTGAGAATAGTTCCCCATTTTCATTCATTACTCCGAGCCCACGTTTTCCCATGACTTCTTCAAAGCTGGTGTTGACTGTACCTATCTTTGCATTCATGTCACCCATCAAAATTGTGATGTCTCTTCTTTTTACTTTTTCCATAATTTCCTGTAGTCTAGTATAAAATGCTTCTTTCACAGACTCTTCTTTGTCATTAGTTAATGCATAACATTGGACGACATTTACATTTATTTTCTTTTTAGCTGTTTTAAAAGTAGCTGTTATTATTCTGGGTCCAACGGCTTCCCATTCAATGAGTGCTTTCTGTGCTTCTTTAGATAACATAAGAGCTACCCCTTCACTGTGTTGTGAACTTTCATTTTCATGTCCCGAGGACAGCACCAATTCACCTGTGATGAGTTTCTTCTTGTCTACTCCCTTCCACTTTGTTTCACACAGTCCCAGAACCTCGATTTTTATATTCCGCCATTTCTGCTGCGACTTGTGCCACTTTCCCTTGTTCGTTTAATGTCCGAACATTCCAGGTGCCAAATCTGGAAGTTCTCCTAGAAGAAAGAAGGTTGGTCAGTAACACAGACTCTTTTCGGCTTTCTCTGTGTTGCATCACACGCCTCCTTGTCTAGAACAGTCTTACAAGTGTGATAGTTGTGATCTAGGTTTTATAGATTGTTCTACTCTGAAAACATGCACAAGCGTATCTTATGTACATTGAACAGAAGCCTTACAGTATTGATGTTTGTGGTGGACTTTTTATCAGTGTAATAATCTTAACACTTAATACTCATTCATTCATAACCCTCCACTCCCTTAGGAGCATAGGCCTTCAACAAACACATGCCAAGTCCTCCTGTCACGTGCCATCATCTCAAGTTCTTTCCACGTTCTCCTTATCATTTTCACCTCTGTTTCCAGATCTCTTCTCCATGTGCTTCTTGGTCTACCTCTGCCTCTCTTGCCCTGGGGGTTCCAGAACAAAGACTGTCTTGTAATGCTATCAACAGGTTTCCTCAGCGTATGTCTTATCCATCGCCATAGTCTTCTTCTCATCTCTTGTTCCACTGGCACTTGTCTAGTTCTTGTCATCAGTTCCACGTTGGTAACCTTGTCATACCATTTCAATCCTTCTATTCTTCGCAAGCACCCATTTATGAAAGTCTGTAGCTTTTTGGTTGTTGTCTTTGTTGTTCTCCATGTCTCAGAGCCATACAATAGTTGTGATAGACGGATCTTTTTGTCACTGTTTCTGATTTTGAGTCGCTCAGCATATTCATTTATAGAAACAGTAAGCTCTTTGTTAACTCGGGATTTGAGTATGTGTTTGGGGTGGAATTATGTTGGCTGACACCACCGACAGTGATGTGTCACGTAACAGCAACGACGGGTAAGTCAAGCAGGCTGGACTCGTAAGTAACATTATCGACATCATTTTATTCAGGACGAGACTTGGACATTCCACTTCACAGGCAAGTAGTAACAGTACATGGCATCATAGTTTCATTGCAGAAAATACATTATTATCGATATGGCCTTTGACTGACGATGCCAGTTATAATAATGACAAGGTCAAACGTTGTGACCAATTCGGATAAACGTCATCGAATTGCAGCTTATTTTAATTGTCACGAAGTGGATTTATGTTTATAGAGTTTGCCTGAATGAAAGCAAGACCCTAGTATGAGAAAGTCTGAGAAGATAGAATTTATATGAAAAATGACATGCCTGTGGACAGATGAGACTATTGGCTCAAGGGATAGAACCAGGATTTGACTCTCCCCTTGCCGCTTCGTGACTTCAGAAAAAGCTATAGAATCACCCCCCTCTAACTACCTTTAAACACAAGGAGATAAGGTGTATAAAACGACCACAGGCACCACTATACAGACAACATAGAGTAAGTATAGTAAAGTGTAGAAGCTGATCCAGTATACAATATATATATATATATATATATATATATATATATATATATATATATATATATATATATATATATATATATATATATATATATATATATATGTATGTCACAGTATAATCTCTACACCTTCATGACATTGTCCTCTAAGCTCGTATCAAACTGCGAGAGGTCACACAATCAACATACTTGTAAAAGCCATTCACAAAGTGTACACGAAGGCGTGCTGACAATCTCCCTTTTTAATAATAACAATGCTACATGTACGAATGCAATAACAACAGCACTAAATTGTCAGCAATAACCGTATGGCTAGATCACTAATTCCTACTACCATTGGAATATAAAACTAGGCTGTACAAAGGCCAGCAACCATAAAGAGAGCACGATTAATATGCAATGCGGCTTCTAAAGCCGGCCAACTGACATCTTTTTCTGTCAGGCTTCCTGTTCACTCCATTCCATTGCACCCCTTTGCACCATTTTCTTTTAAAGCTGATGTGCGCACAAAATTATATGTTTATTCCATCAAAGCCCATGTGCGCAACAAAAGATATTGTGTGACATCTACCCCCTTCCCCAGGAGTAGTAGATTTCACAGCATACAATAAAATATGAAACAAGTTCCAAAAAAAAAAATTACACTGGTGTACGTAGACGTCATGCCTACGAACACATATAACTCATGTCCCAAAAATTACAATCTAGACAAAGCATCTGCCACGATATTAAGTCTACCCTCTAATGGGATAATTGTGAACTGGAACTGTTGTAGCAATAAGGCCCAACGAGTCAACCGTGAGCTTGTCGATTTCGAAGATTTCAAAAACAGTAAAGGTCGATGATCTGTCTGAAGTATAAACTGGGACCCTATCAAGTATCGGGACAGTTTTGACAGTGCCAATCTCAGATTTTAATAGATTATTACCTACTATAAACCCCAAAAAATTCAACTCCCTGAAACCGATACAAATCTTACTAGGGCGTGCCGTTAAACCATGCTTACGTAAACAAAGCAACAGGGAAGACAACCCCGACATATGTTGTTCCCATGTTTCATGGAAAAGGCAGGTGTCATCGATGTACGTAATCACATCCGTACGATGACCTAGTAACTTTCTCATCATTCTGACGAAAGTTGCGGGTGCATTAACTAGCCCGAAACACATAAAATTAAACTGAAATAAACCCTTTGGGGTAGAAAATGCCGTCAAAGGTTTAGCCGACTCGGCAAGAGGAACCTGCCAGTATCCCCTAGATAAATCCAGTTTACTAAAAAATCTGGCATGGGAAAGTTGAGTAAGGAGGTCCTCTTGGTTCGGTATTGGCTCAGCGTCAATCACAGTGACACTATTTAATCTACGGAAGTCGATGCAGTCACGCAAGGACCCATTTTTCTTTCGTACCACAACCATGGGGAATGAGTAAGCAGACTCCGATAGAGAAATGATCCCCAACCGTAACATGTCATCTAGTTCTTTTTCAATCGCCGACTTGAAATGTAATGGCTGCGGATACGGCTTTACCCTGATCGGTTGGTCGTCCGTCAGGATAATATTGTGGCAGATCAAGTCGGTACGTCCTGGCAAATCAGTGAGAACATCCTTAAACTCTCCAATGACCGATCGAGCCTCAGATTTCTGTGTTATCGTTAGGCCGTCACATATCTGCATATTCTCCCAAGACTCCGAAGGAGCAAGGGGAACGAGAGACAGCTGGAGATTAATATCATCTCCTATGTCACCCAATTCATTAATGACCACAGAACATGCCATATGCGGGGTCTCCCCAGGCAACCTAGTGTCCACCCCTTTTAGAGCCTCTGGCCGTTCTATATAAGGTTTTAACATATTAATGTGGAATACCTTCTCCTTGTTCCGAACCTGTATTAAATAATCAACATCCGTTACCCTCTTAAGCACCTTAAACGGTCCCTACCATGTAATGCTCAAACGGTCTTCCCTTGATGGCAGAAGAAGACATACCTCTTCACCGGGAACCAAGAACAGTAATTTGGATCCGCGGTTAGCGTATTGCCTGTACCGCGCCCCCGCCACGGATAAACTATCATGTGCCACGGCACACACTTTGACAATACGGTTACGCAGGCTTATGACGTATTCGTAACTGGAAATGGAGGACCCATCAGAACACCCACCAACCAGTATATCTTTCAGAATGTGCATTGGGCCCTCGGATTCGCCCCGTACAATAGTTCAAATGGGGAGAACCCGGTGCTCTCCAGAGGCGCCTCTCTATAGGCAAATAATACTGCTGGAAGGAATTTATCCCATTCTTGGGGAAATTCAGCAGTGACCTTGGCCAACATATTCTTCAATGCGCCATTAAAACGTTCACATACCCCGTTTGACTGGGGATGATAAGGGCTGGTGAACGATTGGGAAATGCCCAACACTTTAGTGATCTCAGCCATTTCCTTAGAAATGAATTGACGTCCCCTATCTGACAATATCACCTCAGGAAACCCAAACCTACTGAACAACATCTGCGACGCATCCGCCACAGCCTGAGAGGTGATAGTCCTCATTGGCACAGCCTCGGGCCATCTTGTGCACAGATCCACCATTGTCAGAATAAAACGAAAGCCTCTCTCTGATGCAACAGCAAGCGGACCAACGATATCGATTGCAACTTTCTAGAAGGGGCGAACCGACAAATCAACAACGTGCAACGGAGCCTTCGGTAATTTACCTTTATGCGTCACTGGCTGGCATACCTTGCAAGACCTGCAGTATACCTTAATGTCTTTGTTGTATGCCGGCCAATAGAATTGTGACAGAACTCTATGGCAAGTTCTTGCAACCCCCATATGTTCAGCAAACGGTGAATCGTGTGCCACCTGCAACACCTTTGATCTAAAGGCGACAGGCACAACCACCTGGCGCTTCAATTCGATTTGGCTGGAAAAGCATCTGGTAAGAACATCATTTTTCAACTCAAACCAGTAACGTGCCGATTTCGTACACTTTACATCACCATTTTGGACCAAAGTATAACATTTCTGCAATGTTCCATCAGCTCGCTGCTGCTGGACAAAGTCAGATGCTGGTACATCGGGACCCGTGGAGGCAATACATGGGACAGCGTATGATGTCGGTAGTTCCCGCTGTTTCGCCACTAAACTGTCGTTTGCTCTGGTCTGCGCCCTTGTGACCACCACATTGGCCACAACTGACCGTTCGACCTGCCATTTTGTGATGTCGGCCTGGGTACAGTCACGAACACCAAGCACGTTCCCTATAATCAAATCGACTACTGGCGCCTCAAGAACACACGCCTGCACCCGACCAGAAATAAAGGGTGTATCCACATCTATAATGGCTAGGGGTAATATTTAACATTCCCCCCAAATGTCACGCATCCCACAGTCTTCCCAATAAGGCACGATTCGTCAATACATGATCGGCGCGCTCCTATTGTAGTGCATCCTGTGTCCCTCAACACAGACACCAACCGGTTCTGAACCATGCCCTGGTGTAACTCTAAGCTTCCGCTCCCATCAAGAGAAGAGAGGCAAGGCAGAGTATGACCACAAATGAATAATGGTCTGCCATATGGTTCAAACAAAGGCCTACATCCTTCGCAATCCTCGTTATTAAAGGTTTTCAGAACGCATGCAGCATTAGCCTTTTCTGAATTGTTTGGACAGACTCTTGCAGCATGTCCCCTTCCGTCACACGCGCCACAACGAAGCTGACTACCATCATATTTTTAGGACTACTCTTTGGTGAATTGAGGAGTTCTTGCTCCCGTTTGTCATCCCTGTCATTCCTTTTACTCGGACCACTGCTTCTATACCAGCGATGATCGGGATTGTTGGAAGTATCTAATCTGACCTGCCTCCGCGTAGACCTTTCATGCCTATCTCCCGTGTATCTAAACGGAGATCTATCCTGACGGTAGAACGATTGATTTTTCGGGGATCTGTACCCCTTGAAACTATCATAGTTCTCATGAGATCCATGCCCACTAGAATATTGCCGATCAAACCTTCTCTTGGCAAACCTGTCCGCACTCTTAGACCGATGTTGCCGGAAAGGTTTCCCACTAACCTTGCCAACACATGTAGCGAAAGGCTCAGGGACAAATGACTTGTGAATTGTCTTACCCGGGTGAGCAGTAACGTACTGCCGCCCCAACTCTGCCATAGCAGTAATGTCTCTAGGTTTGCGTTCCTGAAAAAAATGCAACCATGTCAGAACAACATGAGGACAACACCTTGTCCCGCAACATGAGATCAAACAGTCCATCAAAATCCCTATTTATTCCCTCTAGCTCTGTCCATCTATTAAGGAGAAGTTTAATTTTGGTGACAAAGGATCCAAAATCTTGGTCGGCACTAGGTATCGCATCTCTAAAACGAGAGCGATACCCTTCGGCTGTCAGCTTAAACTCTCTCAGCAATATTGCTTTTATGGTATCATAATTAGTTCTGTCAGCCACAGGCAAACTATATACGGTGTTTAAAGCAGAGCTGGAAAGCAATGCAGATAACAGTGAAGGCCATCCCTCCTTCCTTGCCCTCCAGGCAAGAGCCTCTTAATCAAATCTTTCCAAAAAAGAAGTTCATGCTATCTACTTCCTCCCGAAAATTCGGTAATCGTAGCCTATAAGGGCGAGCTGGCTCCCTAGATGTCGAACCAGGATTTCCAGAATCAAGCTCCAACTTTTTCAAAGCAATTTCCTTGTCCGCCTCAATCTTCATTCTTTCTAAATCCGCCTCAATTTTTTTTTCTCTGTATCTGCTTGAATCTGTTTCAGCACTTTATCTGCTTCAATCTGTTTCAGTTCCCTATCTGCTTCAATCTGTTTCAGTTCCCTACCTGCTTCAATCTGTTTCAGTTCTCTATCTGCATCAATCTTCAATTTTTGTAGTTGACGCTCCTCATAGCGTTCTCGTCTGTCATCTTCTTGTTTTTTCTGTAACTCATACTCTTTGTGTTCGGCCTTTGCCCACTCAAGCAAGGAATCCCCAGACTTTCCTGTCTTCTCTCCAATTTCAATAAAATCTTTAAGGCTAGACATAGTTATGATCGAGGTGCAATACAAATGCGGTGGCAAACTACGAAATAAGTAAAATTATGAAGGTTACCAATTCCTCAAATTGTACCCATACCCCTACAAAATAATAATAAATATATTGTTGCACACGCCCAATATATATTTGCAGACGAAGGTTACGATGTACCTGCAGTTCTGAATACACCTGATTAAAAAAACAAGCAGGTGAAAATACAGTATGACAAGTCAATTCCAAATAAGGGATCCGGTGAAACGAATCGTTGCTTGTCTGTACCCAATCAATGTCACGATACAATGACATAAATCTCAAGCTCACACAGTGGTAGCGTTAGACAAGGACATCCGCATAATGGCTTAAAAAATGATGTCCGTACCCCATCTCTTATTTCACCAATGCGTGATTTTACAAATACATATCATGTAACAAAGGAAATCAAAAATCCATATACTATGAATAGTACATATAATGATGAGACACGAACTCACTTGACAAACAAACACCAACAGTACGATAAGAAAGTGATGACAGATATATGAGATAGAAACACATAAGTATATACAAACCGTACTGTTAACAAACGAGAACAAGGAGAATGTCAATATAACTTATGTACAAGATAGCAAGAAGAAAACAGGAGAATACGACAGCAAAACATGACGAAAGAGAATACTTGCAAAAATATAAGACTATGTATACAAACAAGACAATCACCGCTAAGACACTGAAAATGTGCAAACTCAGTTATGCAGTACTGTCAATAGGGTCAACTCTCTGTGCCCGTACCCCACTGCAAAACTGACAGTGTTACTGCCTAAAGAAATCAGTTCAACATAATCCCTTTTCCATAAGAAAAAAAGAAAATGTTAAACACGCCACTGTTGAGGCTGCTTCATGGTGCGATTTTTATCAGGGCAATTTATTATTAGTTCCAGGTTTTGTCACACCATGTCGTACCTCAACTGAACGCAAGAAATACATGAAAGCGGTCGCTGTGAGATGAATATCGAAGTATGATGTAGACAGATTTATATGTGACGTCATAGCGTCAAGATGTGTGTCAAAAATGGCTTGTGTATCAGCCAGTATATTTGTGTGTTCAACAAATATTTCTGAGCATAAAAAGGGGTAAGCTATATGCTTAAATGAAAGGCATGAGAAAATGCCAGGATTATAAGTAAATGTGATACGGGACTATAACTCCCAAGACATAGAAGTATGCTAAACTAGAATTATATGAACAGTGTTATACCGGGAGGTCTCATTCCCCGAAGTTTATGGAGGGGAAATTATGATGTATGAATACTAAAGATACTGGGATGCTCAAATTCCCCGATGTTGTTGGAAATATAATTGAACAGTTGTTATTCCGGGAGGTATCATTCCCCGAAGATATAGGAATACAATTAGTAGAATTGTTATACCGGGAAGCGACATACCCCGAAGCTTATGGACTGATGTGGATTTGATTTGTGGATACTTGAGATACTGGGACGCTTAAATTCCCCCAATGTTGATGGAAAAATTATAATGAATTTTATTGAATGGGACGCCAAATACCCCGCTGGAATTGGTGATTAATAAATAAGATTATCAAGATATGTGGAAGGGAGAAGTCGAGTGACATGGTTAGAAAGTCGAATCAGATTTAAGTAAGACTGTAAAACAGAGAGGGAGCATACATGCCATGTTCGTAATTGTGACCTTGTTAGTGTGTACTTACTCGTTATTAAACTGTTGCCAAATCGTCCAAGCCCAGTAGTTTATTCAATCTCTCAAGGTTAATTTACACCGTTATTAACTTCATGCAGTACTTGAGATGTTGATATGGAAAGGTGTATACAAGACGGGTGGTTGCCAGAATATTCAACAATATAAACCAAAGCAAGAAGAATGAATTCTCACTTCTTCAATAATACAAATAGATCCTAGACAACAAAAGAATTCGGGCAATTCCTACATCCCTTATTAAAAGGTGAGGAATAACTGGGGGCTCGGTCCTGTTAAATAACTAGGAGCTGTCGTCCGATAACTGAAATAACTGGTTACGTCCTGTCAAATAACTGGAAGCCTGTACGATAACTGGCAGGTTGGTTTACTTGGAACATCAAGAAACGAATTTTCTTCATATTACGAATCTGAAATCAACTGAAGCTGGACTACTGCACGGAACTTTTACGCAGGACTTTTATCATTTGAAAAACTATACGAGTATAAAGTGTTAATAAAAACTGTACATTCACTGAATTTCACAATGGAGGATGACATGTAACGGCTGATCCTTGTAGATGCATCAAAGATCGTTGACCTGACCTTGAGGACTGTCAAGATTCAACACTGCGACATCAAATTAATTCGGTTCGACCTTTACAACTCTACATTCAAGATTTTAAATACTGGCAAAGCACGCAAATTTCGATGTTGAACGATAAAGGACAATCTGGCAAATTTTACTCGATGACGTCATCAAAGCCGGAAAACTTGCAAACGACCGTTCGCTGAAATGGGATTCAAGAGGATTTTCGTCCATTTATGAATTCCTGAAGTCGAGGTGTGGCACAAACACACTGATTCCGTATCTGGAGAGGTTCTGAGATACAAGAAAGATAAGTAGAGTTATGAATTGTCTAATGCATGACAGTATTTGACCATTTCGGAGACGTTTGCCAGTCAACATCTAGTCCTACTTGTTATTTCATCTTCATGTCTATTTGTATAAAGTAAATGCTCGCTATTTGTAAATTTTCTTCGGAAATTTTGCAAATGACGATGTCCTATTAGGTTATTGGTTGTTGGTTGTCCAGTCAAAGAAAATAACAATGGAATTTTAGTCTTTGACTGCATAACAGACATCATTATTTGTTTAGATTGTTCCGTCAAGTCTACGTTATATATTTTTTCATTCACAAATTTACGTAATTGGGTCACGTGTCTGCACAGCTGGTTTTCTATCACTATCTATCTATCTATCTATCTATCTATCTATCTATCTATCTATCTATCTATCTATCTATCTATCTATCTATCTATCTATCTATCTATCTATCTATCTATCTATCTATCTATCTATCTATCTATCTATCTATCTATCTATCTATCTATCTATCTATCTATCTATCTATCTATCTATCTATCTATCTATCTATCTATCTATCTATCTATCTATCTATCTATCTATCTATCTATCTATCTATCTATCTATCTATCTATCTATCTATCTATCTATCTATCTATCTATCTATCTATCTATCTATCTATCTATCTATCTTTATTTATTTTAAAAACATACTTTAATTATGATGATTATTGCAAATGTTTGATGTTATATTACTTTTATAATGATAAATGCCTTAATAATGCTTAAAGTAAATGTGAGGATGAAAGGATACAGTATACATGATGAGAGAGAGAGGAAGGGCAGAATGTCAGACGGGCCTGCATGCCCAATTCTTAACCCTTTGAAAATAAAGTTCGTTCGTTCGTTCGTTCGTTCACTCTTGTCTCATTGTGAAATTTGACGATTTGCTGTTTTTGTTCGTGCTTCTCTGTCTTGTTTATTTTACAAGTAATTATTCAAATTTGTAGTTGCTTGTCAACATGTATTTGTTTCTTTTATTCCAGTTATATTTGTCGAGTAACGTGCTGTAATTCGACATGTCACTTTATTATCATCATCATTGACTTGTACCATTCTTTTTCACTGTGCTCGTCTCTCATTCTTGGTATGTTCATTCCTTCATAAGGTATAAATTCAGTCAACAATATAATTTATTGTAATTAATTAGTTGAGATTAAGAGGAGTTTTGACACTTGGTGATACGAATTAGAACACAAAATGTCATCATTATCAGAATTTATTGAGATGGGTTTGCGTTTAGGCAAAGCTGGACTTGAGTTGGAATCATATGCTGACAAAAATTATCATGACTTTTTGGAACGGATGGAACGGAAGGAGCAACGAGATTTAAAGAAGCAGGAGCTTGATCAAGCAAGAGAATTGGAAGAGAAAAGACTTGCTCAAGCAAAAGAATTAAAGGAATTAGAAGAGAAGAAATTGGTTCACGAAAGGGAACTTGAAGAGAAGAAATTAGTTCAACAAGAATTGGTTCGAAGAGATCAAGAAGCATCTAGAGAACTAGAACGGCAGAAAATGGAACTACGTAAGTTGGAACTTCTTCAGGTCGATCAGGCACACAGAAATGCTATAGAACATCAGTCATTGAAATTACAGGCTGATAAAGAAAAAGAGATTGAGATTGCAAAGATTAATGCCCAACATACTGGTGCTAATCCACAAGGTTCTCAGGGTAATAGTTTTAATTATCCAAAAATTAAATTACCAAATTTTGATGATAAACGGGACTGTATGGACTCGTTTATTATGAGATTTAAAATGAGGGCTATAGATTTGAAGATCCCAAAAGATAGGTGGCCTATTATCTTTTCAGACTACCTCACAGGGGAAGCAATGCGTTGTTTCATGTCAATTGATGAAACAAGTAGATCTGATTTTGATATTGTTGCCAATACTTTGATGGCAAAATTTCAGCTCACTGAGGAGGGTTTTCGATCCAGATTTCATTCTGCAGTTCCGTCCAAGAATGCAGATTTTGGAGGGTTCATCTCTTCTATTAAATTGTTCTTGGGTCGTTGGATAGATTTATCGGGTATCAATAAATCTGTTGATGAATTATTTGACCTAATGCTCAGGGATAAAGTTTTATCTACCTGTGGCGCAGATTTTGTGAGTTTTTTGCAGGAGAGAAAGCCAAAATCTATCAATGAATGTCAAGAATTGGGGAGAAACTACATGTCTGCACATCCAAACAAGGAAATGCGTAAGGTTTCCTTTGATAATGCATTACCTGTATGTGTTTCGTACCACGACGGAGGAGTGGGTGACCTCCGTTCTCGCCCAAGGAGTACAGGGGGCAGATATAGGAGTGATTATTGATCTTCCTTTCGAGGACGGTACAATTTTCCTCGTTGTCAGTCACCATCTCATTTCGGTGGGTATAGATATTCTAATTACTCTAACCGAGGTCGTGGACAACACTACGGTAATAGCAGTGATGATATACATCACAGATATGATAGAAGAACTTCAGGTGAACGCTCCAGTGGAAATGGTAGGTGTCATTTAAGTGAAGTAAACAATAAGCACGGCAAACAATGCAATCACAAACCTGATCACAAAAATGATTGTAAACTGGCAAAAGGAAAAGCAGACCATGCTAACGTCTGTACCCCACTTTGTGGTCACGATAGCCATGTTGAACAGGCTAATGCATGCATTGTACGCTCAAGCAAAGATAACAATTGCAGTGAGTGTAATACACTTTATGAGCCAGGTGCTAAAACTAGACTTTTGTGTGGCCATATTATACCAGCGATGTCTTTCTGCGATTTTATTGGTCGCCTTACATTACACAAAGGTTTTATAGGTGACAGACCCGCCACCATTCTTCGTGACACGGGATGTACGATTGTCGGGATACGGAAATCGTTGCTAGATAAATCATCATTTACAGGAAAGTCACTGAAATGCGTTACTTTTGGAGGTAACATTGAATGGTTTCCCATGGCAAAGGCAGAGATCGACACACCTTTTTTTCAGGGACTGTACTCGTGTGTGGCTTGGAGAACCCTGTAAGTGACGTGATACTAGGTAACATTCCAGGTGTAAAAGACTGTTCACCTGAGGAAATTGCAGAATGGGTAAGCAAGCACCCATTGATGGCGAATGCGGTCACTACAAGAGCTCAGCATGAAGCAAGCATTTTGACCGATGCATCAACATCTGTCATGGAGGAGACGCCACTGAGAAATGCTCAAAAAATTTCTCCAACTATCTTTACACAAAAACAAAATGAGGATGAATCTTTAAAGAAATTATTCACTTTGGCTGAAACAAAACAAATTAAGATTACTAAAAGCTCATCCTATTGGTTTGAGTTTCGCAACAAGGTTTTGATCAGATGTTTTAAAAAGGGAGATGATCATGTAAAGAAACATATTGTGGTACCAAAAAAGTTTTAGACCTTTAGTCTTAAATACAGGTCATGATGTACCTATGGCAGGACACTTAGGTCGTAATCAGACTTTGTTTCGAATTACTACAAATTTTTATTGGCCTGGTATCAACACAGATGTTAAAAGATATTGTAGATCTTGTCATACGTGTCAAAAAGTCGCACGCAGGGGTAAGAATCAGACTGCACCCTTGCAAGTCACAGATGTGCCTGTGCGCGCATTTAAGAAACTAGCTATAGACATCATCGGTCCATTGTCTGTAATGTCGGATCGAGGTTTTCAATATATTTTAACGTGCATCGACTTGTGCACTAGATGGCCTGAGGCCATACCGTTAAAAAACATTAATACCATATCAGTTGCGGAAGCTTTGAACTTGATTTTTACAAGGATAGGTTTTCCTGAAGAAATACTGTCGGATAGAGGGACACAATTTAAGTCAGAACTTATGAGCGCGATAGAAAGCTTATATTGCATAAAACATTCATTCACAAGTCCTTATAGACCAAGTGCAAATGGGGTTTGTGAAAGATTTAACGGCTCTCTTAAGTTAATGCTGGGGAAAGTTACTGATGCACACCCTCGGGATTGGGATAAGATTCTCCCATCGGTTCTCTTTGCTTACAGAGAGATCCCTCAGGAGAGTAATGGGTTCTCTCCCTTTGAACTCGTGTATGGCGCGAATCCAAGAGGTCCGTTGTATCTATTGAAGGATCTAATCCTTGGTACTTCTCAGGATGACGCAACTCGCAGTAGTTACGAGTTCGTTGTTGATTTACGACAAAGGTTAGTGGATGCATGTCAGATCGCATCACAGAGTATTCAAACGTCAACTCAAAGATCGAGGTTGCTACATAACCAATCTCGTACCCTAAGATCATTTATCCCAGGGGATGAAGTCTTACTGCTCTTACCTATTAAGGAAAATAAGTGGTTAATTTCATGGCAGGGGCCATACAAAGTAGTGAAAAGGATCACAGATGTTGATTACTCAATTGAGATTAAAGGGAAAATTAAAACGTATCATCTAAATATGTTGAAATTATACACGCCAAGACCAGCTGAATTGGTAGATGTCTTGGATGAGGTTCATCGATCCTCATGCGCTGTTGTTCAGTCTGAGGATGATACATCTGATATTCCGTTGGAATTTACTTTACCTTCTATTTCTGCTCATGAAACGTGGCAGGATGTTTCTATTTCTTCATCACTTTTGCATTCTGAACAAACTCAGATCCGTGATGTTTTACGTTCTTTTTCTGACGTATTTTCAGAACATCCAGTCATACTGACTTAATATCTCACGAGATCGTGATCACTGATTCTACTCCGATTAAAATCAGACCATATCCTATTCCGATTCACTACAGAGATAAGGTGGATAAAGAAATCTCAGATATGCTTAAAATGGGTATCATTTCACACTCTTCATCTTCGTACTCTTCTCCAATGGTATTGGTGAAGAAACCAGATGGATCTTTACACATCTGTATTGATTTTAGGAAACTAAATCAAGTTACAGTCACAGATGCTGAGCCAATTCCAATTTTGGAAGATCTTCTTCCACATCTGGCTAACGCTACATTCTTTACTAAATTAGATTTGGCAAAAGGATACTGGCAAATTCCGTTGTCCGAAAATTCTAGACATTTGACAGCATTTTCCACACCTAAAGGTTTATTTGAATGGAATTATATGTGTTTCGGGTTGGTGAATGCACCTGCGACATTTGTTCGCATGATGCGCCGTTTGGTTGGCGATAGACCCGATATCATCACATATATAGATGACATTTCTTTATTCCATAACACATGGGAAGAACATATTGTAGGTTTCATTTCTTTGCTAGAACAGCTTAGAAAGCATCATTTGACAGTTAGACCTTCGAAAGTACAGATAGGTTCTCAGGAAATATCTTTCCTGGGTCATAAAATCGGTAATCATCGGCTTTATCCTTCGGATAGTCTAGTGAAAAAAATCCTGAACATTCAGATACAGAAAAATAAGAAAGACGTCCGTAGTCTGTTAGGGCTCATTAACTATTATCATAAATTTATTCCGGACTTTTCGTCTATCTCTGGTCCTCTTTCAGATTTGACCCGCAAAGGTGCTCCTCTTAAATTATTGTGGTCAAAGACTTGTCAGTTAGCATTGGATAAGATTAAAATACTATTCGCGAATCATCATATTTTGATTCTGCCAGATATCTATGAACCCTTCTATATTCGCACAGACGCTTCTCAGATGGGAATCGGTGGCAGTTTGATGCAACTTGTCAACGACGTACTCCATCCTTGCTTCTTTGTGAGCCGGAAGTTGTCTGCAGCAGAGAAGATATATTCGGCGGGAGAAAGAGAGCTCCTTGCTCTTGTCTGGACTATATCAAAACTTTCTCGCTACTTGCTCGTACGAAAATTTTACGTTGAAGTAGATCATCATCCTTTGACGTCAATGAAACCGAAAGCATTTAAGAACTCAAGAATCTACAGATGGTTTCTACTACTGCAACAGTTTTCTTTTGAAATCAAGTATATACGCGGTGAGGACTATTGGTTAGCTGACTTGTTGTCGCGATTTGCAACTCACCAGGACTGATATATTTCACATGGAACTTTGCATCCAGGTTTATGGTTCCAGTTTGGTTGGACATCATATTGTGTCTTCTGGACTTGCTATTTCGTCCGGATATAAGGACTCAAATTTTATTGCAATTTTGTTTATTTAATAATTGCTCTTCATAGTTTTATGTATATATGTCAAATTCCTGATACTTCTCATTAGATTGCTTGTCTGTAAGGTGTATCCGTACGTAAGATTGCTTAAGGTTATACCCTGCAGGATCTTGCGCGTTTCCTGAAGTAAACGCTCGGGAGCGTGAGGGGTAATGTTGAGGCTACTTCATGGTGCTATTTTTATCAGGGCAACTTATTATTAGTTCCAGGTTTTGTCACACCATGTCGTACCTCAACTGAACGCAAGAAATACATGAAAGCGGTCGCTGTGAGATGAGTATCGAAGTATGATGTAGACAGATTTATATGTGACGTCATAGCGTCAAGATGTGTGTCAAAAATGGCTTGTGTATCAGCCAGTATATTTGTGTGTTCAACAAATATTTCTGAGGATAAAAAGGGGTAAGCTATATACTTAAATGAAAGGCATGAGAAAATGCCAGGATTATAAGTAAATGTGATACGGGACTATAATTCCCAAGACATAGAAGTATGCTAAACTAGAATTATATGAACAGTGTTATACCGGGAGGTCTCATTCCCCGAAGTTTATGGAGGGGAAATTATGATGTATGAATATTAAAGATACCGGGATGCTCAAATTCCCCGATGTTGTTGGAAATATAATTGAACAGTTGTTATTCCGGGAGGTATCATTCCCCGAAGATATAGGAATACAATTAGTAGAATTGTTATACCGGGAAGCGACATACCCCGAAGCTTATGGACTGATGTGGATTTGATTTGTGGATACTTGAGATACTGGGACGCTTAAATTCCCCCAATGTTGATGGAAAAATTATAATGAATTTTATTGAATGGGACGCCAAATACCCCGCTGGAATTAGTGATTAATAAATAAGATTATCAAGATATGTGGAAGGGAAAAGTCGAGTGACATGTTTAGAAAGTCGAATCAGATTTTAGAAAGACTGTAAAACAGAGAGGGAGCATACATGCCATGTTCGTAATTGTGACCTTGTTAGTGTGTACTTACTCGTTATTAAACTGTTGCCAAATCGTCCAAGCCCAGTAGTTTATTCAATCTCTCAAGGTTAATTTACACCGTTATTAACTTCATGCAGTACTTGAGACGTTGATATGGAAAGGTGTATACAAGACGGGTGGTTGCCAGAATATTCAACAATATAAACCAAAGCAAGAAGAATGAAATCTCACTTCTTCAATAATACAAATAGATCCTAGACAACAAAAGAATTCGGGCAATTCCTACATCCCTTAACAGCCACCAATTCCACCCTTAAACCAATGCATTACAATAATAAGACAACAAAGACGGCACGAAAACCAATAGTGGACGGTGAAGCGACGAGGTCTGTGGCAAGGCAATATCAAAATGCAGAAAGAAGTCGCACAAATAATTGAAATATGTAAAACAAATGAAATTGCAAATGAAAGTATCAGAGACAATGAAAAGAACAGATAATAAAATAGTCACAGAAAAGCATCATTGCAAATACCAGCATATGGAGAAATGAGCTAAACGAAAAAAATTCAAATGGATGAGCAGAGTAGACCAGTAATTAAAAACATGACGATAAGGGAAACACATACAATAAAATGACGTCAAAAAAGAAAGTAGAACAGCAAAATGAAAGAAAACAAGAAATATAACTAAATTTATGACTGTCTTTCTGTAGACTGAATCCTGAAAGTCCCAATACCAGCTCCTCAATCGAATGATGATAATGAATCATGAGACAAAAGCACGAATAGGACCGACAAATGTTAGTGCCACAATCAGTTACGATTAGTGCACTCTGCACTGTCCGGTTGCAGCAACATGTTCTGTACAAATTCAAAGACAAGATCTACAATCGGCGTCAGTCATTCTCATATCTGAAGCCGTGAAGCCACCATTGGGTGTGGTAATAAGAAAATTCATCAATGTTCAGTATTTTCCCATTCCGTTCCGCTCTCAAAAATCCACACCAATGTAACTGGCCTACTTATGTCTGTGTCCAAGAAAGGCTATACCAGCATAATAAATGATAACTGGTAAACTCAGCGACGTCCAGAAATTATCATTCGTTATCGAACTATGGCTGCAGTAAGAAACGACATAAAGTCCATCAGCAAGACATCACGTCTTTTATCAGCTGCGTAACATAGACCACTGCATCAGAAAATGTGTCATGGTCGTATCCGCCATTCACGTACAATTAATCAGCATGACTACAATGTTCTGTCTCATCCAACGCTATATATCAGCATCAGCATTCACGGATAATGCTGCTCAGCAAATCACGTATAGTTCCTCATCACGAACAGTTTCTCAGCACGACAATGATAGTCGGTAGTATTCCCAAACGAGTTAAATTTTCATGCGGACAAAAAGTCACTGCAGCAGAGTCGCGCAATAAGCATGCACAGGCCAGGCAACGTATTCATGGTAGAGGCGAGCTGTAAGATGTGTACTGGCAGGTACACACGTGTAGTATCCACATAATCTGTGGTACCACAAATACCAATGTAGGCGACGTCTTCGTGCTCTCAGCAGGTAGGCCACCACTGGACAACCGATAATCCAAAAAATCAGCAGGCAACTGCAACGACCGACAACTTTAAAACATCTTCGCCTACGCCTGGAAGGAACTAAAACCTCCTATTTTCCACCACAATTACGACAGACCCACAATCAGCTCTCCAAATCATTGACAGTGGAACTAATCTAACAATAAGACGGCATCGTCGTCGCCCCAGCCAGACAGGAACTCATTAAACCTTAGCTTCATAGTCTTCACACTGCGCAATGAGTCAATGCACGAACTTGTGGCTTGTTTTCGCCGACAACAAACCCATTGCAAAATGTCCTCATCAGAAAAAAAACAATCGCACATATAATGGGATGCAACCCAATCGCCAACAAAAGCCTCGACAACTGTAAACTTGATCAATACTACAAATATCCAGATACCAGCAGTCACTAACAAAGTGGAACGCTAAAATACACCTGTATAGAGGACCACAGCCCCCAAAAATATGTCACAGTATAATATCTACACCTTCATGACATTGTCCTCTAAGCTCGTATCAAACTGCGAGAGGTCACACAATCAGCATACTTGTAAAAGCCATTCACAAAGTGTACAAGAAGGCGTGCTGACAATCTCCCTTTTTAATAATAACAATGCTACATGTACGAATGCAATAACAACAGCACTAAATTGTCAGCAATAACCATATGGCTGGATCACCAATTCCTACTACCATTGGAATATAAAACAAGGCTGTACAAAAGCCAGCAACCATAAAGAGAGCACGATTAATATGCAATGCGGCTTCTAAAGCCGGCCAACTGACATCTTTTTCTGTCAGGCTTCCTGTTCACTCCATTCCATTGCACCCCTTTGCACCATTTTCTTTTAAAGCTGATGTGCGCACAAAATTATATGTTTATTCCATCAAAGTCCATGTGCGCAACAAAAGATATTATGTGACAATATATGTATATATATATATATATATATATATATATATATATATATATATATATATATATATATATATATATATATATATATATATATATATATATATATATATATATATATATATATATATATATATTTACACAATCAAACATAAAATTTCATCATACATCAATCAAATAAATAGCGTGCACTGTTGCACGGCCTGGAAAAAAACAAAGTAACAATTAAATTGGTAGACACTAGAAAAACCCCAATTCCAATTACTCCTCCTGTCACCCTGCTGGGGATCAATAATATGATTAGTGATTTAAACAACTCTAATTATGTGGGGCTGTCAACTTTAGCCTCCACTCTCTAACACAAATAATATTTCTGTGGTCTCAGTCCTGTTGACTTCCTCACCGAACGTCTACACAACTTCAACCTTGTTAGGCGATATGCGCCGCTAACTAACACCACTGGAAATGCTACAATAATAGACTTGGCTTACACCGATGGCTCAGTGTCTATCCGTCAAAGGGATAATAAAACCGACCCTACTGGTCCTGTCTATTCTCTCCCTCCTTCTCTCTCTCTCTCTCTCTCTCTCTCTCTCTCCTGGTTTCAGTGTCTCTCTAACACTCGACTTCGGATGATGCGGCGTCTTCGTTACGCTCTTCTCTCGTTACTTTCAGGACCCAGGTATGGTAACCCTGTCACCTGCTCCTGAATTCGGTGATGATGTTCGGGTATCAAGCATGAGGTACTTGATTCACTGTAGAAAACTTCTCTGCTGCTGAATAGCTTCTATAACTTTCCACTTTTAACCCGCTCCGGATTTAAAGGAAAACACAGCAGTGATTTCTGGCTGTATACAATTACACCAGTCTCCCGGCCACGAGCTGTTGTCGGAGACTATAATAGCGACGAGCTCTGGGTTTTATGATAAATAAACGCCGTTCCCGCTAAAGCATGGGCACTTCACTGCAAGAGACCGTAGGTTATTTTTCTTTTGCTTCTGACGATAACTCGAGTCCTCTGACCCCTGAGATAGGTCCTTTTGCCGTGGATAATTTGTATTGGCAAATTATGCTCCCCCACTGTTTGCCGTGACTCGCTGAAATTAAAAGGAAATGCGTCTAATGTACACCACTCTAACATCACGCATCTCTAACATATTGCTCCCATAATTTTTACAACTCAATACTTCACCCGCTAAGCACCACAAATCCATAAATAATTTATATCCACGTGTCACTTCAATCTCACTCCCCTTCTCTCGTTCTGCCCAACGATACATAAAATAATACTATCCCACGTGTCTCTTCAATCTCACTCCTTCTACTCCCCTTCTCTCGTTCTGCACAACAATACATAAAACATTCCTACCCACGTGTCTTCTATCTCACTCTCCTTCTACTCCTCCCTTCCCTCAACTTAAATCTGCCAGGTAAGTAAACAAAGCCCCAGACACTGTCTGACGGGTTACGTGGCTGTTACGCATGGCTAACCACGTGTCCAAACATTTCACCTAGGGAAATACTTTGTCCGAAATTCTCATTACACCTTGGGTTCCCGACTTAAGCCCCAATTTAAATTAAGCCTCGTGCTATAGGAATACGTTACTCCCCTAAGCCGTATAATTCACTGATAACATAAATCTGTACCCTCCGACTGCATTTCTCACATTTAAGGCACAATAAAATTAACGTACACACAATGGAGTTCCCAATAAAATTACATTTGTAAATACACAGGAATAAATGGTGGTTTTACACAACATTCTACAACTATGAGCACACGTGTATCTCATAACTTCACACGCTCCTATCTACTGACAAAATCCTAGAAAGACTTATGCACACTTTTACATTTACATCGTTCTTCAAAGATAATAATGGATGGCGCTACCGTTTATAACTTTAAGTTAATGTCCCCAAAGAACTTTACTTACGGGCCGAGATTTATCAAAGACCCCACTAACAAGTAAAACGATAAAAATTAGTTACATACAAATTACCGCTGTTTTTCCCCGCAGTGGAGACGATAATACGAAGTTGCACGGCAGGCAATTATTTTCTTCATAGAGAAAGATCCCCCGTCTAACCGACTATTTATACACAGGGAATCACTTCCGCTGATCGCCTACGTATCTGCTAAGCTATCCACTCGGACCAATAGAAACGCTAGAAGAATAAAATAACTAGCGACCTACACCAATCAGATTTGAAAACGCGCAGACCGCGTGTCCAAAAATAGCACCACGTTACGTGACGTTTCTGACGCGTCATACAGGCGTGCATGAAATGGAGATTTCCGTAAACAACGAAAATCTACGTGATCGCGGAAAATCAGAAGAAAGTAAAACTGGTGGGAGTAAGAAATAAACCTACCGTCATAAAAGGAACCCATTTAATTACCTACACAAAAATACCAAATACGATATATATTCAAATGAGAAGAAACATGGCAAACACATATAGTTACAAAGTGAAGACGAATGGTGAAAACTCAAAATAGAAGAACAGAATCGGGCCTGTTGAAAGACAGAATTACAGTGCAGCATCACATTAATATATATATTCGCTCCTAATGTTCAGAGGGACGCACTAGCCATTGATCGTGACAGATACAATGGAAGTTCTGCCTTGGCAAATAGGGCTCTGGGTCTTTGAGGCAAGAGACCTTGAAACGTGCCGTTAACTGGCAATAATTATAAAATGTAAACGAATTCCTGGAAAAATTCACAAAACTCTTGAGTACTTCGATACATTCGTAAGTATGGGTCTTCTCATTACTTTAGAGACAGAACACCAGAAATATGCGTCCACCAACGAGGACCGAAATGTTACAATGTCTCAAGGGTATGATTTGTATAACAACAAATCAACGCAACAAAAGTGCGTCATCTGCAATCAATGGTGATGCAGAATAGTTCGCATAACTTTTTAAACAAAGTTCATCTATATCAGATGCGCCCACATGTGTGTCTATCAAAATTAGACTGGCTTGTGAAAGTCTCCCACACTTAACTACCACGCATAAAAAGGACTTACCACTCTTCTATAACCTCATTACTTAAAAGAGCTTTGAGACAACAAAATGCAGAAGAATCATCAGATATAAGATTTAGATTCACACCTGTAATCCTAGCTTGAGGTGGTACAAAACAGAAAGAATTCTGTGGCCAGCATCAACTTTATTCCAGCTAATCTCCTCATTCATTGCATTTGTACTCGTATTATCTTCATGGTAGCCGCGCTGATGTAGTGGTTACCAAACTGCGCTGGCGACCGGGTGACACAGGATCAAACCTGGGCGAGGACATTTGAAGATTTTTTGTCGACCGGGATTTGGACTGGATTAACTCGAGATCTGGCGAGTACATTTGAAGAAGTGTCATCGACCAGGGACTGGCGGCTCCTGAGCTGACCCAGCTCAAATGGGTACCTCCGAAATCGGCGAGAATCTGCTTGAATGGCGAGGGACACCTGTCTCTGTACAAGAAAAAATGGATATTCACGTAAAATCAGTCTCAGGTTAGACATACTAACCTGAGATTTCGCCTCGAGTAATAGTTGGCGTACGAAAGAAAAAAAAATTGTTCTTCATTACATGTGGGTTCAGCTTCTCTATGTGGTAATCTAGATTTATCTTCTCTTGGTTTTTTCTTCATGGGAGCTTTACTTTCTCCTATTCAAAATCAACATAGTTAGTGTAAAGCTCTCTGTGCTATTAAGAGCATTGCTCTATAATGTTCCCTGAGGGTGAATATATGATCTGCACATCTTCTGTTCTTTCTGAATCCTGCTTGTTCTTTCCTCAGTTTATGGTCTACTGCTTTTGAAATTCTCTGGACAATTATCACGCCTAGTATTTTACTGGGAAGTGAGAGGAGAGTAATTCCTGTCCAGTTTTTGCAGTCTGCAAGGTCGCCCTTCTTGGACAACTTGACAATTGTTCCTTTATTCCACTCCGTCGGTGTTGTCTCTGTTTTCTAGACTTGTGCAAATAGTGGTTCTAATAGTTCTGCTGCTTAGTTCAGGGTCTGTCTTAAATAACTTAGCATTGAAATAGCCGTGACCAGGAGCTTTTCTATTCTTTAACCCTTTGATAGCTGTGATTGATGATTTCTTCCCTTTGCGGAATGTCTGTATTAACATCTAGATCATTTTCAGCCTCAGGAACATTCAACCGTCTCTGGTGGTTCCTTATTCAGTGTTTCTCTGAAGTGCTCTACCCATCTTGTTTCCCGCCCCTGTGCTGTGGTGATTAGATTTCCTTGCTTGTCTCTTACTAACATAATATTGTTTGCAACCCATTTTTCAATGAATGTTTCAGTTATTTTATCCACTGTGCTTTGTTCATTTCTCAGTGCTGCCTCTTCTGCCTGTCTTGTAAGATCGTCTAGGAATTTCCTTTTGTTGGCTCAAGTTTGACATTTAACTTCCGTGTCCAGCTGACTGTACTGCTTGCTATATGTTTCCTTTAACCTGGGAGACTTTGCTTCTATTTTCTTTATTTTCTAAACGCTATGGTGTTTAATATTCCTGGTGTTATCCAATCTTGTCTCTTCCTTTCCCGGAATCCCAAGCATGATTTGCTGCTTTCCTTCTATATTGTTGAAATGATGTTGAACTTCTGGTCAACATCATCAGTCGTTGTCTTTTCCTGGCTATTGGCAATTTGATATCGTCTCTTTGTATCAACCACAAAAGCTTTTCTAGTAAGGGGGTCCTTCAATTTGATTATATCATACCTTCTCCATTTAGTTACAACTGGTCCAACAATTCTGAGTTTCACCTTCAGTCTTGCTACTACTCTTGATCATATTGTGGTCTATCTGGTTTCTGTCCCGATCGTTATGTGATTCCCATGTGAATTTGTGAATTTCTTTGGGTGGAAAAAGCGTCCCTCCAATGACCAAGTTGTTAATGCTGCAGAAGCTTATTAGTTCATCCCCATTCTCGTTTACTGCCCCGCTGCCACATTTCCCCATTACTCTTTCAGTATATGTATTGTGTGTAACAACTTTAACATTGAGGTCTCTGTCACGTAGGGTTTATATTCATTTAATTTCCTACATCTTCTTCCTATTCTTTCACCCAAATTCTCTCTTTTATTATCTCTGTATTTCCTTTTTCCTGTATATTTTTCATCCATTCGTTTTGCGAATATTATTTTCATATAATTCGCAAACTTTACCTGTTTTCCTTTCTCTAAAACTGAGAATCGCACCTGGGTGGTATTGCGTACATGTCAGTCGCGCTGGTCGGATGATAGGCGTGAATTTACAGCATTCGCTAGACATTCGTCTGAGGGTCTCTGGCCTGGGGCGTGAAAATTCACCCGAGGGACATGGAAAGTAGACAGAGAGTCTGCATTTCAGTAAACGCATGAGGTTTTTCGTCAGGAAAAACCCGGCTTAGCGTGAAAATCCACTCCGCACTGCAGACGGTGGTCTGAGATTTGCAACTCATGCAAGCCCTCGGCCACTGATGGCTGTTACGTCACGCGATAAGCGGACGAAGGTGTTATACGGACAGGGGAGACTATTTCGCTTGGCGAAATAAGATTAGGATCCTGTGTCCGATTTTAAAGATATTGGCCAAGTTTGTAACTTTAATTTCATTCTCGCTCATAGACTCACAGTAGATAGGTTGCTCGTAAACAGAATAGCTGTTAGCGAAGATCTCAGTTTGTTTCGGCAATTTGTCGAACTTCTAGACTTCCAGAAATATTTTCAGCATTTTTATTCTTAAGTTGTGCGACTACCTGTAATTCTGTGGTTGAGGTAATTAATATGATAGATATATAGATTTTGTGAGTGTTAAAGTGTTAAATCGCTTAATTCATTTTAATCTATTTCTTTAGCGCAGAAGAGAAATAAAGTGGTAGGCTATTATATTTTCTAGGGAAGCATTCAGTGGAAAGCAGAATAAAATTAAAATTTCTAGCTTATAACGGCAATTGTAGCTATTTATGAATTTAATTTAACCGCTAATACTCAGTCGAGTGTATTTTTCTAAACTAACGTATAAACTCTAGAATCGAGCCTCATGAATGGTGACGGAATACGCACGTGTTCCTAATTCATGAGGATTGCTGATTTTTAAATATAACTTACGTCACGGGAAGTTTAAATGATAAGCAAAGCTCTCTGCTTGCAAGTTTAAATGTACGTTATAACCAGTACAGATTCTGTTTATTATATTATATGTGTTATTTTTCCTCCACACAGTGAAAGTTTTGGGGTGACCCTAACTTTACCAGCACCTAGTAGTAGTTTCCATACTTGTGAAGAAATAGACAGTCCTTATTTTGAACCACGTGGGTTTCTTAAGTACCACTGGTCTAACAGTGCATATGCAACCCGAGTTAGCCAGAAATACTATATCCCAATAACGGGTTTTCAAAGACTGTAATGATAAATACTGGACCTTGGAGCCAGATCTTAATTTCTTCTAGAAAACTCTACGTAATCTTTCTGCCTGGTGGCGCGAAATACTTCAAGTATTAACTAACATTTCCCGACTATATATATATATATTTTTTGTGGACAAATCTGTGGTGTGACTAAAGTGAATCCTATACTGAGGGAAGGCACCGACCTGACATTCATCATTTCTAGAAACCTACGCTATTGACACTGTGCTCTGCTAACTCCCGCGCCTGGAATAATTTTAGGTGACTTAATCAGACATTTGAACAAATTTGCACACCCAAGTAGTCGTTCCCGGAGACTCCAAGTTAAATACGTCTTTTGGAACTGGGGACTTCTTGGCAGAAGACTGCATTTTTTTGAGTCTGTGTGAAGATCTAAAATCAGTGTGTTCCAAGAGGCAGCGAGCCAAGTCGTGAGTACATGTATGAGAGGCCATGGCGGAATGAATGAGTGTACACTGGTTTGAGTGATATTTTCACTATTATATCTTTGACACCCTCTTGCTGTCCTAATTTTTTTTTCAAATCTGCATAATTTGTTGCTAAGGCGAGAGTTCTTGTGTTTTTGTCTTAGGTTAAATCAGATTTTTTTTTCAAACTCTGTGCATATAATTACGAGATAAAACAACGAAAACTCTTAGAATCAAACCCTATGTATCTGTGACTCTGGCGCCATCATCTGTTCTCTTAACGGGGCTGGGCTAAACCTAGAGTTAACACTATAAGGGGGCTATCATCCTTGCAACATTTCCTTGAATTTTTATGACTATGTGTATATGTATTCTCCTTGATGTACTTTCTTTGATGTTGTGAGCCGATTTTTTCCTGATATTAAAATCGCTCTTGAACTTAATAATAGTGTTTGGTCAGCTCGTTCTAGATAATATATATATCATTGTTATAGTTTTCCCACGTCTGTGTGTTTACCTGTCGTCACGTGTATGTGCGTGCCTGTGAGTGATAGAAATATACGTAATATGTATATTGGTGTAGTCTGTCTGACGCTGTAACAACTGTTGTAGAAGATAGGTGAGAGAGAGAAGAATTCTTTTCGCTTTCAGAGACAGCCACTATATCAAAATCTATCATCTCACGTGTGTGGAAATTCTATTACCTTTCACTAACTCTCACTGAGTCTATCACCTTTTCAAACCTATTCAGAAGGGACCAAACCTAGTCTTAATTCTCCTATCGAAAATCTACGACAAATGGTCGCTCGTTACCGGGAATTGAACCCAAAATCCTAAGGCGATACGACAAATGGGTTCTCGTCCGTAGGATTTTTGAACTTAGAATAGGAAGACGAGTACGACAAATGTGGACTCGTCTATCGAGTTTGTGAACTTAAGATTCTTTATTCTGATATAGAGTAAGAGTGTGATGTCTTGTGACTGTGTATCTTTTAAAAATAATTACCCCCTAGACTAGCGATCTGTTTACGGGCGTGCTGACCACACAAACTGATAGTTTTTTTTCCACAGCATTTAGAAATAATATACATTTCAGTTACAGGTTGATTGTCGGAATATATGTTAATTACTGATTTTGTAATACTAAACGCTGGTAAAGTAGTGAATGTATAACATTTACTGGGTTTTGAAGAAGTAGGTGTTTGAGCAAAAGCTAAGGAGTGCGTTTCGGACTATTTGTCCAGATTAATTGCCTCCCTTACCCTAACTGTCTTCAGGGGTGAACTTGATAGTGGACTTTATAATTAAGGGATTATTTTTCTCTTTAATTTTTGCAATAATTATTTTGTGTTTCCACTGTAGCAACTTATTTTTCAGAAGTAATCTTAACTACCATTTAGTTGGCGTAGTCGTGTTTTGCATTAAGTGCTTTATTGCCGATAATAGCAGCGATAGTTAGATTTTACTTTGGAGGAGGTATCCCAGGGTTAAATATATCATCTTTTGATTTTTGGTAATTTTTTTTCTCGTAAGTGGTAGGAACCAGTGTATCCTTTTTCCTATTTTCTTTCTCCACTAGTCTCAGTCACTGACCTAATATGGCCGAGAGGGCAAAGCTTAGACAACTCCTCAGGGACGAAGCGAGAGAGGAGGGACTGGAAGGAGAGGAAGCGAAAGCTTTTGTCAGAGACGAACTTGAGAGATATGATGCGGAGAGGAAAGCAGCTGAAGCTAAAGAGGAAAAAGAAGAAGCTAGGAGGAAAGAAGTGGAAGACCGGCTATTACAGCAGAAGAAGATTGAGGAGGAAATGGAAATTCGCAGGGCGAACGAAAGAGAGAAGGAAAGACAGCATGAGGAAAGAGAGAAGGAGAAAGAGAGACAGCATGAGAAGGAAAGGGAGGAGAGACAGCATGAGAAGGAGAGGGAGGAGAGACAGCATGAGCTGGCACTTAAAGCTCTAGAGTTCCAAAGTCGTGGTGCTGCCTCTACCTCCAGCAATGGAGAGTCTTCTCCTCATTCTTCCTTAACTGACCCTGCTAACACTCAATCTCTTCAACTAAATGCTATGTCTTTCACTCTTGAATCTTTTCCTTGTCCAAATGAGAAGATTGACACATGGTTAGAAAAATTTGAGAAAATTGCAACTCTGTACGGGTTAGAGAGGTCGCGTTGGAATATGAAACTTTCCCAGGCCCTAAAAGGTTCTGCTTATGATGTTTATTCTAAGCTGGAAAGTAGCCAACAAGACGACTACGATGTGTGAAGAAAGCGTTACTGGAGCGCTTTGAAATGAACGCTCGCAAGTTTTTGCAACTGTTTCGCAACAGCCGGAAAGAGAATTCTGAAACTTTTCACCAGTTCTCATCTCGTCTTAAGGGATATCTAACAAAGTGCCTTGAGCTTTCGCAGCTCCCCTCTACCTATGAAGGTCTTGAGGAACTTGTTCTAACTGAACAAATAAAGAACACTTTGTCTGCTGATACCCGGAGATTTCTCGCTGAGCAGGGGGCAGAAAAACTTGAAGACATTTTGGAAAAGTCTGAGCGTTATCACAATGCGCTGGCTGAACTACCGGCCACAAAGCGGAAACCGACAGAGGAGCATTTTCGAAAACATAACCTAGAGCAATCTTCTCAGGCTTCTAACCAAAACAACCACAGAGAAACTGGACCTCAAAACCCCCCTCCGGAAAAATCCAAGTTCTACAAGAACAAGTACCCCAACCACCCCAAACAGTCTGATCAACCCGACCGCCCTACATGGCAGCGCAAAAGGACAAGGTGGCAAAGGGAAAACCCCTGAGCAAGGGACTAAGGATCAGAGCAAGCACACCGAGCCAAAGCGCATCGGATGCTTACAAACAACAGACTCGCAGGAAAGAATTATTGTCAGTGATTCTCAACCTGAGGGAGAGAGACCCTCTACGCGAGGTACGGTTGTTTTAAACGGGACTTCAACATATTGTTTGTTTGACACGGGGCTTTCTTTTGATTGCATTGTTGCCAGGCACCTGGTCAAACCCGGTCAAGTGACAGAAGAAACCGTTAAACTGTGTGGAGTTCTTAGGAGTGATGCACCAACAACGCTTCCCATCGCATTGGTGGAGATACACTCTGACTTTGTCAGAGGTATGATCAAAGCGGCTGTTATGGACGACCCCATCTACCCAGTCATACTCGGCTGTAGATATGTGTTTATTGGGAAACCGGTAGAGCCGATTGTGGCAGCAGTAACTACAAGAGGGCAAACCAAGAAGGAACGGGAGCCTGCGCCTAATTTGTTACCTATGGAACTTAAAGAAGCGCAACAAAAGGATCCTACTTTGGCACCCTGCTTTAGGAAACTGCCCATGGCGAAGGAACCCAAACAGCACGGGGACATTTTTTCTGAGGATGGCGTACTTTATCGGAGAACGGGCAAGCCTGACCAAGGTTACAACCAGCTCCTAGTACGGGCCTGCGTGCCCAATTCTAAACCCTTTGAAAATAAAGTTCGTTCGTTCGTTCGTTCTATCTATCTATCTATCTATCTATCTAGCTATCTATCTATCTATCTATCTATCTATCTATCTATCTATCTATCTATCTATCTATCTATCTATCTATCTAGCTATCTATCTATCTATCTATCTATCTATCTATCTATCTATCTATCTATCTATCTATCTATCTATCTATCTATCTATCTATCTATCTATCTATCTATCTATCTATCTATCTATCTATCTATCTATCTATCTATCTATCTATCTATCTATCTATCTATCTATCTATCTATCTCTGATAATGTTTGTACTTTTCAACATATGTTATGTCATGCTTATAAGTAATTAATGTTAATATGAGTGTGCTATATTATTATTTTACTTTACAACGTTGAATTCCTTGAATTTGATATGTAAAATGCATATGAGAATAAATGAATTCAGTATGAAAGGTGAGAGAAAGGAAGGGCAGAATGTCAGACGGGCCTGCGTGCCCAATTCTCAACCCTTTGAAAATAAAGTTCGTTCGTTCGTTCGTTCGTTCGAAACAGTACAGAAGCCAAATCCTAGAAATGGGGCACTCTCTTCCCTTTAGCGGACATATGGGACAGAACGCCACAAACCAACGTATAACCACTCATTATTGGTGGCCAGGAGTGAATACTGATATTATCAGGTACGTCAAATCCTGTGCCCAGTGCCAACGTGTACCACCCAAGCAACGGACACCCCCAGTCCACATGGGTGAAATGCCAATAATGGGAACACCATTCGAACGGGTAGTGATCGACATTTTAGGGCCTTTCGAAAGGACTAAAAGAAGGAACAGGTTTATCCTGACCTTAGTCGATACATGCACTTTATGGGCAGAAGCTATCCCGCTAACATGCGCAGATGCCAAGCATGTCGCAGAAGCCCTCGTGCAGATTTTCACTCGGTTGGGATTCCCTCAGCAAGTGTTGACGGATAATGGATCTCCATACCGAAACCTGTTGATGGATGAGATCGTTAAGATCTTGAGGACCCAGCACATCCACACTAAGCCATATACTCCGGCCGGAAATGGGCTCGTGGAACGTGCTAATGGAAACCTCACCATGATGCTAAGTAAGCTGGCACAAGTGAAACCTGAAGATTGGGATCTCTGTATTCCTGCAGCATTATTTGGCTACAGAGAATCTCCTCATACTTCCACAGGATTTCCGCCAGCTACACTCTTATTCGGCAGACCCATTAAGGGCCCGCTTGAAGCCTTACTTCAGTCTCTGACAGACGAGAAGGCTGATGAGACAGTTGTCTCAGCCAGTAAATATGTGTCGGTTTTAAAGGAACGGTTGAAACTAGGGTGGGACCTAGCAACGACTAACTTTAAGCGAGCACGCACCAAGCACGCTAACCGATACAGGAAAGTCGCGGAAGAGAGAGAACTGGAAGCAGGAGAGACAAAGTTTTGGTGTTGCTCCCTACCGAGAACAACCAACTGAAGATCGGATGGCAAGGGCCGTTTACCGTCCTGAAAAAGATTTCTAAGGCTAACTACCAGATCTCTATTGAAGGAAAGGAGAAGGTTTTCCATTTAAATCTCTTAAAGAGATACTTGGAAAAACCAGTGCCAACCTCCGACCATCTCCTGACGATCGCCAAAACTGACGAAGATGACGATAGTGGCAGGGATATTCCACCGCTATCACAGGAAATCTTTCAAAAATGTCAGAAGCGGCGACGCTCTTTCAAGCGCGCATATGAGACATTCCAGGGGAAGGAAACTTTGAGGAGTGGACTTGAGTAGGAATTGGACAGAGATGGAGGGGGAAGAGGAGAGGGAAGAAGACAGACACCCCGAAGCTACGGTTATAGGAAATTAAACTCCATAACGTAGACATGGAGTGCTTCCATATCTTAAAGGGGGGAGGCTCTGTCACGTAGGGTTTATATTCATTTAATTTCCTACATCTTCTTCCTATTCTTTCACCCGAATTCTCTCTTTTATTATCTCTGTATTTCCTTTTTCCTGTATATTTTTCATCCATTCGTTTTGCGAATATTATTTTCATATAATTCGCAAACTTTACCTGTTTTCCTTTCTCTAAAACTGAGAATCGCACCTGGGTGGTATTGCGTACATGTCAGTCGCGCTGGTCGGATGATAGGCGTGAATTTACAGCATTCGCTAGACATTCGTCTGAGGGTCTCTGGCCTGGGGCGTGAAAATTCACCCGAGGGACATGGAAAGTAGACAGAGAGTCTGCATTTCAGTAAACGCATGAGGTTTTTCGTCAGGAAAAACCCGGCTTAGCGTGAAAATCCACTCCGCACTGCAGACGGTGGTCTGAGATTTGCAACTCATGCAAGCCCTCGGCCACTGATGGCTGTTACGTCACGCGATAAGCGGACAAAGGTGTTATACGGACAGGGGAGACTATTTCGCTTGGCGAAATAAGATTAGGATCCTGTGTCCGATTTTAAAGATATTGGCCAAGTTTGTAACTTTAATTTCATTCTCGCTCATAGACTCACAGTAGATAGGTTGCTCGTAAACAGAATAGCTGTTAGCGAAGATCTCAGTTTGTTTCGGCAATTTGTCGAACTTCTAGACTTCCAGAAATATTTTCAGCATTTTTATTCTTAATTTGTGCGACTACCTGTAATTCTGTGGTTGAGGTAATTAATATGATAGATATATAGATTTTGTGAGTGTTAAAGTGTTAAATCGCTTAATTCATTTTAATCTATTTCTTTAGCGCAGAAGAGAAATAAAGTGGTAGGCTATTATATTTTCTAGGGAAGCATTCAGTGGAAAGCAGAATAAAATTAAAATTTCTAGCTTATAACGGCAATTGTAGCTATTTATGAATTTAATTTAACCGCTAATACTCAGTCGAGTGTATTTTTCTAAACTAACGTATAAACTCTAGAATCGAGCCTCATGAATGGTGACGGAATACGCACGTGTTCCTAATTCATGAGGATTGCTGATTTTTAAATATAACTTACGTCACGGGAAGTTTAAATGATAAGCAAAGCTCTCTGCTTGCAAGTTTAAATGTAAGTTATAACCAGTACAGATTCTGTTTATTATATTATATGTGTTATTTTTCCTCCACACAGTGAAAGTTTTGGGGTGACCCTAACTTTACCAGCACCTAGTAGTAGTTTCCATACTTGTGAAGAAATAGACAGTCCTTATTTTGAACCACGTGGGTTTCTTAAGTACCACTGGTCTAACAGTGCATATGCAACCCGAGTTAGCCAGAAATACTATATCCCAATAACGGGTTTTCAAAGACTGTAATGATAAATACTGGACCTTGGAGCCAGATCTTAATTTCTTCTAGAAAACTCTACGTAATCTTTCTGCCTGGTGGCGCGAAATACTTCAAGTATTAACTAACATTTCCCGACTATATATATATATATATATTTTTGTGGACAAATCTGTGGTGTGACTAAAGTGAATCCTATACTGAGGGAAGGCACCGACCTGACATTCATCATTTCTAGAAACCTACGCTATTGACACTGTGCTCTGCTAACTCCCGCGCCTGGAATAATTTTAGGTGACTTAATCAGACATTTGAACAAATTTGCACACCCAAGTAGTCGTTCCCGGAGACTCCAAGTTAAATACGTCTTTTGAAACTGGGGACTTCTTGGCAGAAGACTGCATTTTTTTGAGTCTGTGTGAAGATCTAAAATCAGTGTGTTCCAAGAGGCAGCGAGCCAAGTCGTGAGTACATGTATGAGAGGCCATGGCGGAATGAATGAGTGTACACTGGTTTGAGTGATATTTTCACTATTATATCTTTGACACCCTGTTGCTGTCCTAATTGTTTTTTCAAATCTGCATAATTTGTTGCTAAGGCGAGAGTTCTTGTGTTTTTGTCTTAGGTTAAATCAGATTTTTTTTTTCAAACTCTGTGCATATAATTACGAGATAAAAGAACGAAAACTCTTAGAATCAAACCCTATGTATCTGTGACTCTGGCGCCATCATCTGTTCTCTTAACGGGGCTGGGCTAAACCTAGAGTTAACACTATAAGGGGGCTATCATCCTTGCAACATTTCCTTGAATTTTTATGACTATGTGTATATGTATTCTCCTTGATGTACTTTCTTTGATGTTGTGAGCCGATTTTTTCCTGATATTAAAATCGCTCTTGAACTTAATAATAGTGTTTGGTCAGCTCGTTCTAGATAATATATATATCATTGTTATAGTTTTCCCACGTCTGTGTGTACCTGTCGTCACGTGTATGTGCGTGCCTGTGAGTGATAGAAATATACGTAATATGTATATTGGTGTAGTCTGTCTGACGCTGTAACAACTGTTGTAGAAGATAGGTGAGAGAGAGAAGAATTCTTTTCGCTTTCAGAGACAGCCACTATATCAAAATCTATCATCTCACGTGTGTGGAAATTCTATTACCTTTCACTAACTCTCACTGAGTCTATCACCTTTTCAAACCTATCCAGAAGGGACCAAACCTAGTCTTAATTCTCCTATCAAAAATCTACGACAGTCTCCCATTACTATGAAAGATCATATCTAGGTGCGGTTTCCATTTCCTTTTGTAGCTGTTGATAGAATTCGTCCTTGACCTATTCATCGATGTCACTTGTATAGGCATAACATTGTATTATTTTGGTGTTCTTGAATCTCCCTCTCAACCTTGTTCTTATCAGTCTATTATTGATGGGTTTCCATTCCAGTAATGACCTTTCTATTTCTGTCTTTAAGATAATGGCTATATTCATTTTGCTGCCCATCACCTCTTCCAGAGTAAAGTACTGTTTCTCCTGTTGCTGTTTTTATTCTCCCTGTCCCAGTCCATCTGCTCTCATTTCTATGTAATCTGTAGATTCTCATTTCTGTTGTAATCTGCCTCAGTTTTCCTGCCTCATTCATAGTTCTGACTTTCCAGAACCCAATTCTGGTTTCGTGTTTTGCAATCAGGGCATCCGTTTTCATGGCAATGGCTTCCTTTCAGCTTTCACCACTATGAGTCATGCGAGCCTCAGATTCCAGATGTCTTCATGGCACCGACATGCCAACGCCCTGCCACTAAATCTAAAATATTCAAGATGTGACCTCTTTGCAGATGATTGTACTATCTACACTAGTGACAATGACTGCGTGGCACTTGAAATGACTCTTCAATGCAATGTAGACAATCTAACAAAATGGAGTAATATTAATCGTTTGCCAGTAAACACAGCAAAAACTAAATCTATGTTGATTACCACCCGCCAGAAACTTCTAAACTGCACCAAAAGATCGCTACAGCTACACACGGAATCAATTCAAATTGAACATGTAACATGACTGCTTGCGTCAGGGTCAGCGAACCAGAGCTGACCAAGACCCTACTCCACCTCCACGTGGTGGTCCTGGAAACAGGCTGCATCAGTGCAGTCTGGCTGAGAGAGTAGGGATCGAAGAGGAAAGGCAAACCCGGTCCCCAAAAATGCCGTGCTGAAGTCGGATGTGTCGGCCGAAAGGCGCAGATATCGCAGCTCCGGCGTAAATAGACACAACGCAACCAACGTCCTTTTCAGGACGAACGAGGAAGAAGAAGAAGAACATGTAACAGAACACAAAGTTCTAGGGATCACGATTGACCAGCACTTAACGTGGAACTCCCATGTACGGAATTTAACCAAACACTTAGCTCATAAGACGTACCAGCTAGCCAAAATAAAACACTTCTTAGACGCAGACACCTCACATATACATACACATTTAGATTACTGCTTCCACCTCAAAGAGACTGCACTACCTGCATAAGAGAGCAGTACGTCTGATCACCGATAATCGCACGATGCCACCCACAAGGACACGAAAAGAACCCAAAATACTGTCCCTAAAAAACGGCTTCTCTACAACAAAGCCAAGCTGACTCACGCAATTCTATCTAACAATGCCCCGCCGTACCTACGATCATTGTTTCAAACCAGTAGAAGAGAGGGACAACAATTACATCAGTTACGTCTGCCCAAACCTAGGATAGACCTGTTCAAAAAGAGTCTAGCATACTCTGGAGCCTACTTATGGAACAGCCTTCCACACCACCTAAAAAGCCTACCTAAACAATTTTAATTTAACAAAGCACTTTTCAAACACTTCCTAAACACTGATTATCTACCCCCAAAGAAACATCATTTGCCTGTCAACATCTCATCCATAGGTCAACATTTCTTTTCCTCTTCCGCTCGTTTTTAATGTGAATAATTTGTTTTATATCCATGTAATATTATTATATAATGCATTGTATGTGAGAATGTACCCGCACACCACTGTACTTTAGACATGTGAATCGTGAGAATGTACCCGCATACCACTGTACTTTAGACATGTGAATCTTGAGAATGTACTCGCATACCACTTTAGAGATGTGAATGTTTTCGTTTGCTTTGATGGGATGATGTAAATGAGAATAAGCAGATAGGCCTATACATTTTTATTTCAATTTTTTTTTTTTAAACTGCTGAAAGACTTTTCCTGCTACAGAAGTGCGTAAGAAAGTGTTATTATTATTATTATTATTTCATTTTCCACCAAGAATGTATGGATATAAGCGAGAATGTAGTTATGTAATTTTTGTATTGATGATTGATGACACATTTTAAAATACAGATTACTTGTAGACGTATTACCGCATGAGTGAGTGTCGGTATACAGAATTTATTTATTTTTTGTTTTGTTTATATTATTTTATTTTATATTTTTATTTATTTATTTATTATTATTATATTTCTTAAATCACTATCTTGTTTGTTTAAAAAAAAAAACCTACTCATTTTTTATTATGATTGCAAACTGTAAATGAATGCTGTTATGTTAACTTTATAATGTTGCATGCCTTTAAATTAAGGCTTAAATCATCATGTGGGAATAAAAGGATATAGTATGCAAGATTAATGAGAGTGAAAGGGCACAATGTTAGATGGGCCTGCGCGCCCAATTCGTAACCCTTCTAAAATAAAGTTTGTTCGTTCGTTGTCCATTCCATATCAACGTGTTTTCATTTGTTGCTGTTTCCGTTAAGTAATTTTGTTTTAACATGGACATTGGTGTCAGCCCTGTGCTAAAACCCCCAATCTGGAGGACCAGTGTGCCATGTTTAGTCTGACCCCTACCCACACAGACCTGTCCAGCTTGGTAAAGCCTGCTAGGAGTAAAAATCCCGCTGGCATAGCACTGGAGGTTTTCAGGGTACTTAAGTCGCTTTACTGGTACAAGGTATAGGCACCAGTGAAGACAGATTTACTCTTAAGCATGCCAAATGTTTTGTTTCTGTCAATGTACTTAAAGATACACTTCATGGCACCGAATTTGAAAGTTAATAAATGGAAAAAAAGCCTTTTTAACTCCAGACATATTTTAAATTTACTTATAAGTTGATACTTTTCCTATCTTTCAATTTATCCTTCCCCAACCTTACAATTTCTTTAAATCCAGGGGCCTTCAAATTGAGATAAACTACCCTAATCTAGTAACCTGACCTTTGAGATAAACTGCCATAATTTAGTAACCTGAACTTTGAAATAAGCTGTCCTAATCTAGTAACCTGACCTTTGAGATCAACTGCCATAATCTAGTATCCTGAACTGTGAGATAGACTGCCATATTTTAGTAACCTGAACTTTGAAATAAGCTGTCCTAATCTAATAACCTGAACCTTGACTTAAACTGACTTAATCTAATAACCTGAACCTTGACTTAAACTGACCTAATCTAGTTACCGCAACTTTGAGATAAACTGACCTAATCTAATAACCTGAACTTTGAGATAAACTACCCTAATCTAGTAACCTGAACATTGAGATAAACTTCCGTAATCTAGTAACCTGAACATTGAGATAAACTTCCCTAATCTAGTAACCTGAACATTGAGATAAACTTCCCTAATCTAGTAACCCGAACATTGAGATAAATTTCCCTAATCTAGTAACCTGAACATTTAGATTAAACTTCCCTAATCTAGTTACCTGAACATTGAGATTAAACTTCCCTAATCTAGTAACCTGAACATTGAGATTAAACTTCCCTAATCTAGTAACCTGAACATTGAGATAAACTTCCTTAATCTAGTAACCTGAATATTGAGATTAAATTTACCTAATCTAGTAACCTGAACATTGAGATTAAACTTCTATAATCTCGTAACCTGAACATTGAGATTAAACTTCCCTAATCTAATAACCTGAACATTGAGATTAAACTTCCCTAATCTAGTAACCTGAACATTGAGATTAAACTTCCCTAATCTAGTAACCTGAACATTGAGATTAAACTTCCCTAATCTAATAACCTGAACATTGAGATTAAACTTCCCTAATCTAATAACCTGAACATTGAGATTAAACTTCCCTAATCTAATAACCTGAACATTGAGATGAACTTCCCTAATCTAGTAACATCAACTATAAAAGATAAACTTCCCTAATCTAGTAACATCAACTATAAAAGATAAACTGCCCTAATCTAGTAACATCAACTATAAAAGATAAACTGCCCTAATCTAGTAACATCAACTATAAAAGATAAACTTCCCTAATCTAGTAACATCAACTATAAAAGATAAACTGACCTAATCTAGTAACATCAGCTATAAAAGATAAACTTCTCTAATCTAGTAACATCAACTATAAAAGATAAACTTCCCTAATCTAGTAACATCACCTATAAAAGATAAACTTCCCTAATCTAGTAATATCAACTATAAAAGATAAACTTCCCTAATCTAGTAACATCAACTATAAAAGATAAACTTCCCTAATCTAGTAACATCAACTATAAAAGATAAACTGACCTAATCTAGTAACATCAACTATAAAATATAAACTTCCCTAATCTAGTAACATCAACTGTAAAAGATAAACTTCCGTAATCTAGTAACATCAACTATAAAAGAGTTGTTTGAGGGACTACAAGCTCATATTATTTACCTTATACAATATGCCTGAGGGTGTACTGGTTCAGCTTGTTTGTCCTGTCTCTACAGAAACCCTCTACAACTACAACTACACCCACGGGGCAACAAGTGACAATAGACTAATGGACAAACTTGAAATAATTCATATTGCAAAAAAAAAAAACGAAAAGGTACAGCGACATATACTTTAGAAAATGGCATGGGATGTACCATAAGCATCATCATCTCATCTCAACCCGTAACCCGTCATGGGTCGTAGGGGTGCCATGGTGGAAGCATCAGCAGACAGGGTCCTCCACTGCTCTCTATCCTCAGCAATGCGTACAAGTGTAGAAAAACCGTGTCCTGCCCATTCTTTGATGTTATCAGCCCAGGATTTTCTTTGCCTTCCTCTTCTCCGTTTACCTTCGACTGTTCCCTGGAGGATCATTTTCGAAAGGGAGTCATGACGAGTTACATGCCCAAACCGGGTAAGCTTTCGACGTTTCACTACTGACAAAAGTGGTTCTTGGTGGCCTGCATAGGTGTTTATCTTCTCTCTAACATAGACATTTGTTTTGTGCTCTTTATAGCAAATGCGCAAAATTCTTCTATAACATTTATACTCGAAAGCCTGAATCCTTCGTTCCGTATCTGCAGTGAGTGTCCAGCTCTCACACCCATATAAGAGAATAGATAATACAAGTGATTTGTATAATTTGATCTTCACAGGAAAACTGATGTTACTTTTCCAGATCACATTCAGTCTTGTCATGGCAGCTGAGGCCATCTCAAGTCTTGTCTTGATTTCTTACTTGATCTTCCATCACTACATATAGTGGACCCGAGATATTTAAAGGTGTTAACTTCTTCTAACGTTTGCCCATTTAACGTAATGTTGGTCGGAACATGTTTCTTATGGCTATTCACCAATATCTTGCTTTTTTCTATATTAATTTCCATCCCATATGTTCTTGTTACTTTCTCCAGTCTAGAGGTAAGGTCTTGAAGTTCTGATTCTGTTCCAGCTATCAGATCGATATCATCAGCAAAACGTAGATTGCAAAGAGGTCGGCCTCCAATTGATATGGTTGTTTTATAATCATAAAGAGCCTCCTGCATAATATGTTCTAGATATATATTAAAGAGCACTGGGGACAGGATACATCCCTGGCGAACTCCTACAGTTGTTTTGAAAAATTCTCCAATGTCATTGCTTGCAAAAACAGCACTGCTTGCATCATTGTATAGTGCTTCAATGATATCTATGATATCCATAAGCATAACAGACACAATGAAACACCACACTAAATGCCAGAGAATTTGCAGTCTGGAAAAACAACACATGTAATGTATTATATAGAATAGAGATTCAACCTGAGGAAAAATTCACAGAGTAAAAAAAGCCTTTGTATGTCACCTTTATTGACCCCACAAAGGCATTTGACCTGCTCAGCAGGCATGGACTCTTCATAATTCTCCTGAAAAGAGTCTGCCCACTAAATTGCTGGAAATGATAAAGTCATTCGATGAAGATATGAAGTGAACAGTCCAATACACTAGAAACACATCACAGCCCTTTAACATGCACAATGGCATTAAAAAAAAAAGACTGCATCTTGACTCCAATTCTCTTCAGGGTCTACTTTCCCTTGCTCTTCAAACATGCATTTAGGGTTGCAATTGAAAGGATATGCCTTCACATTGGATCAGATGGTTGACGATTTAACCTCACTGAGGGCTAAAATGAAAATCAGAAAGGTCACTATAAGAGACTTGTTTTGTCGCTGATGTCACTGCAAAGGTCACTGAAAGTCAACAGGAGCTCCAAAGCTTGACGAATTGCTTCTCTTGGGCATGTAAGAACTTTGACCTCACAATAAGTCTATAAATGTGCAGGGTCAGGATGTGGATGCTGCACCAGTTATTACTATCGATAACTATGAATTGGTAGTGGTGTACCACTTCACATACCTAAGGTCTGCCATCAATGACAAACTCTCTTTTGACACAGAAATTGACAGCCATATTGGCAAAGCTGCAACCATTTTTGTCCCGCCTCACGACACGAGTTTGCGGAAACTCTAAATTCACAAGTGAGACAAACACTATAGTTTGTAGTGCTTGCGCCACCAGCACATGTATAGATGGCAGCGAGACATGGACAACCTATGCTAACCAAGAAAGAAGGCTCAATACCCTCTATCTACAATGTCTATACCACATCCTTGGTGTTTCTTTGAAGGACAAAGTGACAAATAGCAAGTTGCTGTCATGTGCTGGCCTTCAAAGCATGTATGCTCTGCTTAGACAATGTGGACTATGCTGGCACGGCCATTTTCACCTCTTGGAAGATAATTGCATCCCCGCAAAAGATAGTTTCTACAGGCAATTAAAAAAAAAAAAGTTAGTTGCGTATCCTTTACAGGACGTGGCAATCAACCCCAGCTTTTATTGGCTGTTTGTGATTTTTCTAGGCAATTTTTTCATTCAGTAGTTTGCCATTGCTTTCTGAACGGTACGGCGCTTATACCATTGTTAAAAATCCACACAAAGCGATCTGCTACCAAACCGCCTGCAGCAGGTTTCGAACCTGGTATATCTGGATTATGAAACTGCGTTCATATCCATTAGGCCACAGACGCCGACAGGCAATTAGCAGATGGAAAAAGAACAGCTGGGCGAGTGTCGTGACACATTCTAAATCCACATATATAAATTAAAAGGTAAATGTAAAGCCTAACACATAAATTCAATACAAGGAAAGAGAAATGGTAAAAGTACAGCGCTGTCACAATGGCGTACAAAAATCCCCCTTGTTTTATGCTTCGTCTGCATATTCTCACGCTTTCACGTTGATAGTAAAGCCTACTGCATCACTACACGCTTTCTACAATAAAACGTGTACTGCATTTCTAAGAAAACCTTGAGCTAGGCACACCGCGTAATGACCTAAGTTAATACTTCCATTAATTTCATTTTATACACGGCGTGATGAAAAGACAGATGAACTTAGGATAGAGAGAAGGGAGGGCTGAAAGCAGGAACGCATGCAACGCTAACACGCGTCTCGCGATATACAATTAATGCCACCCTCCCCAAGCGAAAGGCCAGAAGCAAAACTTTTTTTCAGATGGACAGTGATAAAAAAAACACTACCCATACGAGAGTTAGGTTTAAAAACCTGAAAAATTCTTATTGGGAAACATGACATTATACTGGTTTACGTTTGAAAGTCTGACAGTACCCAGACACCACATCGTATCGAAGTGAACAGGAGGTAGAAGAAAATGCACATTTTGAACGCAGTCACCTAGCTCCCTTAAAATTATATAATTGGGTTCCTTAGGACTTGCTGACAAAGAATATGTTAAACGTTACGCAAATAGTCTAGGAATTAACAAATTATAGCCAAAATAAACTGGTGGTGCTGTCAGACAACACCAAAATCAGAATTGCGCAGTGGCAGGTTTTGAAACCACCATTTTACGGGAAATGGGCCACCATGTAAAATCCTATTTGATTGGATAGAAGTAAATGTAAGGCTAAACCCGATTAGTCGGGCTACAAATACTAATTCTTTGTTGTTAGGGAAACGTGAGTAGGAGTACTTTTTTTGAAAAGCTGTGTAAACATGGCCCGATTGGTTAGACCCGCCAATATAGGCAATTAGGAGCGTCAGTTCAGTGCCACATGTTAAAATAAACTTACTAAGAAACAGTGCGTTGAGAGCCAGATCATATTTTTCTAAATAAAAGTCTGGGACAGAGGCAGATCGGAATTAGTGCCATTATTCATCGCCAGTCAACGTATCTGTGTATTATTTTCATGAATTGTGGTAAGCTTGATATATTCAATATCTTTTTAATGAAAATTGAATGTAAATTGATAATTTATGCCTGTATATGTGTGTGGTTCAGTGGCAAACATGAGGCAAGGCCTAAATATTGCTCCAACCTGAACAGGAGGTGTCGGAGAAAAGTAAAACTGCATGGAATTGCCAAACAGTACACTGACACCTATCTTATTGACTAGAAGGAACTAATGCTGGAATTGTAGAGGCGTAGTAACCATTTAGGAGGAGAATACTGGTGTAAATTGTTTCAGATGAAGATAGCAGTTGGCCTACCGCTCTGAACTCAGTGTTTGTTCTGTATTGTGTTCAGTGTAGAAATAGATTATAAATTAGATCTGAAGTAGGAGGTACAACCGTCTTGTTTCAGGGACTGTGGTCCTAGTTATTGAAGCAGCACCTGGTCTGAGTTTTGCTGAATCCAGAGGCTGACAGCATACTCCTTGGTCCAGATAGCGACCAGTGAGGTGTCTCCAGAACACAGGTAGCAATCGAGCAGAGGAGTATTTTCCTGCCGCCATCACGAAAGATAAGATTCTGTGGCCAGAGTAGCTCAACATTATGTGCCCCCTCAAAAATTGACATTTTGTTAACTACAGAGGGACAATTAATTGGTTCAAATGACAGGAACTGTGAAAGTTTCCCAATACTATTTCCCCAATAATCAAACACTTGAAGTCATGATGAAAAACAACAACCAAGCTTGAACAAAACCAGTATTACCTCATATTACTACTGCACAAATTACACATATAGAATAATAATAATAAACTATGTCAATACAAAGTTCATATATATAAACTGTGTAAATAATACTTGTAATTACATTTGATTGTGATTCCTGGTTCACTGTGTAGTTGAATCAGGATATCCATTATTGACAAGAATTAATACATATATTTTTAAACTTAATCACTTGACTCATTTAAGATAGTCTTATAGAGTGTTATATACATATATTGGGGTCCTGTCCGGGATTTTGAATCTTTCCCTATTATAAATATTGGGGGGTAATTCACTTCAGGGAATAATAAAAATTAAAAAGGTATCCTTGGGTGAAAATAAATAACGTTGAGCTCTCAGTGCCTGTGGTTGTCATTGGATATTTAGTTAGAAATTGTATTGTTTAGTTAGACATTGTTTACATTTACCTGTTAGAAAATGGCGGACCTGGCCAAATTTTGATCTGCTGCTGTGCAGACTGCTAAAGAGTTAGGAATGGACGGGCGAAATATGATTGCGTATGTCACTGCTGAATGTGACAAATATATTGAACGGGAAGAAAGAAGATTAGAAAAAGAGGCTGAAAGAAAGTTAGAGGCTGAAAAAGAAATTAAGAGGTTGCAGATTGAGGCTGAGGCTAAGAGGTTGCAGATTGAGGCTGACAAAGAGGCTAAGAAATTGGAAGCCGAGGAAAGAAGACAGACTGCAGAGAGGGAAGCAGAAAAGGAGGAGAAGAGATTACAAAGGGAACATGAGTTACGACTAAGGGAGTTTTGAGTTTCAAGGCCATGCTCCTGAAAATGGTGCCAGTCCCTTTACCTCCGATGCTACTGCTAGTCAGGGAGCCTCAACCTCAGCTATGAACTTTCATTTAGATCACTTTGTTGAGAAAGACGATGATATTGAGAGCTATCTAAATAGATATGAACTATTAGCTACCACGTATGGGTTAGAGAGAGAAAGGTGGAGCTTAAAGTTATCTCAAGGGCTTCGTGGGGCAGCTTATGAAGTTTTTGCCAAAATGAGCGGAGGTGATCAAGAAAATTATGACATGCTAAAGCAGGCTCTTTTGTTAAGATATGAAAAGAACGCAGAATTTTATAGGAAAAAATTTAGGAATGCTAAATTACTGTCAGGTGAAACCTCTCACAAGTTCTCTGCACGGTTAGAGACATACTTGGAGAAATGGACTTCTCTGGGGAAAACCCAAGATCTTAAGGAAATGGTCCTTATAGAACAATTAAGAGAGTCCATGGCTCCAGACCTGAGAAAGTTTCTCATGGAACAAGGTGCATAGAGGCTGGGTGAGTTACTAAATGTTGCAGAAAGGTATCAAGCCGCTCAGGCAGAGGTATCAGGTAATAAAAAGAAACAGGTAGATAATTTTAAGGCACCACAGAACTTTAATAAATTTGATCCTAGAGATCAAAACAAAGGTAAGCACCAGTTTGATAGGCCACGGTATGACAATAAAAATAAAACCCCACAATTCGATGAAAGGAAATATGATGAAAGAAAATCTTTCAACCAAGGAAGGAGGTGGTGTAAAAATTGTAAGATGAACAATCATGACACTGACCGTTGCAGAAGGAACCCTATAGTTATGGCCACCCTTCAGGTCAGGTCGACCTCAAGACAGGAGGAGGATATTATGTTAAATACCACTCCAGAAGAGATGAGGAAGGCACAGGCTGGGGATAAGACCCTCAAGCCTTGTTTCAGGAAATTGTCAACTTGTCATACAACTCCAGGCAAGGGAGATTTTTACACGAAGAACAAGTTGATTTATAGGAAGGCCGGAACTAGATCCCATGGTCACGGACAGTTGGTTCTTCCAAAGAGATATAGGGCAGACTTAATAAGGAGCCTACATGTGAAACAAGATGGGGACCATGAGAAGATAGGTACCATCATCCAAAAGGTGGCTCACAATTATTATTGGCCCAAGGCAAGGTGGGACATTGAGAATTTTGTAGAAAGGTGTAGCATAGCACATGAGGGAACACCCACAAGTGGGAACATTGATCAGGACCTGGACACGCCACGGGGCAACCTTAGGCCTGACAATATAAAGAAAAATAAATTTGATAAAGTGGACCAAATGGAATGGGAAGCCCCTTTTCACGGACAAGCTTCAATTAACTGTTTTACAATGGCCACTATGCAGAGAGTGCAAAAGGATGTCTTACCCTAGGATAAGCCGAAAATCCCTCAATCGGACTTAAACAAACTGGAGGAAGAAGATGTAGAGAGGAAATCTCTCATTAAGAATTCTAAGTGGGGAGATAGCCCCAAGAAAAGAATTGGTAGCGGTCGTTTTGTGCATGATAATTCTGGGAGGAAAAATCATCACTATAGCGCTTCGAGTGGAAGAGACCATACCGGTGCATGGACAAATAGGTCCACAAAATTAAAGGTCCATATGTAACGCTGTTAAGAACGTGGACTGATGAAAAGGCAGAGGAAAATATTACATCCTCATACCAATATGTGAATGAGCTGACCACTCGTTTAAAAACTGGCTGGAAACTTGCCAATGAAAATTTGAGATTGGCCAGGAAGAAACATGCTGCCTATTTCAACAGGAAGGCTAAAGACAGAGATTTGGCTGTGGGAGAGAAGGTACTGCTTCTTCTCCCCGGTAGTCAGAATAAGTTACAAATTGGATGGCAAGGTCCATATACAGTTCTAGAAAAGGTGTCTAGAACCAATTATAAGATAGACAAGAAGGGGAAAGAAAAAATCTATCATGTGAATCTCCTGAAGAAATATTTGGAAAGAGAACATCAGGAAGAGACACACTTGTTGACCTTGTCCATTGCAATGGAGATGAAAAAGGAACCACTTTCATCATTTTAATATCCATTACACCCCTGTGAGACAGCGGCACAGGTGAAAATCAGTACACATTTAACGAAAAATCAGAAAGAGAGAGTGCAACAGGTTCTAGATAATCATACAGAGGTGTTAACGGACCGACCGGGGCATACAAACTTATTGGAATATGATATGAAACTGATAGACCCCACACCTGTCTGTATGAAACCCTATTCGATTCCTTTTGCTAAGGAGAAAGCTTTGAAGGAAGAGATAGACTATTTGTTGAAGGAAGGAATTATTTCACACAGTGAATCTTCGTATAGTTCCAGTGTTGTACTCTTAAGGAAACCCTCTGGAGAACATAGACTCTGTATTGATTACAGGAGACTAAATGCTATTACAGAAGGACAGGTGGATCCATTGCCGGATACAAATCAGTTGTTTGCCAGGCTAAATAAAGCTAAATATTTCTCAAAAGTGGATCTGAGTAAAGGATACTATCAGATTCCAGTAAAGCCTGAGGTTAGACCATACCTAGCGTTTAGTACCTCAGAGGGACACTATGAGTTTAACAGATTGCCATTTGGATTGAAGAATGCGCCTAGTGTCTTCTCTAGAATGATGAGAAAATTATTGGACCCTCTGAATAATCCATGCATCACAAATTTCATGGATGATATCCTTATAGCAACAGAAACATTTGAGGAACACATTGACTCTCTGAACATGCTGTTAATCGACTTAGAGAAGCGAATTTAACAGCCCGACCAACCAAATGTTGCGTTGGATGTAAAGAATTAGAATTCTTGGGACACACAGTCCATCCGGGAAACATGACCCCTGACCCCAAGAATTTAGAGAAACTAAAGAAAGCCCCGAGACAACAAACCAAGAAAGACGTGAGATTCTTTGTCTCATTATGTGGTTTCTACCAAAAGTATATCAAAAACTTTAATTCCATATGTGCACCGTTAACTGATTTGACCCGTAAAGGAAATCCAGATCGAATTACATGGACACCACAATGTGAATTGGCTTACCAGGAATTGAAGGAAAAGCTTACAAGCAAACCTATTTTGAAACTACCTGACTTAAGTCAAGAATTCATTGTAAGGACTGATGCCAGTAATATTGGGTTAGGTGCGACTCTGCTACAGAAATCAGATGCATTGGATGGGGAATTAAGCCCAGTGGCATATGCTAGCAGAAAGTTGAATAAAGCTGAAACCAATTACTCAACTAGCGAAAAAGAATGTCTTGCAGTAATATGGGCGATAAAGAAATTCAATATTTATCTGTATGGGAAGGCATTTAAGTTGCAAACGGATCACAAACCCTTGTCGTTTCTAGCGCAGGCTAGACATGAAAATTCTAGATTATTCCGTTGGTCATTACTGATGCAGCCATTTGAGTTTTGCATAGAGTATATATCTGAATAGACAAATCTGGGAGCGGATTTTTTAAGCCGCCATCCGTGTGATGAGAATCACCGTAAGCCCCAGAAATAATAATAAATTTCTCTATGTGTATATAGAATTATAGACTGACATATAACGTCTGTTTTAAGAGGGGAGAATTTGTCGTGACACATTCTAAATCCACATATATAAATTAAAAGGTAAATGTAAAGCCTAACACATAAATTCAATACAAGGAAAGAGAAATGGTAAAAGTACAGTGCTGTCACAATGGCGTACAAAAATCCCCCTTGTTTTATGCTTCGTCTGCATATTCTCACGCTTTCACGTTGATAGTAAAGGCTACTGCATCACTACACGCTTTCTACAATAAAACGTGTACTGCATTTCTAAGAAAACCTTGAGCTAGGCACACCGCGTAATGACCTAAATTAATAGCCTGACAGTACCCAGACACCACATCGTATCGAAGTGAACAGGAGGTAGAAGAAAATGCACATTTTGAACGCAGCCACCTAGCTCCCTTAAATTTATATAATTGGGTTCCTTAGGACTTGCTGACAAAGAATATGTTAAACGTTACGCAAATAGTCTAGGAATTAACAAATTATAGCCAAAATAAACTGGTGGTGCTGTCAGACAACACCAAAATCAGAATTGCGCAGTGGCAGGTTTTGAAACCACCATTTTATGGGAAATGGGCCACCATGTAAAATCCTATTTGATTGGATAGAAGTAAATGTAAGGCTAAACCCGATTAGTCGGGCTACAAATACTAATTCTTTGTTGTTAGGGAAACGTGAGTAGGAGTACTTTTTTTGAAAAGCTGTGTAAACATGGCCCGATTGGTTAGACCCGCCAATATAGGCAATTAGGAGCGTCAGTTCAGTGCCACATGTTAAAATAAACTTACTAAGAAACAGTGCGTTGAGAGCCAGATCATATTTTTCTAAATAAAAGTCTGGGACAGAGGCAGATCGGAATTTGTGCCATTATTCATCGCCAGTCAACGTATCTGTGTATTATTTTCATGAATTGTGGTAAGCTTGATATATTCAATATCTTTTTAATGAAAATTGAATGTAAATTGATAATTTATGCCTGTATATGTGTGTGGTTCAGTGGCAAACATGAGGCAAGGCCTAAATATTGCTCCAACCTGAACAGGAGGTGTCGGAGAAAAGTAAAACTGCATGGAATTGCCAAACAGTACACTGACACCTATCTTATTGACTAGAAGGAACTAATGCTGGAATTGCAGAGGCGTAGTAACCATTTAGGAGGAGAATACTGGTGTAAATTGTTTCAGATGAAGATAGCAGTTGGCCTACCGCTCTGAACTCAGTGTTTGTTCTGTATTGTGTTCAGTGTAGAAATAGATTATAAATTAGATCTGAAGTAGGAGGTACAACCTTCTTGTTTCAGGGACTGTGGTCCTAGTTATTGAAGCAGCACCTGGTCTGAGTTTTGCTGAATCCAGAGGCTGACAGCATACTCCTTGGTCCAGATAGCGACCAGTGAGGTGTCTCCAGAACACAGGAAGCAATCGAGCAGAGGAGTCTTTTCCATCCGCCATCACGAAAGATAAGCTTCTGTGGCCAGAGTAGCTCAACATTATGTGCCCCCTCAAAAATTGACATTTTGTTAACTACAGAGGGACAATTAATTGGTTCAAATGACAGGAACTGTGAAAGTTTCCCAATACTATTTCCCCGATAATCAAACACTTGAAGTCATGATGAAAAACAACAACTAAGCTTGAACAAAACCAGTATTACCTCATATTACTACTGCACAAATTACACATATGGAATAATAATAAAAAACCATGTCAATACAAAGTTCATATATATAAACTGTGTAAATAATACTTGTAATTACATTTGATTGTGATTCCTGGTTCACTGTGTAGTTGAATCAGGATATCCATTATTGACAAGAATTAATACATATATTTTTAAACTTAATCACTTGACTCATTTAAGATAGTCTTATAGAGTGTTATATGTGTGTGAGTGTCACAGTGTTGTAAAGTGTTGTAGAATAAATTAAATTGTTTATCTGTCTGTTGTTGTTGTGACTTACACTTCATCATTTTCATAACCCTAGACATTTAACGTAGTCATCACAATATTCCAGAATAATTCTGACTGAGGTATAAATGTGGTAGCAAGTAAGGTCATCTGTAATACACCACAATTATTAGATACAGATACCTTCACAGCTGATCTCAGTCAGTACACTAAGTCCCCTATAAATATTTATAACATTCCACTTTACCACAGCGAGTGCAGCTGAGTTTCAAAGATTTGTGCAATTGAGACATGTTGGCACTGGATATAAATCATACAGCCTGTGAGGATACAGCTGCGGATCACACAGACTGGCGATGCTCCCTATGATGCCACCTCAGAATTGGCGAAAAGAAATTCTTACAACAAGCAGAAGAGAAAAGAGCATGCTCAAAGGTAGACCAGGAAATAAAAAGCAGCTGAGGGCTATCACCCTCAATGGCACATTTCCATAGTCAGTTATGACTGAAAAGGTCTACTCGTACTAGTTAAAGTTTGGTTAACTTCGGAAACTTTAAAAATCATTGGGATAAGACAGCAAAAATTAAAAGAAAGAAAACGGAAGCAAAGTCTCATAAGCTGAAGGAAATATATAGGGAACAGTAAAGTCAGCTGAGCAAGGAAATACAATGTCAAACTCGAGCTGACAAACGAACACCTCTAGATAACCTTGCAATACAGATAGAAGAAGCAGCACAGAGGAATGAGTTAAGCACAACATACAAAATCACATAAGGGATCAGTCTTTGCCTTTTGTAATTCCCCAGGTTACGAGTTTTCACTCTTTGTCCCTATAAGGGATCAGTGCAAAGTGGGGAACAAATGCATTACCGTACACTAGTTATAGACAAGCTCGGAAATCTTATCACTACACAACAAGGACAAGAAGCAGGATGAACAGAACACTTCAGAGAAATACTAAATGAGGCACCTCCAGAGTCACAGTAGAACATTCCTGGGGCTGAAAATGACCTACTTTTAAATACAAGATAATTAACAAGGGGAAGAGTTAGGGTTCGGGTTAGGGAATCATCACAGCAAAACATCATCAGAATTGGGAGGGAGTGCAGCGCTTCGATCAACGGGAAAGCAAAGCTAGAAAAGGATCATTACAGAAATGATCATACAATGTGAGTCTGTACTCCGTGGTGAGAAATCAGGATGAAGCTTCTCGGCTAGAGTAAAGGGAAGGGAAGGGTCGTCGCCGAACATAGCGGAACTTACATGACAACAACCCAAGGATTATAATGGAGATAGAAACTTCTACCACAACCCTGAAATGGCTGTCTGAAACTCCATTAACAAGGGCAGCTATTGTGTCAGACTCAGTCCATGCATTGCAAGGTACAAAGTGAATGACTCCGGCATCAGTGGAAAATATCTATAGAACCATTGAATATTCAGGAACTGATGTGAATCTACTGTCATGGTCATGCACGTGTATACGGCAATAAGAGAGCTGACAGACTAACTTTGAGAGCACCTACAGTGAGTACACTGGATATGAATAAGGGAGAAAAAACAAAGACAATTACTGATCACTTGTTGGAGAAAAACACTGCAACAGATGATTCAACAACAACAACAAGATTACTGGAGTTGAGCTTTTGTGAAATTAGCAGAGATGTACACATAAGAGGATGCATCCGTCGTGTATACAACCAACGCACTGCAGGAACCAGTTAGCGCTCATATCCTTCGACGTTTGCTAAGGGAGACTGGGCACCTTTGGGTTTGCGTTGAGTAAAATGTGGTCAATTCTGATAAACAATAACAAGGAAGAAGTACATATTATACTAGTATTTTTTCTGCTAAATACTCTAGACACAATTTTATTTCTTTTAAATTATATGTTAATAGTTTATGTGGTCTGTTAGAGCAAATTTCTCAATTTACAATCGGCACGACCCTCAGGTTTGTATCCAGCCCACGGGCATATTCGGGACCAAACAGGTAGGATCAATCCATTGTTTAAATCCCAGTAAGGAAAATATTTCATATTCCTCCCCCAGAAATAAATTTTAAGCGAAACCTACAGGTATAAACGGTAAAAAAGACAAGATATAGCAAAATGCCAGCGGTTACTAGGTCCAAAACAGTTAACATAGGGAAAAAGAAGTCGTATGCAGATATCTTGAAAACTTACAATAAAAGACCAGAAATGAGAAGCCAGGTAAGACCAGCAAAAAGAAACAAAATGAATTCAAAAGTTCAGCCAAAGGAGGAAAACAAAAGAGAAAATAAAGAATATACTAAACAAACAAAAATCACAAAATCAAGAACAAAATATAGAACAACAACAAACGAAAATCGACAACAACCATGACAATCTGAAAGAAAACCAAAACAGGGTGCATAATGAGCCTGAGGTCCCCAGGGTGAAAGTAACTCAGGTAGCAGGCACTCGGGTGAACTTAATTGCGCTGCCTGATGATAAAGTGAAAAACATCATGGAAACTCTCAAATAGACCCACAAAATTCCCCACATCAAATAAGGTCATCTATGCACACAAAGGACACAAAAGAAGCTACATCACCACAGCAGAAGGAAAAAAAAAACACAAGAGAGATAGAGAAATTTAAAAAGCAGAAGAAAAATTAGAATGCATCAAAAAAGCCCAACAAGAAATGAAACAAGATATCACCAAAATAACTGAACAAGAAGCAGAACACAAAGAGCTGATAGAGAGAAACAGATCAAGAATACAAATTAAAAGCCAAGAAAAAGTACAAGAACAAAATAAAATATGTGAAGTCCAACATCAAACGGACACATAGAAAGAACAAGTTGATAAAAACATTGAGGAATTCAAACAGTTCCTTGATTCATTAGACCAGTTCAAACTAATTTTGTTAGTAGAAGGAGAAGGAACAACAGAAGTGATTGCGTCATTAATAGGCTGGACTGCCCATGGTAAATTTCAGGTGTTATGTCTTGCGGTTCGCACTAATGACCCGTCATCGAAGCATCAATTTTTTGGTGATGCCTAGATGGCAGGGAGGATAGTGTGATTCGCTTGCATAGCTCGGCGGGGTTGTCGCACGGAAGGTCCTGGGTTCGAGTCCTGGGTAAGCCACTCAAATCTGTTGTTTTTCTGTATTCTAGTGTTCTACTTCTTTATTTCTTACGAGTGCCTGAAAACATACCTATATGTTTGTCTAATGTTTATTTTCTGTCAGATATTACGTTAACACATCGGGCCAATGCCATGAGTACCAAGATATACGCATCAACATGATGGACATGTGTGGAGGAACTGGTACATATTGATGCTCAAAAACAGAAATTAATCACTTTTGTGGATATAATACAATGGTGCCACACTGGGAACCCAGGAAACCAGACACAGGCTATGACCTGGTAGAAATGCTGAATAAAATAGGTAATACAGAAAGTTTTAAAATACAGCCACGAAATATATATGCAACAACTATCAAATAACAGCATTACACGGATAGGTCCAAGGGAGAAGATGACAAATTATGGATAATAGTTAGTCGCATAGCAAAAGCAGCTGTAGGCAGTACAGTGGTAGAGATATGAGCATGATTTTGAAATGAAGTATAAAATCTCAATAAATACAAGGACATTAGGAAAAATGCCTATGCCTTCTTGTAATACGATAGATACATTTCATTTTCATTTGATTAATAAATAAAAATATGTCAATTTGTTATTTATTTAATTAAAGTACCAGTCCCAAATTTACAAGTCAGGCCCGTGGCGGATATTTTCGTAATAATAAGGCCCTCACTCTTAAAAGAGTTGTGCAGGTCTGCTCTAGAGCATGTTCTGTTCTGATAGCTTGGGTACAATCACATGTTGGCACAGAGAAAAATGAAATGACGGCTAAAGATGCCAAGAAAAGTAGATCTAATAAAAGCCAAATAATAATGTGAGGATGAATAAAACACAGAACACAAGATTAATTAAATGAATAATAACTGTCGAATGGACAGTGGCGTTTGATGGAAGTCTCGAGGGCAGACATGCGTATAAACTGTTCAGGTCTCCAACAAGAACGTGTCATTCATTCATTCATAACCCGCCACTCCCAAAGGAGCATAGGCCTTCAACAAACACATGCCAAGTCCTCCTGTCACGTGCCATCATCTCAAGTTCTTTCCACGTTCTCCTCATCATTTTCACCTCTGTTTCCAGCTCTCTTCTGAATGTGCTTCTTGGTCTACCTCTGCCTCTCTAGCCCTGTGGGTTCCAGAACAATGACTGCCTTGTAATGCTATCAACAGGTTTCCTTTTTATTTTTTAATTTAAAAAACCCGAAGAACGTGTCAGGTATTTAAAAATAAAAAAAAACACTCCTAGCAATAAGAAACGTCTTAGACTGCAGCTATAGTGGTTAGTGCACTGGCTTCCTAGCTCAGTGGTCTATGGTTCGATCCCCAGATGATGTGGGATTTTTTAAGGCCGCAAAAGGCTCCTGGGTCGACCCAGCCCCAATTGGGTACCAGAGCAACTTCTGGGAAGGTTAAGGCGGCCGGCGTGATGCTGACCACATCACCCCTAGTGTGCCGATGGTCATGAAAATTTGGGACTAACACCATATTCCCCCAATATGCCTCAATGGGCGTGTAACTGGATTCCCCCCCCCCCCCCTAGACTGCAGCTAGGAATGGGATGTTTTAAATAGAAAATTCTTACTCTGCAAAATGTCTTCTTCTTGTTCCGCTTCTTTTTTTCTTTTTTTTTTTTTTTTTTGTTTAACTGTCATGCCTGGTGGTGTAGGAGACCATTTCTGTCTTCAACTTCCTGTCTCCTGTACAATTTATCAATTTGGTTATTTTCTTGTTTCCATGCCATGATGTCAATCTGTCCAGTACCTTATTTGTCGACACAGGAAACTCATCCGAAGGTCAATCTTTATATAACGTTCACACTTTAATTCACTTCAATTCGACGGTCCATCCCTGAGGGATTAATTGAGTCACAAACGTGACGGTTCCACATTTGATCCCAGGTGAAGGCTATCAACGGTGTACATGATGGGAGTAATTCTTTACTATTAGTCAGAGCAACAGACTTGCACGGATATGTCCAGAGAAGACGGCCGAATTTTTCCGAGTCATAGTCTGATAACGATGTCTGAATTACTCGGATAAGCAAGTCAGATAATCCCGCAATCTGGGAAGACAGGTTGAAATGTGAGAGATGTAACTTGACCAAGTAATAATCGGATGTTTACAGCCCAATTTTAGAAAAGTAACGTTTGAAATTTTGCACTAGATGAGTCATGCAAAATATCCATCATAAAGTTGCCAAAATTTAAACATTCAAATAAGATTGGCTGGCACTTTGAGGCGCGAATAACAATTGCATCAAAAGGCGTTTGTCTCAACAGCCCGGAAAAGCGGGGGTAGAAAATCGACAATAAAATGTAGAACATTCTTTCATACGGGACTGCATTCTATAAATCGTCACCAGTAGACAGCGGACTGGAGCCAGGAAAAAATAAAGTGGGACTCTGAATTTATCAGGAACGGACAAACACGTATTAGAGCATTTTTTACCTGCTGAAAAACTCGCCAAATATTAATACGGAAAACAGACTCCTACAGAACAACCACTACACAAAGTCACAGAGGATTTCTTAAATAAGAAAATCCGAGACGTGTGTTCGAGGCGACGGTATTAAATCGCCGAGTCTATTCTACTGAACCAGAAGTCTAAAACTTTTCGTAGATTACTAGGGTAAGTTGTACACAACTTTCTATACTTTGAATTTTATATGTGTACACTTGTTAGTGGTGTTAAAGATTCATGTAAGCTGGCAACCTCAACCTGTGAAAAGGATACTGTAACAGTCCGTTGTAACAGTCTAGTGTTGCGTTGTAGAAACAGATTAGTATAGCCCCATCAACTGGGCACCTGATGTAACACTCTGTTTCGCCGACTGTTTATTACCAGATGTTAAAGTCTGTTTGCTCGTGTGAATTCTGGTATTTGTACCATGTTGAAGTGTCGCTGAGTGGGTGTGTCGTTTATCACCTGGATAGTGTAACATGGACGTGAATCTAGGTCACCAGCGTGAGGCACTGCCAGGATGTAGTGCAGTCACACACACAAACAGCATACATGTTTTCTCAGGTGTGTAGAACAAAGGATAAGGTGTTGTAGTGAGTACTGGTGTGTGTATACAGCAGATCGAGAACGCGAAGTTGTATAGGCTCTTATTTAGGAACACACAAACTCACTCCACCACACGTAGAAGTCATAGATGTGGTTAATGCAGATGACTTTCTCTTCAACATTTATTACAGCAATAGTACGTTGACGGACAACACTGTCAGTAGAACAAGGAACATGGACATTTCATGTGTAGTAATGCATATAACCATCGAGCATAATCACCCTGCATAGCTCGTATGTATGATGCTAGTAACATTGGCTTGATAATATATATATATATATATATATATATATATATATATATATATATATATATATATATATATATATTCTCATACTGTAGCTCAGAGCCGCTGACTAAACGCGTCAGGTAGTCTTGTGACAAATATAGTTGCTTAATATCGAAGTCTGTGAACTTGTTAATAAAGTCAAGACTTCATCTGGCTTCTCCAGCTAGACACTTCTTCTGCTCAAAGATATAGGCGGTAATGGCGGGCCTCATAATGATTGATGAACAACTGTGTATTTTCATAGGCAGGCATTATCTTCCGTGCCGAAACATACCTCCATAATGCGGATTTCATATAAATATACGTTCATTGTGCTTCTGTAAAGTAATTCGACGAATATACTTAGTTAGCTACGTCAAGCACACATAATGGACTCTGGATCCCAAGAACTGTGAGCGCTACTCACAGGTTCAGACTAAATGTTCTGCAATCTTGGCATAATAATAAAGTTTATTTTACCTTGGACAGAATCCGAGAAATACACAAATAACCACTGTCGTCATTCTAGACGAACAGAATAACTCTGGGGAGAATCACTAAGATCACAGTTACACTGAAGACTATCTTTCCCCCAGATAATGCAGAGAAGAAACAACGGACATCTTGTCCGGTCAGAAAACCAGCTCATCAGTCCCAGACGGAAGTCTTCTCGGTTCGCGCTAAAAACTAGCGCATGCGTAGACAGAACAGATTTGAAAACAGTTAACCGGCCCTCTTAAGACAGATCAACCACAAAGAATAAACACAGGGAAGATAACCCCAAATCAACCTGTCCCAGAGAGTTAACATATAGTTCTCTACCTTCGATCGTCAAAAGTATTAAATAGATTTACGTCTTATGAAACCGTCAAAACGACAGCAACAGATACATTCACGAATCACCACAGGAAGTGCTGATTATTGCTTCATGCGGGTTCTCTCAGAGACCCAAAAGCAAAAGCAAACCTCCAGACTCTGAATGGAGCAGGGATTGAGTGATGATTACATAAACTTGTGTACCGTATATTATCTTTTTTTGAATAAATGTAAATGGTATATGTTGTTTTAGGCACAAGCCACTACTGTCCAGTCAAAAAATTGTCATTAGATTAACTAAAATAATGGTGATTTTTCATCGCATCCCCGAGTTAGATAATATACGCTCAGGGAGATTAAATATCTGAGAGAAAAAAAATGATTGGCGGACAGTATGGAAGGCGCCTGATTTACAGTAGCAGCACAAAGATTTAACAGCGGAATTTGTTCTTTTTATTCCGTCTAAAGTTTATGGTACCCTCACGAGATGACCCAACTAATTGAGGCACGACCCGAAGGGACCATTTGCTGTACTATAATTCTGTGGTTTGAAGCTCGAGATCAATCATTGACGATTCTTGCTGTGACCGTGAGGAGACATTTCCTGATTGACCTGGAGACGTGCCCTCGCCACAGAAATGCACCTACGGAGAAGCAGCATCAACGCACCAACATTTTGGTGCGAAAACAACATTTTGGTGCGAAACAACATTTTGGTGCGAAACAACATTTTGGTGCGAAAACAACAGATTTTATCCTTAAAACCCGACCTAAATTCTATGAAGACAAATATCTTCTAAGAATTACTATTTCATATTTATTTACAACTGTTACAGTAATTGATTCTTCTTCTTCTTTGATCCACTGTCACTGAGCGTCAGCTCTTGGTGACCTTGATGCCATTATATGGTACTGCGCTGTTCGTATAAGCTGTTCTGAGCTGCCATACAGTGTATTGTCTATGGATGGGTTGTGTGGTAGCAGTTGTTGTCTCAGTCCCTGTAGTGCAGGGCACAGTAGTAGGTGGTGTTCTACTGTCTCCATCGGGTTAGGGCAGTGTCTACATCTTTCTATTATTAAATTGATTATTAAATTTGTATATGTTAATTTTGACAAATCCATAGTTGAATTAATCATTACAGTGAGTTAGGTACGTATATGAGACTTAATTTGAATATATATATATATAGTACTAACTATACCTGAAGTGCCAATACTAAGAAGAATAACAATAATACTAATAAGAGGAATCTCGCTGGATTGACACCAGCTGGGGGCTTGAACGAGCTGAAATTAAATTATTGCATAAATCGTTCACAAAAGTTGACGGCAGATACTAGAATTAACATTTGCTCCGCATGTGCAGCATTGTTCTTGCTTTCTTCATATCTTGTGAACTTCCTTGAGATAGAAGCATCATTATCCTTCTATCTACAACTTTGCCAAAAGTAATCTTGTGCTAAGGTAGACACCTTTGAAGACCCGCATTAGTTACACTTGAGTTTTGGCCACAGCTGAACAACTACTGCAGAGATAACGGGAGGCAATCCGTGACACAATGTAACCATCTATTTGAATATATTGACCTGTTTTAAAACTGTTTTAAAACTGTTTTAAAACTGTTCCGTTTACTTTGATAGTGCATTCGGCGGAAATCACTTCTTTGAAACGATCATTACTTTTGTCTTTTGGCTATTAATGCTGAGGCCTTTATTTTCACATTTTATCACTATTGTGCACACATCCCTGCCAGTCACCCCATTATTACTTGCCCAAACGTTCCTATTTGGCTGCTAATTCTTATAACTGCTGTTTGTTGCCAGTACATGTTCTTTACAGACTCACTATCATCACTACAAGCACAAGAACACCCAGGTTAATGTAGCCGGCCAGACATAAAGGAAGAAATTCAAGCAATTAATACATCACTAGGGAACAGATGATGTAGTGTGAGGCTAGTGTGGTTTCCAGCACACATATGTATAGCTGGTAACGAGTTGGCAGACCAGACTTCCAAATATGGAAGAATAAGTAAAAACAAAATAAGAGCAGGACTTGGAAAATCGGAGATTAAGAGCCAAGTGAAGCTAACCATAAATGAGGAATGGAAGACAACATAGAAGGACAGTAGTAAAGGCAGACAAGCATTCAAAATTCTGAAAGAACCAACAAGGACGTGCAAGGTCAGAGAAGAATTAATGGTACCCTCGAACAAAAAGCTGTAGTGTCTCCGTCTCTGTGCAGCATACTGTATGATAGAGGAACAACACTGCCAAGAATGTCAAGAAGAAGATGACATAGGCCACTTCCTGATCCACTGTAAAAAGTACGAACAGCGAGGCTTGAATTAAAAACATACTTTAGAAATCACAATATAGACATGACAGGTGATAAGGTGTTAAGTATTGATGCCCCAGGGGAAGCCCAGCCAATCCTCAAACGATATATACACAAAACACAGGACAACATATACGGTTAATAACAATGACAATATTAGTAAGAACAATAACAATAATAGGACTTCATGAAAAAATCTCAACCAAATAGAAATTAATCAACAAAAACTAACAAACCATTAATGAAAAACAAAATTATTGACTACTCATAGTGCAAGGAAAGACAAAGAAGTAACAAACAAACAAAAAACAAAACTTAAAAAGAAGAAATACTTACATAAATTTAAAAATATCAACTGCAAAAGACAATAGTTAGCTAAATACAAAACTAAATATAAAGTTACATTAAATACTCTAATTATAACCGAATCTTAGGTTGAACAGGGTAGACTAAGACGGTGGAAGAGCAGAGGCAATAATGGTCAGCTGTTAAGTGCCCTCTCATCTTCCTCATCACCTTTAAAAAAAAAAAAAAAAAAAAAAAAAAAAAAAAGGTAGGCAGTAAAGAGACAGTCCTTCTGTTGATCATTACTTTTTTATATAGTAAATGTTGCTAAATATAACGAGACGTGGCTGGCTGTCATATATTACATATTATGAAGCATAATCACTAAGCCGGAACATACTGGATACATAACGACATGTTTAATCGACCATCTTAGAAAACAGGAAGTAGTAAGAAGGGAAACAGAAGAGTTAGCCTAAGGGCAAGTAACTCTAGTGGAAACAATATATACATCAACATCCCCCCCCCTTCGTTATGAGTGAACAAAGTCATTCATCCAAGAGGGTTTCTTGCGATCTCTTTGAGGTCTCTTGGGCTAGATGGTAGGAGAGAATGTTTCTGTTCTTTGCTAGCTTTCCCAGGACTAGAAGTAGTTGGAGTTGAAGGATTATCTTCTGGAGAATTAGAACTGTTCACTTCATTAGTGTTCTCCATGTCTGGCAAAACAACCTGTTTGCTCGGGTAGAACTGGAGAGGAGAAATCAGTTTCCAAGTCCGCGGGATCAGGTGTGAGCTGGTGAGACAACTTGGACAGATCATGAGCAGTTTTATCATGAAACGTCTTCACTGATCTGTTTCTCTTGCCTCTACTTTCAATAACTCTACTGTGAGATGCAACGGGTTTCACTGCAGAAGGTATCAGCGTACGCAGTTTCCTGTTGAACAGTATTTCTGCTGGACTTTGATCAAACCCTTGTCTCGGCGTATTACGAAGTTCAAGTAGTGCCTCATATGCATCTGTATTGTCCTGAACAGTCTTTCTCATCATACCCTTGATGAGTTTCACAGCAGATTCAGCTAATCCATTGGCTTTATGGTGACCTGGTGCTGATTTAACATGAAGTATTCCCCATCTAGCAGTAAATGATCTGAACTGTGCAGACGTAAACTGAGTACCTTGGTCAGATACAATAACTTTAGGGACACCATAACGAGCAAAATGAGACTTCAATTTCCTGATGACTAACTGTGCTGTCATTGTAGGTAGAAAGTCTACTTCAATGAAGTTGGAGAAGTAGTCAATCAGGACTAAATAATATCGGCCTTCTATAATAAAGATGTCAGTGCCAACTTTCTCCCAGGGTGATAAACCTCTTGAGTGTTGGTTTAAAGGTTCTTTAGTATTCCTTGCCTTCGTTTCTTGACATTCTGGACAACTGTCAGCTATCTGTCGAATCTCAGCCGTCATGCCGATCCAAAACAGACAACTTCTGGCCCGGCGCATCATGCTGTCAAATGCAAGATGAGCAGCGTGTAGCTTCTGCTTGATTTCAGGCCTCAGTGCTTTTGGGATAAGAATACGCTCTCCTTTAAGTATTATGCCTTGTTCTGTTGTCAGCGTATCACGAATGTCAAAATAAGGCATAAGCTCAGCTGGTACATCAGACTTTCTTTTAGGCCACCCATCCAAAATGGTCGACTTCAACCTCTGGAGCACGCTGTCTTTGAGAGTTTCAGCTTTAATCTTTTCCATCATCACATCTGGTATTTCAGGTAATCTTACAGGTGCATCAGCTCTTGCATTGCTCTCTCTATCAGCTAAGGAATCCAATGTGACATTATGAATACAAACTCTGGACAGTGTGTCGGCTATAAGAAGATCGGAACCTTGTACCCATTGGAATTCAAAGCCATATCGATGGCTGCGCATCAATAAATTCTGCAGTCTTCGGGGAATTTGACTCAGAGATTTCTTAACGATGGCTGCCAAAGGTTTATGGTCGTTGATGACTGTAACTTTCCTTCCATAAGTGTACTGGTCAAAGCGTTCCAAACCATATACAACAACTAAGAGTTCCTTCTCAATTTGAGCCAAGCGTTGTTCTGTTTCAGTTAGAGCTCTTGAAGCAAACTCTATTGGATGACCATTTTGTAGGAGGACAGCCCCAAGTCCATAGCTGCTACTATCAACTTGAATACACAAAGATTCATCAGGATCATAGTATGTGAGTACTGGAGTAGAAGTAATCAGTTTCTTGATTCTCTTGAAGGCTTGTTCACAGTCAGCAGACCAGATAAAGGGAGTATCCTTACGGGTAAGTTCTCTTATTGGATGAAAAACTTCTGATAGATTGTTGAGAAACTTTGCAAGATACTGTATCATGCCGCGAAATCTGCGAACCTCATGACAGTCCTTAGGAACGGGCATGTTTAGTATTGTCTCAACCTGTTTCTTGTCTGGATCAACACCTCGAGCAGTAATAAGGTGACCCATGAAGGTAATTTCTTCTTTCTTCTCCTGAGCTTTAGCATCATTCAGTTTAATGCCTTTCTCTTTACACCTATGTTTCAGTGCTTTAAGCTTCAGATCATGGTCCTTAAATGCTTGCTGTCTGTTTGATCCACAACCTGCAATAACTATGTCATCAGCAACATTGATGCAACCATGAAGACCTTCAAGAGCTTGTGCTAGATGCCTCTGGAAAATGTCACTGCTTACATTCAACCCAAATGGTAGTCTAGACCATCTGAACCTACCAAAAGGTGTAATCATTGTTGGGGACCAGAAGACGCAGCAATAGAGACCGCAGTCAGCGACTCATAGCTTGACTGCCTGCGTCAGGACCAGCGAACCAGAGCTGGTCAAGACCGTGCTCCACCTCCACGTGGTGGTCATGGAAACAGTCTGCAGCAGTGCAGTCTGGCTGAGCGAGCACGGATCGCAATGGGAATGCAAACCCGGTCCTAAAAAATGCCGTGCAGAAGTCGGATGTGTCGACCGAAAGGTGCAGATATCACAGCTACGGCGTAAACAGACACAACGCAACCACCGTCCTTTTCAGGGCGAACGAAGAAGAAGAAGTAATCATTGTTGTAAGTTTACTAGACTTCTCATCGAGTTTGATATGCCAGAACGCTTCCTTGATATCCAGCTTTGTGAAAATCTTGGCATTATTGAGTTCAGGCAATACATCATCCAACGCTGGTAATCTGTAATGCTCTCTCTGCAAAGACTCATTCAGGGGTCTAGGATCAATGCATTTTCTTAAAGAACCATCAGACTTTTCAACAACAGCCATTTGGTTAACCCATTCAGTCGGTTCCTCTACTAGTATTAATATACCTCTGTTCATTAGATTTTGCAGCTCTGACTTTACCTTGCTCTTAAGTGAAAATGGTATTTTTCTGCATGGCAGTGCCTTTGGACGAATATTAGGATCAATATGCAACACAGCTTCACCCAGGACACCTAGATGGTTATCAGAGTTATGATCATTATCTAGACTGTCAGTAACCACCTTAGCAATAAATTTGTTTGTGTTGACTGTCACAAACTGTAGATCCTGCAGTGTGTGGTTGCCCGGCAAACATGTGAATCTATTTTTCACAACAGTAAACCTTTTTTGTGTTTTTTCCCAGTCTTAGGATTCTCAGCAGTTAATAGAACTTCTCCCAGTGGAGTCATCTGTTTAGTGGGTAACAGTTGTTCTTGCATCACAAAGCGTTGACAGATTGTATTCACATCAGCTGCTGTGTCTAACTGAAATTTTACCAATTTTCCATTGACAATGAGTTATGCAGATGTACAAGCTTTGCTAGACTTCACACAATAAAGAAAAACTGTGTAAACAGAATGAACTCTCTTGCATTTAACTTTGAAATGGTTTCTTCCCCCACAGTTTGAGCAAAACTTCCCCCATGCAGGACACTTCTTCTTAATTAATAGATGTTTTTGTTCGCAGTAATGACACTCCTTTCTAGGTTCAAAGTACCCACTGTCAGTGTTACCTTGACAGGCTTTTCCAGCAGCATGCCCAGTGTCTCTCTTGGGAGGTTTATGGTTGAGTGATTTTTTTCTGTACCTTTTCAACCCTTGCTTCAGAAGGTTGTACTGTATTACTCAACTCTCTTATGTCTTTTTCAGTTTGCTCAAAGACTCTGCATATGTGAATGGCTTTCTTTAGATCGAGGTCAGCGTCTCTCAAGAGCTTCTCTTGTAACCTTTTGTTGACAGTAAAGACAATTTTGTCTCTTATCATACGATCCTTGTCGTTAAAGTTGCACAAATCTGCCTTAGTTCTCAGCTCAGTCAAAAAAGAATTAAAAGGATCTTGAAGAGGTGTGTTCCAGAATCTGAACGTATGTAATACTTCATTGCTTCGTGAGCTACAATGGTTCTGGAGCAAATCGAGAATTTTAGTAGGATTAGAGTGGTCTCCTTCCTCTGCAAGTTGATCAAAAACTTCAACAGCTTGAGGTCCAGCACAGTGTAGGATAATGGCCGCTCGAACAGGATCAGGTTTAGAGGCCACCTCTGTTGCATGCATGTATAGTTCTAACTGTCGTCTCCATTTACGAAATGTGTCTGGTTCGACGTTATTTATGTCTAGGCAGGGTGGTAACCGAAATAAGGGCCGTTCTGCCATGACGAAATGTCTAACAATGGTATGCAAGCAATAACCTACCAGTCTATGAGTCAGCACACGTGTTACAAGATCTTCAGCAGAATAGTTCAAATTCTGTAGAAATAAACACCGCTGCCACCATGTTGATCTTTACTGTTTTATATAATAAATGTTGCTAAATATAACGAGACGAGGCTGGCTGTCATATATTACATATTATGAAGCATAATCACTAAGCCGGAACACACTGGATACATAACGACATGTTTAATCAACCATCTTAGAAAACAGGAAGTAGTAAGAAGGGAAACAGAAGAGTTAGCCTAAGGGCAAGTAACTCTAGTGGAAACAATATATACATCAACATGCAAAGGAAGAACAAGCCAATCACCTGTTTGCCTTAAAACATGATTACACGAAATGCAAGAGAGTTATGCTGTATATGCTCAGGGAGAATAACATTTCTGAGAGACAAAACTGGTGGACGGACAGCGGGAAAAGAAATTTATTTCCTCTAAAGTTCATAGGACGAGACCAGTTTGTGGTACGTGTCTATGCTACTAATCTGTGATTTTAAAGCTTGGGTTTGATATTAACCACTTAATGGGGACGAATTGTGAAGATACATACCTTGACCTTAGGAGCGGTTGCCTCTTGAAGTTTCTAGAGAAGTGCCCTCATCGCAAACAAGACTTGTCAAAACAACAGCAGCAGTACTCATCGATTTTAAGCTAAGTGCTTATTAAAAGGCACCAGCAACGAACATTTTTATTCTCCTATCAAGTCTCCATGAAGACAAAATTTATCTAAATTTCACCCATAGTTCATATTTATTGTAAACTGTTAAAGAATACTTACTTATTTCCTTACTTAGTCGTTCCTCTTCTGCCGTGAGGTGTAGAAATTTGTAAAAGAGATCGCCATACTATTCTACAGGTGTCATAAAATTAACAGTGATACAACGTAAAAATATCTCCAAAGGATAAAATGTAGGGATAAAAAGAATGCGTAAGTTACTAGAAGGCATGATCGCCCACGCCGCGGGTCATCACCCGCCATGGAAATTAAATTGCTGAAACGGTTACCATTTGAACGGGATGAGAACGGCGGATCAAAAGAAAAAAAAATATGACTGAAAAATAGCGTGAGACTAGCAAGGCTAAGGAGACGCAATTGGGGGGGGGAGAAAGCAAAATTCACGTCCCTAAATTGACACGAGGTACGGAAAGGGACGCTTATGCGATACCAAGCCTTTTATTTGAATTCAGCGGCAAAAGCATTACAACGCAGATGCTTGAAATATTACAAAATTTAAAAAAAGTAACTTTTTCTTAATATTAATGTTAGGAATATAAAAATTAGCTGGCCGGATGGCCCATTTTGAGCAGTGAAATAATATGCTTTTATTTATACAGACGGATAGATAATAATGAAGAGATTGACAAAAGACTGTGTTGTTCACATCAGCGAAAGACTGCATTGAATCAAACATGTCACTAATTTGCACAAAAACCGCGACCTTGAGACTCAAGTGTCCAAATCTAGTTAGAATGAAAGAGAGGGACATTGGTGGGAGCTGTGGCTAAAAATAACTTTGAAGACAAAATTTGTAGAGGGGACGGATAGGTTGGTTCAAAAACCAAGTACGTTTTTTGTGAAAACGCAAGTAGAGACGGACGGACTAACAGATAAAAATCCATACTTGACTGAAGCATGACTGAAATGACTTTAGTGTAGGAAATTTGAATTTGAAAAAACACAAGGCATTGATTGGCCACAGACAATCATATTATCAGCGCTCAGACGCGCTTTTTTGCCATTCCTCAATAGTTGTCCAGTGATAGACACAGTAAATTTTAAGTGTGGTGATTTCCAATGAAGTAAATTGAAATAAGTTCAGGGACGCCATACTATAGCCAGCAGCTCAGCTGAGTTTTGCTAGCATTTCTGTGTTTTTTATTCATAATCTGGTAAGATTGAAATTATTTCTTTGTATATTTTAAATATTGTTTAATGTTTCGAGTGATGTGATACTGTCATATCGAAATCTAGCCTTACAACAAGTAAGGATTTGCTCTAGACCCCCCGCCCTAGTTCAGGGTCTAGGGACAAACAATATATATAAACTCCAGCAAGGGTTAGGAAGGACAGATCAAGTGTTGAGATCAGTGGAACATATCACCTATCCTATTCTATGGCAGGAAGCTAATAAACATATTTCGGAATATGTAGTCTGGGAGAACTTATCCTATGTGAAACCAACTTGGTAAGATGTGTTGTATGGTCAGAGAGATCTGACCCTGTCTAAGTGGTGTTATTGTAAATTGTTACGTGTAGAAGTGGCTCCTTAGGTAAGGTTCTGAACCTAAACCAATACTTTATTTCAGAGCTGTGAGTTTTTTTATGTTGACACCAAAAGGTGGTGTCAAATGCTGGGTAAATAATTGACAGTGAGGACCCGTGCAGTGTCGCATCTCGGCAGAACAGCCTTGTATTGCCCCCAAGCACGGAGAGGTGGGGCCACCCGATATATTGCCACCAAGCACGGAGAGGTGGGGCCACCAGATTCCAGCACCAGAACTACTCTTTCGAAGTTACGTAAGCAGGCTGGTCTGCTGGATTTACACCAACTTCATAGACATAGCACCCAAAGTGAATTACTACTAAAACATCCCATTTCCTTCCATCATTAATGGACAATGTTTGGTAGGCTTAGACAGGGAGGGATGAAGCCACCCCAACAGCACATCTATTTATCGTTCTCCCAGGGAAAATAAAATTATGAACTGTAGAAATATTAACTAATCGTGAAAATTGTATACGTACACACCTTTTATTTATCATGCCATTTATTCATGCCATTCACTCATAAATTCCAAAATCTTTCATATGTTCTGGCCAAAATAAAACCTTGGTTCAGAACAAATAAATTTAAAAAAGATTTACTTTCTAAAATTTCACCAGCTGAATTTAGTTCATTGTGTTCTAAATTTTATTGATAATATTATATTATTTAATATCTGTGTGTGTGTGTTTGTATATGTCAATACAACACATTACATTCAGTACCCTAGATTTTAACGTAGCCACATTCATTAGAAAAAAAGATAGGTGTGAGGTCGTAGTGGTAGCAAGAAAGGCCTTCTGAAAATTCACAGCTGCATTTTATCTCAGGAGCCTTCACAGCTGACCTCATACATCACACTTAGTAATATCACCATCATACAATACCATCAAAACCACTACAGATATTGGGGTCTTGTCCAGTGATAATTAGCATAAACAGTAATATAAGGATCTCCTGGTGGGAGAAATAAAATTAGGGGAACAAAATTGTAAAATTCCCTTAAAACTAAAAGTGTCCCTTTAAATTAAAAGGGCAATTAGAAGTTGGTGAATCTTCACAGCCAGTGTTAGTTAATTAATTAATTAGAATTATTTTAGTCTAGAGTAATTATAAGTACTTTAGTGGTTGGAAATTTTACTTTGCTTATTGCTAGATTTGTTTAAAAAGTATGGCGGAGCTGGCAAAATTTAGATCAGCTGCTGTGCTGACCGCAAAGGAGATGGGAATGGATGGTCAGATTTTAATTCAATACGTAACGGCTGAATGTGATAAATATATTGAACGGGAAGAAAGAAGATTAGAAAAAGAGGCTGAAAGAAAATTAGAGTCTGAAAGGTTGGCTGAAGAGAAGAGGTTAGAGGCTGAGACTAAGAGGCTGCAGATTGAGGCAGAAGAAAAAACGACAGCAAAGGGAGGCAGAAGAAAAAAGATTGACTGCCGAAAGGGAGGCAGAAGATAAAAAGGCCGAAAGGGAGGCAGAAGAAAAAAGATTGACTGCCGAAAGGGAGGCAGAAGATAAAAAGGCCGAAAGGGAGGCAGAAGATAGAAGGTTGCAAAGGGAGCACGAATTACGACTAAGGGAGCTGGAATTACAAAGCCAGGCTCCTGAAAATGGTGCCAGCCCTTTTGCCTCAGATGCTACGCCCAGTCTGGGAGCCTCAAACTCAGCTATGGGGTTTCATTTAGACCATTTTGTTGAAAAAGACGATGACATAGAGGGGTACCTAGGACGTTTTGAGTTATTAGCTACTACATATGGGTTAGAGAGAGAGAGGTGGAGTTTAAAGCTATCACAAGGACTGAGAGGTACTTCTTATGAAGTCTTTGCTAAAATGAACAGGGAAGACCAAGACAATTATGACATGTTAAAGCAGGCTTTGTTATTAAGGTACGAGAAGAATGGTGAATTTTATCGTAAGAAATTTAGAAATGCCAAACTGTTGTCTGGGGAGACATACCACCAATTCTCTGCTAGACTGGAAACCTATTTGGAGAAATGGACTGCTCTGGGGAAGACCCAAGATCTTAAAGAAATGATCATGATTGAGCAATTGAGAGAGTCCATGGCTCCAGACATGAGAAAATTTCTCATGGAACAAGGTGCAGAGAAGTTGGGGGAAATTTTAAATGTTGCTGAGAGGTATCAGGCAGCCCAGGCAGAGGTAAGTAGTGCTAAAAAGAAGCACATAGACAATTTTAAAGCTCCACAGCAATTTAATAAATTTGATAATAGAGAGCAGGGAAATAAAGGTAGGACAAACTTTGAGCGGCCAAGAAATGACTATCGCGACAGAAACTCACAGTTCAATGACCAAAAGTTCAATGAAAGAAAACCGTTGAACCAAGGAAAAAGATGGTGTAAATGGTGCAAGAAGGATAACCATAACACCGAATTTTGTAGAAGGAAACCTTCAAACATTGCTGCAATGAAGTCGGGGCCGCAAAGATTAAAGGTTAATCCTAATGGACAACAGGAACCTTATCACCCCCCAGTTTGTGAGGATGTTATTTGTAATGGGGTCACCATAAGGTGCCTTTATGATACAGGTTTGGATTATGATTCAGTTGTGAAGTCTAGCCTAGTGGACCCAAGTCAGTATACCACAGAAACAGTGGAAATACAAGGGGCGACTAAGGACATACCACTCATGACACTTCCCATCGCAAGGATAACGGTGAAAACTCGCTATGTGGAAGGAGAAATCAGAGCAGCAGTGATAGATGAACCAATCTACCCTCTGATATTGGGGTGTAGATACGTCTTCTTGGGGAATCCCGAGAAACCTGTGATCATGGCGACAGTGCAGACCAGGTCACAGAAGAAGGAGGAAGAAGGTGAACCTATAAATGCTCATCCAGAGGAGATGAGGAAGGCGCAGGCTGAGGATAGGACACTCAAGCCATGTTTTAAAAAATTGCCCAAATGCCACACACCTCCGAGCAAGGGGGAATATTTCATGAAGAACAAACTATTATACAGGAAGGCCGGAACTGGAACAAATGGTCACAACCAGCTGGTTCTTCCCACTTCATATAGAGATAAAGTGATGGAACTCGGGCATGCGATTCCCTTCAGTGGTCACATGGGGATCAGCGCCACAGGACAGCGTATAGCTTGTCATTACTTCTGGCCAGGGATAACGGAGGATATAAAAAGATATGTCAAATCCTGCCCAGAATGTCAAAGGGTAGCTCCAAAGCACTGGACTGCTCCTGCAACTCTAGGGGAAATGCCCATAGTGGGAACACCTTTTGAGAGGGTTGCAGTGGATATTGTAGGACCTCTCACTCGGACCAAGAGGAGGAACAGTTACATCCTTACTCTGGTGGACACTTGTTCTATGTGGGGAGAGGCGTTAGCCCTGCCATCAATTGATTCAAAACATGTAGCAGAGGCACTACTTACAATATTTACCCGATTAGGATTCCCGCATCAAATCTTGACGGATAATGGTTCTCAGTTCAAGGGGAAACTAACGGAAGAAGTTTTTAAACTATTTCAAGCCAGACACTTTCATTGTAGTCCGTACCATCCACAAGGGAACGGCCAGGTAGAGAGGTTCAACGGGACTCTCATTTCTATCCTGAGAAAGCTGGCACACGAAAAACCGGATCTGTGGGATCAATTCCTGCCCGCCGCATTGTTTGCGTATCGGGAGGTACCACATAGTTCAACCGGGATGGCTCCCGCAACTCTGCTATTTGGGAGGCCAATAAAAGGTCCCTTAGAAGCTTTATTAAGGACCTGGACAGATGAGAAGGCGGAAGAGACTGTTACCTCATCGTATCAATACGTGAACGAACTGACCACTCGTTTGAAAGCTGGATGGAAACTGGCAAATGATAATTTGAAACAAGCCAGGAAGAAACATGCAGCATATTTTAATAGGAAGGCAAAGGACAGGGAACTGGCAGTCGGAGAGAAGGTGCTGCTTCTACTACCCGGAAGCCAGAATAAATTACAAATTGGTTGGCAAGGTCCATATACGGTTCTAGAGAAGGTGTCTAGAACAAACTATAAAATTGACAAAAAGGGGAAGGAGAAAGTTTATCATGTAAACCTGTTAAAGAAGTATCTGGACAGACCACTCCAGGAAAGCACCCCCTTATTGACCTTGGCTATTGCAACCCAGATGCAAAAGGAACCACTCACCTCACATGAATACCCATTACATCCTTGTGAAACAGCAGCACAGGTAAAAGTCAGTAAGCACCTGACTAAAAAACCAGAGGGAGAGAGTTCAAAAGGTTCTGGAGGAACATACAGATGTATTAACAGATAAACCAGGCCATACAAATTTGCTACAGTATGACATGAAACTGGTAGACTCAAACCCAATCTGTATGAGAGCCTATTCTATTCCGTTCGCGAAGGAGAAGGCATTGAAGGAAGAAATAGATTATTTGTTGAAGGAGGGGATTATTTCGCACAGTGAATCATCTTTTAGTTCTAGTGTCGTTTTGTTGAGAAAACCGTCTGGGGAACACAGACTGTGCATAGATTACAGGAAACTGAATGCTGTCACAGAAGGACAAGTGGATCCATTACCAGACACAAAGCAGTTATTTGCCAGACTGAACAAGGCAAACTACTTTTCAAAGGTGGATCTTAGTAAAGGCTATTACCAGATCCCAGTGAAGCCTGAAGTGAGACCTTATTTGGCTTTTAGCACTTCGGATGGACATTATGAATTCAATATGCTACCATTCGGACTGAAAAATGCTCCGAGTGTATTTTCAAGGATGATGCGCAAATTGTTGGATCCCCTGAATAACCCATGTATCACGAATTTCATGGATGATATTCTCGTCGCCACAGAGACATTTGAAGAACACATTGAAGCTCTAGAGATGTTATTTAATAGACTTAGGGAGGCGAACTTAACTGCTAGGCCAACAAAATGTTGTATTGGATGCAAAGAGTTGGAATTCTTGGGACACACTGTATATCAGGGTAACATGACCCCTGATCCTAAGAACTTGGAAAAACTGCAGAGAGCACCTAGACCACAAACAAAAAAGGACGTGCGATCATTCGTGTCGTTATGCGGATTTTATCAGAAATACATCAAAAATTTTAACGCTATTTGTGCTCCTCTGACTGATCTGACTCGCAAGGGACTTCCAGATAAAATTATTTGGACTGCACAATGTGAACTAGCGTTCCAAGAGTTAAAGGAAAAACTCACTAGCAAGCCTATTCTCAAACTGCCTGATTTCACACAGGACTTTGTCTTAAGAACCGATGCAAGTAATGTAGGACTCGGAGGGGCTTTGTTGCAAAGATCATCTTCACCTGATGGGGAACTGAAACCAGTCGCTTATGCAAGCCGCAAATTGAATAAAGCGGAACAAGGATACTCCACAAGCGAAAAAGAATGTTTAGCGTTAATCTGGGCAATAAAGAAGTTTCAAATCTATCTGTATGGTAGGACTTTTGTGGTCGAGACGGATCATCAGCCTCTCGTATTCTTATCTCAGGCTAAGCATGAAAACGCAAGATTGCTGAGGTGGTCTTTATTGCTTCAACCTTATCAGTTTAGTATCCAATATATCCCAGGCAAATTGAATGTCGGTGCAGATTTCCTCAGTCGGCACCCCTGTGATCAAAATTAGAGTAATGGCAGACGTGAGGAGAGATTTTATCTATGTGTATCACTGGTTTTAGAACTTGCCGTAGGCATGTTTTCAAGTGGGGAGATGTGTCATAAAATTAACAGTGATACAACGTAAAAATATCTCCAAAGGATAAAATGTAGGGATAAAAAGAATGCGTAAGTTACTAGAAGGCATGATCGCCCACGCCGCGGGTCATCACCCGCCATGGAAATTAAATTGCTGAAACGGTTACCATTTGAACGGGATGAGAACGGCGGATCAAAAGAAAAAAAAAATATATGACTGAAAAATTGTGTGAGACTAGCAAGGCTAAGGAGACGCAATTGGGGGGGGGGGGGGGGGGGGAAAGAAAAAATTCACGTCCCCAAATTGACACGAGGTACGGAAAGGGACGCTTATGCGATACCAAGCCTTTTATTTGAATTCAGCGGCAAAAGCATTACAACGCAGATGCTTGAAATATTACAAAATTAAAAAAGTAACTTTTTCTTAATACTAATGTTAGGAATATAAAAATTAGCTGGCCGGATGGCCCATTTTGAGCAGTGAAATAATATGCTTTTATTTATACAGACGGATAGATAATAATGAAGACATTGACAAAAGACTGTGTTGTTCACATCAGCGAAAGACTGCATTGAATCAAACATGTCACTAATTTGCACAAAAACCGCGACCTTGAGACTCAAGTGTCCAAATCTAGTTAGAATGAAAGAGAGGGACATTGGTGGGAGCTGTGGCTAAAAATAACTTTAAAGACAAAATTTGTAGAGGGGACGGATAGGTTGGTTCAAAAACCAAGTACGTTTTTTGTGAAAACGCAAGTAGAGACGGACGGACTAACAGATAAAAATCCATACTTGACTGAAGCATGACTGAAATGACTTTAGTGTAGGAAATTTGAATTTGAAAAAAACACAAGGCATTGATTGGCCACAGACAATCATATTATCAGCGCTCAGACGCGCTTTTTTGCCATTCCTCAATAGTTGTCCAGTGATAGACACAGTAAATTTTAAGTGTGGTGATTTCCAATGAAGTAAATTGAAATAAGTTCAGGGACGCCATACTATAGCCAGCAGCTCAGCTGAGTTTTGCTAGCATTTCTGTGTTCTTTATTCATAATCTGGTAAGATTGAAATTATTTCTTTGTATATTTTAAATATTGTTTAATGTTTCGAGTGATGTGATACTGCCATATCGAAATCTAGCCTTACAACAAGTAAGGATTTGCTCTAGATCCCCCGCCCTAGTTCAGGGTCTAGGGACAAACAATATATATAAACTCCAGCAAGGGTTAGGAAGGACAGATCAAGTGTTGAGATCAGTGGAACATATCACCTATCCTATTCTATGGCAGGAAGCTAATAAACATATTTCGGAATATGTAGTCTGGGAGAACTTATCCTATGTGAAACCAACTTGGTAAGATGTGTTGTATGGTCAGAGAGATCTGACCCTGTCTAAGTGGTGTTATTGTAAATTGTTACGTGTAGAAGTGGCTCCTTAGGTAAGGTTCTGAACCTAAACCAATACTTTATTTCAGAGCTGTGAGTTTTTTATGTTGACACCAAAAGGTGGTGTCAAATGCTGGGTAAATAATTGACAGTGAGGACCCGTGCAGTGTCGCATCTCGGCAGAACAGCCTTGTATTGCCCCCAAGCACGGAGAGGTGGGGCCACCCGATATATTGCCCCCAAGCACGGAGAGGTGGGGCCACCAGATTCCAGCACCAGAACTACTCTTTCGAAGTTACGTAAGCAGGCTGGTCTGCTGGATTTACACCAACTTCATAGACATAGCACCCAAAGTGAATTACTACTAAAACATCCCATTTCCTTCCATCATTAATGGACAATGTTTGGTAGGCTTAGACAGGGAGGGATGAAGCCACCCCAACAGCACATCTATTCATCGTTCTCCCAGGGAAAATAAAATTATGAACTGTAGAAATATTAACTAATCGTGAAAATTGTATACGTACACACCTTTTATTTATCATGCCATTTATTCATGCCATTCACTCATAAATTCCAAAATCTTTCATATGTTCTGGCCAAAATAAAACCTTGGTTCAGAACAAATAAATTTAAAAAAGATTTACTTTCTAAAATTTCACCAGCTGAATTTAGTTCATTGTGTTCTAAATTTTATTGATAATATTATATTATTTAATATCTGTGTGTGTGTGTTTGTATATGTCAATACAACACATTACATTCAGTACCCTAGATTTTAACGTAGCCACATTCATTAGAAAAAAAGATAGGTGTGAGGTCGTAGTGGTAGCAAGAAAGGCCTTCTGAAAATTCACAGCTACATTTTATCTCAGGAGCCTTCACAGCTGACCTCATACATCACACTTAGTAATATCACCATCATACAATACCATCAAAACCACTACAACAGGCTATCTTCCTCCTGGCTTAGTTCCATTGTAGTCCTCAGTCCTTCAAAGGTCTTCTAATTTTTGTCCTCACAGCGGACTTTAGGTCGTCCTAGAGGTCTGGATCCCTTGCTCTTAGTTTCCATTGCCTGCCGTGGTAGCCGATCTTCTCCCATTCTGCAGACATGGCCAAACCGTCTCAGTTGCGACTGTTTTCCTTAGGTCTGCGGGGAGTGGGTTATTATTCGTTGCCATAAAATCTGATTGCGGACCATGTCTCTTCTTGTTACTTCAACCAACTTCCTCAGATACCTCATTTCTGAGCTCTGGATCTGGCTTTTGTGGGTTGTAGTCATTACCCATGGCTCGCATCCATACGTCAAGACTGGGACATAGGTGGAGCGTTATACAGCCACCTTCGTCTGTTTACCAACTTCTCTTTTGCTGAGGAATCCTAGATTTATGGCTTGAAAGAGTCTCCCAGCTGCTGCTCTTCGGGTAGCCAACTTTTCTTTGATGCATCCCTTCCGGTATATGACAGCTCCAATGTATTTAAAGTGGTCGACCTGCTACAGGACCTGTTCTCCCAGCTTAATCAGATGTCTTCTTTCCTCTCGTAATATCATCATAGTTTTTGTTTTCGAGCTGCTTATAATCATCTCTCTGATCTCCAGCTCTTCTTTCCAGACTTGCAGGTTGGATTGAAGATGTGCCTCTTATTTAGCAATCGGGGCAACTTCATCTATAAACTCATTTGTAAGCTGTTAATGAATACTAATCATTAAATTTGTTAAATGTTATTTTACAAATTCATAGTTGATTCAGTTATTATAGATAGGAGCCCGCACGTTTAGGTGCCATGAATTCAGTAGCTTTAATGTCTATATTCCTATATATATATTTATATTGTGGAAATATTTTTTTTATATATTATATTATAGCCATATATATATATTCCTCTGTGTTTTCCTTCGTGTGTATGTATGTGTGTGAGTGTATATATGTGTGTGTGTGTATATGTGTGTGTGTGTGTGTGTGTGTGTGTGTGCGTACCAAACAGAGCCAATAATAAGAAGAATTTCACTGTTAATTCAGTTGGGGGCTTGTACGAGATAAAAGTAATTATAAGACAATCCTTACAAAAGTTCTTGGGCAGATGCTAAAGTTAACATTGCTAAGACTCATTCAGCATTGTTTTTGGTTTCAGAATATCTTGCGAAAACTACCGCGAGGTAGAAGCATCATTATCTTTGTATCTGCATCTCTGGCAAGAGTAATCTTGTGCGAAGGTAGATACTTTGGAAGACTCACATTAGATACTCTAGGTTTGAGCCATTGTTGGGCCATTACTGCAGAGCACAGGGGAGGCAACCGGTGACACCATGACACCTTAAGCTGAGGTTTTGTTTGAAAGTAGGTGTTGGTCACGCTGATGTCATGATTGATACACAGGTGGATTTAACTAGATCTAGTTTTTGTTGGTCCCGTCTAGATGTCATTTCCCTTCATTATTTAAAGATCGCCACCTATATTTCGCTCAACATCGGCCAAAATAGCCCAAAAATTGCACAAAGTAGCCTAAGTTCCGATATCTAGGAATATTTTTTTCAAAATTCAGAGTGGTAACGCTGAGCGCGACGCCTACACGCAACGCAGACGGTGTAAAATCATATTCTTTTTATTGAAAAGTTGGTGGTTTTTCCTGAATGTTTTAACGAGAAGCCTCAATGTGTGTATGACATTATTATTCTTTGCAAAATCCCGAATAACCAAATAATCAAAATTCAAATCAAGATTAGGATTAAAGTTAGCATTAGTGGCTAATTGTTAATGACTCCAAGCGACACGGATGACTTATCGATACGATAGCCACTTGAGGGACATGGTGGATCATGCATACGAATGTTTACTTCTACCGTACTGTGTTACTGTATTTTAATCACCAGGCGTTCCTCGTCCATCTGTTGCATTCAAACGTATGCACAAATGCAAATAATCATTTGAGGGTAATTTCCTATTACTCGTACCTTTTTGCTCCGCAGTGAATATGTGTAGGCCCTAGGCCTAGTTAAGTGTTCTTTCGTAGCAGTTAGGGTTAATAATGATAATAAATTCTTTAAGCACCAAACACGGCGCATAAGGCAGAAACCAGTGCTCTCCAGGTTTTACGTTGTGACGCCACTCCTCTTAGCTCTTGCACATTGTTTAATCCCAACGTTCTTCCTTCTCTTATTATTGTTCTTCTGAGTGTTTCTTTTGGTCTTCCTTTTTTCCTCTTACCCTCAGGAACCCAAGTGGGTGCCTGCAATGGTATTCTGTTGTTTTGCATTCGTAGGACATGACCGATATATGACCATCGTCTTTTCCTTATATAGTTGGAGACATATTTCTGCCTAGAGTCTTCTCTTATTTGTCGATTAGTCTTGAATTCTTTCCAACTGATGTTCATGAGTTTTCTAAGACATTTGTTCTCGAATGTATTCAGCTTGTTCTCCAATGATTTTGTTATTTTCCAACTCTCACAGCCATATGTTAACACTGAGATAACATTTGAATTAAACAGACGAAGCTTGGTATGTATATTCAATGATCGTAATTTCCAAATGTTAGATAATCTATTGAAGGCGCTAGCTGCCAAAGCAATTCTAGTATGAATTTCTCTTGTTGTGTCACCATCCTGAGTCATTTTACTGCCTAAATAATTGAAACTTTCAACTTTCTGTAGTTTTTCCCCGTTCAGGATGATATTAAAGGTCTCATTAGAAAAGTTCATAACTTTAGTTTTAGAGGCATTTATTTGGAGACCTATTTTAACCGAAAGATGACACAAATTATTTACTGCTTCTTGGGATTGTCTGGGTGTTGAACTTAAGAATGCTAAATCATCTGCGAAATCTAGGTCCCCCAGGAATTTTCCATTTGTCCATTTTATATCTAATTGTTCATTGTGGGTATAGTTTTTCATAACCCAATTTTTTTTTTTTTTTTTTTTCTTAACCAGCGGCACTTGGGCTTTCAGCCCTTCGGCCCAATGACATGTCATTGCGAGGCTGGGGAACCTGAGGACTTTCCTTCCAACCCGGTCAGGAGCTTCGCTCCTTCCCATCCACAGAGGGTTTATCACAGGAGCCGTTCAGGTTATTCAGTCAAATTTCCGGTCGTAAACATTCCTTCAAACGCTGACGCCCGGGTTTGAACCATGAACACCTGGTCGCCAGTACAACGCCGAAGCCATTACACCAGCGCGGCTCCCTTCATAACCCAATCAATAGCTATTCCAAAAAGTAGTGGTGACATAATACAGCCTTGTTTCACCCCTGTTTCTACTGTAAACCATTCTGTATTCCCTTTATTTGTTCTAACACAACATCTTGCATTGTCATATAGTGCTTTGATTATATTCACATATTTTGTTGGAAAACCATAGATTGTAAGTATCTTCCACAATGATGGGCGGTGAAGTGTTAATCCTAATACTAACCCTAACTCCTATGAAACTGGACATAACTATACATATTCACTGCGGAGCAAAAAGGTACGAGTAATAGGAAATTACCCATTTGAGTAATCTCGCTATTAAAATTATAGACCAAAAGGTCATTTATCTTTGTAATTAATATTATCACATGACCTGAACCGCAAGCAAATTTGAAATGTCGTTTTGGTGATTATCTTACCAGTACCTCCTGTGCGCTGTCAGTCACACACAAAAAACACGCGGATGTATCACATGATTTTGTTTAATATTGAAGAAAAATATCCTGTGAAACCTCTGATGGGTTATAATAGAAATATATAGTGTCTTACCTCTTTCAATACCAAACAAAACAATGGGTTTGGCCCAAACAAAAATGGCCACCTGTGTGTGTGTGTTATTGTAGTCAGTTGGAAATATACTCATGGAAAAAAGTAAGTGTGCAACACTTTATAGGGCACTGTACGTGATTTCATGGACGAAATGAAATAAAATATGGCACACAATGTGATTGAATAAAAGACCAAGTGATCACTTTGATTTTAGTGAAAGTGTCATGAAAGAAAGATAAAAACTAAAGTCAGTGTGATATCCCCACGAAAAAATGAAATCTTGATTTCAGTACCGTGTATGTCCACCTATTCCGCACTGTTCTGCACGACACGGGTCTTAAACCTGGAGTGTTCCTGGCAGTCCATGTTGCCTGAATAAACCTGTTACGCAAGTGCATAAGGCGTATGTAACGGTCTTGTGCAGGGGTGGTAACTCGTGGTCGGCCACTTCTATGGCGACCAGCAGTGGATCCAGTTTGGTGGAAACGAGCTTGAATGCATGATATAGTGTTCCTGTGAACATTGAAATGTTGTGATACAGCTAATATAGTCGCTCCAGCAGCTAACATCCCTATAGCTATTGCTCGCTGTTGTTGGTTCAATCTTGGCATTGTCAAAAAAGATGTTTCTGTTGGACTCTTGGTACTCTCGATTACGTTTTCACATGCTTGTGATTAGAGCTACACACTTACCTTCCTTTTATCTGTGATAAATTCTCCCCTACGGCACTTTTCACATGATTTATCTTGCACCATGATTATCTCCCCATGAATAGTGCGATCCAATTGTAATTGCACGGGTAAGTGAACAACACTCACACAGAAATGTATGCCAACTTCCATTTGAGTTCACCCAAGAACACACGCACAGTGCCCTGTTGAGTGCTGCACACTTACTTTTTTCCATGAGTATAATTTTTTTTAAAAATGTTTATGTGCATAAATACCTTTGTTGTTGTATATGAAAATGAAGGTAAATGGCTTTACATCTGATTGAGGGGAATTAAATATTATATGCACATAAATGCTGTGGTTGTTATATATGACATTTATTGTTAGTAAATGCATCTTGTGCATAATATAAAATGATGTCCATAAAAATATTTGTTGTGCAAGGTAAAATGGAGGCTGAATAAGAAGATGAAATAGTAGGTAAAAACAAATAAAAAATTATATATAGGCCTACTTTCCTTGTAAGCCTCTCCCCTTGTCATCATTATTCACTTTCATTCATTCATAACCCTCCGCTCCCAAAGGAGCATAGGCCTTCAACAAACACATGCCAAGTCCTCCTGTCATGTGCCCTCATCTCAAGCTCTCATCATCAAGTAAATACAAAATGTCACAAATATATTCACACAATGTATAAACATTATTTTTCATCATTAAATCCTAAGAAAATAATTAATTTAATAGAAAAAAAAATCACTAGCATGTACAAACTGGACATTTTCAAATTATTCCAAACATATAAAACGGAAAAGAATATATTATTTTCAAAGTTTATTCACATCTAGGCAGGCCCTATATATATATGTATATTTATTAATATATATTCCATTGGCGATATAATGAACACAGTCTCTGTCCTTTCCATGATATTTCACTAGATGTCTGGCTCCAATCATCCATTCTGTTTCATTTCATGGAGTATTTAGAATTTTTTAGTGGACATTCTATCACACTGTCTTGTGTCAGCTGCACAGCTTCTTTGGACAGATCCTCAATCAAACTTTGCTTAAAATCTTGAAGTGTTAGCTTCCTTTTTGTCACACCTTCCTGACACAAATTGTATGGAATGTTGTGGGGTAGTTCTTGACGGAGAAGGACAGATTGAATGAAATGGAAGAATAAAAGATAATAATCTTTATTAATATGTTTATGATAGTCTACGAGTTCAAATGGAACTGCCTCTCCTCAGGAAATAGTCATACTAGAAATCTTTAATGTAACGAGAATTCTGACAACTAAACAGGATATTTTCTGGACGATAAATTCTCTCTCAGGAATCCTACAAAAGGACTATGTAAAGAAGATAAGGTTGAGAGAGAAGATTTGGTGTCCAGCTACATTAATTAAAATATCCCGACCCACTAGAAGTTAGTTTATTTATGGCTCAGCCCCCAGAGTGTAGATTTATGTTTAAAACAAAATACAGCCCAAATAAAGTTAACAAGAAAAATAACAACAGACACTGTTAAGTTAAATTGAATAAAACGGTATAGATTATCACATATCTGAATGTATATGTAAATATGAAAAAAAAGTTAAACTCTACTGTTTAAAAAAAAACAACTATTATGGTCATCACATGGACCAGGAGATCTTTGCTATGGTAATTTTGCTGGTAGGTGTTAATACTCATCTCCCCAAGGACTGTAGTAGCTGCAGAGATGATTTGTGTTTGGACTCTCTTGATTTGGTCTTCCCCAGCACTTTGGTAGCATAAACAGTTCTGAGTTCAGAGGTTGCTTCCCTGGACTCAGTGTACATCACAGATAAGGATGGAGTAAGTTGACCCTGCTGAATACCGCTTCTGCTTATGGGATGTGTGGTATGAAATGGGTTACTGGGTGATAAGATATGGTTTGGTATGGTACCTGGTCTGGACCCATAACCTGGGTTAGTACCTTGTAAACTTAACCTGAGTGGATTCGCTCACAAATTTACTACGGATTTTGCAACCGCTAGGTAGCCTCGGTTGAGGCCCATATGCTTCTGCTTTGAGTGATAGCTACAAGAAGAATGACTTATAATTCCCTCCACGATCTCCTTATGGCCTCCCCCTCCCCCCTGGCGCATGGGTTGAGGACCTCTGGGGTGGCCTTATTCCACCTGCAGACACACACACACAAGTTTGTGTAGTTCATGTTGGTTGCAGGATGATCAAATTCCTTCATTTTAAACTGGTCCGAGCGTTCTAATAGTGCAGGCTTCCTTGATTTATGTGCATCTGTACTTGACACAAAAGAGTTACTTCTGGGCTGGTGGTAGCACTGTTTTTCACCTTCCAAGTGGAATGACTTTCGCTGGCCATGCAAATAATTTATTGGCCTGAGTGTGGGGAATCCAGCGGTTTATCAAGTGCTATTGAAATAGAAGACTTGAAGAGACATTGTAGAATGGAAAAATTCTGAAGAAAAGGGTTTTCAGATCTAGCTGAGAGATTTTGAGAGGAATAAAATAGACCAAGAAAAAGCCGGTTAGAGTGGTTCACCACAAATGTGAGCATTGACCTGTGTTACTTCAATCATCAATTGGTAAATCTCTTCCAAGATGGTTTTACAGTTATGCTTACTGTAGTAACCAACCATTTGATCAATCCGGTCACAACCATTCATACTCATATTGTAGCCATCAACTATCTTTGGCTTTGAAACTTTGTTTAGCCCCATGTGCTTCTCAACCATTGCAACAGCTGATTTAGTTGAAACAGGTATGCAGGGCTTCTTTGCCTTTTTATCTATCCAGGCAAGACATAATGTTGTATTTTCCGAGTTTAAAAACCACTTGATCTCTTGATGGCCAAGTTTTAGATTTTTTATTGCATGAGGGAAGCCAACACAGTTGACATTCAGGGTTTCTGTATGATTATAACTATGTTCAAGCAGATATTCAATCAGAGCCCTGGATGAATAAAATTCATCAGCAAAAATATTATGTCCTGATCGCAATGGCTTCAAAAGAGTGCCAAATACTTTCACGGCATGAGCAGAACTGGCATTTAGACTAGGATTATGGGCTGTGTTCTTTCCAAAATAAATTATGAAATTGAAAACATAGCCTGTTGCTGAATCACACAGTCCAAATGCTTTGATATGATACTTGTTGGGCTTGCTTGCATTGAACTGTTTATACCTAACCTACCTTTCCATCCTATAACCATCTCATCAATACTTCTTCTTTGATCCTTAGCCGCTGATACGGATGCAGGGTTATTCTAGCCAGGAGTTGTAGTTGTCTCCTGCAGCTTAAACTGCTTTTAAATATTAAACACTTGTATCATGTGGCTTGGCCTTCTTGTAATTAGATTCTGTGGTTAATGATTTGAGGCCCGTTCAGTTCCCGCTCTCACACCGTACACTTGTAAAAATGAATGTCAGTCCAAAGGCCGGATTGGACAGTTCACGATATACTTTATTAGACATATAACAGCTCCACTTAACATCTGAGATTGTATGTTCATGCATAGAAGGCATCAATTTGACGGTCTATATCGTCGAAGTACAGTCTCGTACTAATGAAACATGTCGAGGACATTTTCATACATTTTATTGAACAATAAGTCACTCACGTAATGATCAGCATCCTCTTTCAATCTTGCATTAAATAACTAGCATTACCGCACGGAGGTGTATGCGTAATCTAGTGATGGTACAACATAATGAAGATAGAGGGAACAGCATATACTCTCTGGAGCAGACATACACAAGCGTCCTACACTTTGAAAAGCCACACAGTCGAATGCCGGCAGATCACGCTTTGGCTGGCCGACTTACACAGTTTACGTCTGCAGAGGAGGCCAGCAGACATACTGACATCACTTCCTGAAACCACGACAATGATCTCCAAACAAATCAACAAGGAAGTCAACAGCAACATCCAATGTTAGGAAATTTACACATAACAGCCGCCAACCATCGAAGCAGTCAGTGGCCATCACCCCTGGTGGCGTCTTGTAGGGCAACAAAAAATTGATTCCACATTGCTCGGTCGGTGACCATCCTTCATACAGTGCCCCAACTCTGGTTCATTCTTTGCATCTCAGCCTCCACAGTCCTCTGCCAGGTATTTTTGGTCGCCTCTCTTTCGTTTTCCTTCAGGGGTCCATAGCATAGCTGTTCTTGTGATGGCATTGGGGTCTCTTCTGAGTACATGGCCAACCCAGCTCCAGCGTCTGCCAGCTATGATGGTGTGCATGTTCTCTTGCTTGCTCCAAGTAAGCAGGTCTTGGTTGGTAATGGTATTCGGCCAAAAGATTCTGAGAATTTTTCTTATGCATGTTGTGTGAAAAGAGGACAATTTCGACATTTCCTTCTCTAACTCTCCAGCTTTCTGCACCATAGAGAAGCACAGAAAGTGCACAGCTCTGATATAATCTTAATTTTATGCTTGTGCTGTACCGAGAGGACTTCCAGATGTTGTTTAGGCTAAAAAAGGCTGTTCTTGCTTTGTTCCATCTGTTATTGATGTCTTTGCTTGCTCTGCCGTCTGGTGTTACAATGCATCCTAGGTATGTGAAGGTGTCTGTCTGTTCCAGTTGCTGATTCCTTAATGATATGGGCTCAAGGTTGCTCACATTGAGCGTCAAGATCTCTGTCTTCTTTAGATTGATGTTCAAGCCCACCTGTTGGCTATACTTATTAAGTCTATACATTTTTTTCCTGGATGTGTTGATGTGAATGTGCTAGTAGTGCAAGATCATCTGCATATTCCAGATCTTCCAATGTAGAAAATGTAGTCCATCTTATTCCTCTTGGACTGCCCTCTGTTGTCTGGCGCATCACCCAATCAATGACTGTTAAAGATAGAGTGGTTGATAAGGGGCATCCCTGTCAGACTCCTGTCTTCACCTTAAAGGTTAGGTTGCTCTGCCCATCCTACACGTAAAGTTGGCATAGAGGCTTTTTATGATTGACATTATGCAGCTTGGAATTCTATTTTTTTTTTTTTTTCCATAAGCCCTCAGTATTTTCCATAAACTGTCCCTATGTATACTGTGAAAAGCCTTTTCACAATCAACTAAATTAATTTTCAGCTGTCTTTGCCATTCTGAGCACTGCTCTATAATGTTCCTGAGGGTAAATATATGATCTACACATCTTAGAGCAGCCATAGGCTGGAAGGAAGGGTGGGAGACTTTTTCAGGGCATAAATTGAGGATTCCTCAACAGAGAGATTGGCCAGAATATGCAAATGGCTGTATACCGCTCACTTATAGTCTTGTCTTATGGATGTGAGTTATGGGAAGTGACTACAACCCACAGAAGCGAACTCCAAACCTCAGAAATTAAGTATCTGAGGATGGTAGTTGAAGTAACAAGAAGAGACATGGTTCAGAACCAGATGATATGTGATAGCCTGAAAACTCAGCAACTGCAGACCTTAGTAGAACAGTCTCAGTTACGATGATTTGGCCTTGTCTACAGAATGGGAGAAGATCAGCAACCATGACAAATATAGGAAACTAAGAGCCAGGGATCCAGACTCCCAGAGTTCACACAGAGGACAACATTAGACAATCTCTGAAGGACAGAGGACTATAATGAAACCATGCCAAGAGGAAGACAGCTGATAGGATAGTATGGTGCTCTCTCTGGTGGCAAACCTCTACACCTGAAGGTAGAAGTGGAATGGCTAATTAAGTGAGTATTACTGAATGAGGTCATACTCCATGGGCAACTAAAGAGTAATGAACAAAATGTTAAATAATAGCAATCGTGATAGATGAAAGGTTCAGCTTGGTTGTTTAATGGTGAGAGAGCACCATACTGTTTTTAAATGTGTATTTATCCTAATTGGCTTCAGATTGGGTTGATCAGCAAATAAATAATTTATGTGTCAGGTGTAGCCCTTTTCTTGTTGCATTAACTTGAGCTTAACTTTACATAACATTTGTAATAATCCTGATGGAACTGAAAATAAATAAAAGTTATTCATGCTTAATTGAAATTATGAAGATATTATGTCTTTCTTTCTTTAGTAGGTCATCATTTATACTTCAAAGAAATGATGCTCCAAAACTGTGGGAAGATGAAACAGTTTGAAGAAACAAAACAGATAAAACAGGAACTTAGTAGTGAGGTATGTGTCTTTTGTATCTGTTTATTATGAGATGACTCAATGAAAATGTTAAATTTTTCCCATCTCATTTACTATGCCTGTATTCTTTTGTAGTTCCTCATTATTTTTCTTCTGGACAGTAAGAAAGTCGCTTCCCCCTAGTTGAATCTCATGTGGCAAGTACAGCATATATATATATATTAGTGAAAATATGAACTCTTGTACTTTCTACTGATCTGAAAGTAGGTTTTATTTTCTGATGTTCTGGAGATTGTTTCTTCTAACAGATTGAAAGAGTATGCCATGGTTGTTTTGATCTCATCACAGGGTATATAGTTTAAAAAGAAGGAAAAAATGTTTGATAGTATTATAAAGCCTCAACATAAAAAAAAACTAAACAGTAAAAATCTTGTTTTTTTTTCAGAAAAGTATAAAAAAATATCATTTAGCAAGAAAAATATTAATAAAAGCATCACCACATGTCATTTCTTTGATATGTATAAAACTCAAAGCACCTTCCCCCCCCCAATTCCTCAGTGCAATATTTCAGGAAAATAACTTTGTCATTTGCACAATGATCGGCTGATGAAGTATCAAGAAGTAAAAGTTGACTTCAGATAGTATAAGTGGAGCTGCCATCTTAGCCTTGTCATTTCAGCTAATTGAACCCACCCCAATATATACAAACAAATTAAAAAATAAGATGTGCAAGTAGCTAGAACAATTTTTCTTATTATTTGAACACCCACAGTGATCAGCTTGTTTGTAGAAAGTAGTGGTCAGCCATTGGTTGTATATTTTTTTGGGTAACAAGATGCATTGATCCATGTGATTTTGTATTTGTTTAGACAAGCAATTATGAAGAGAGATGCCAAGGTTGTTTGTTGGATAATCCTATCAGTCCAGGGTCCATATAGTTATAAAATTACTGAAGGAAAAAATGTCACTGCTTGTATGCACGCGGGGTTGGGGTTTTCCAACGGCCTACAGTGAGTCTAAAAGCCTCTGCTACCACTATATTATAATTCATAACAATTAAATAATTTCATTAATGGTTATGTGTTTTACATGCTCAATTTTATTAATCATTGCATTAAAAAAATACATTAACATAGGTACAATAAACACGTGCAATTGAGTGTCTGTGGAAAATAATTAGAGAGGCTGCATTTCTGCGTAAGAAGGTCAGATTTAATTTTTATATAACAAAAATATATAATAAAACTCAAATGTGGCTGTAGTTGAGTTAACAAAAATCTAAATTATTAATGTGACTCACATTTTAAATTTATTTACATTTTATAAGACTTTTTTTTCCAATTATATTTTTGAAAACTCTAATTCAGCTTTCCAGCCCATCAGTCAGAGTCACCATCAAAACTTGAGAAAACTGTTGTCAGTCTTTAGAGGGCAGCATTCCCAAACATAGATATTGTGTTTAAGATCTTTTCCATGTGGCACATTTCAAATGCATCAGGTAAATTTTATCTAAACTCTGCAAAGGTTCAAGAATTAGTTCAAGAAATCAACGCAAGAAAATTGAAGCTATTTGCCAGTTCTGTGCATTGAAAGACAGAGACTGAATAGAATACAATATGGTGAACTGATGAACTATTTTGTTAATAAAACAAAAACCATGTTGGAAAACAATTTTATCAAATGATGTCAGTAATCTAGTTGTCAATGTTTTTGTGTTAACTAAAAATGTTAACATATATATGTGCTCGTACATGTAGATGGTTTTTTCTTTATTTTGTAGATTGTATTAACCAGTAAGTGATTGCCAGATGTGTCTGTGGTAACCTGACTTCATTAGTAATTTTATTTTGTTGGTTGCCTTGAGAGTTTTAACATGTATATATTAATCATTACACAATCTTTTCTTTTCTGACATCAAGAAAATACAATTACAGTTCCCATTTATGGATCAGAAAATGAAACTTGAGTGGGACTGTAATGTGAGGATCCTAATATTATTGACATTCTTATCATGCTAATAACACACCAGCACCCCCGATTTCTTTTGTTTTAGATTTTCATTAACATAAAATTAGTACAATTGGTTTATATTATTGTAGGCCTGCTCACAAACATACAATTTAGTTTTATAATATATAAATCTTGCCTTCTGACTTGTCCTTCTGCTTCATCAGGTCAAAGAAATATTGGTATGGTTTTCAGTGATATTCCAATCACAGTATGAACAAATACATATGCAATCTGGATCAAGAGTTGTTCCTAAAATGCTTTGTCAAACACTAGGAAGCTCTCAGAGGAATGAATTACACTATTTACTGTTCTTCTTAGTCTTTGGCAGCCAATTGACAAAACAATCAATGACCATCACATCTGGTGACATCTTGTAGTGTATCAACAAACAGTCTCCACTTTGCTCAGTCAGCAGCCATCCTTCATTTAGTGCCACAGCTCTGGTTCATGCTTAGCATCTATGCCTACACTGTTCTCCACCAGGTGGCATTTGGCCACCTTTTTATCACTTTTCTTCCAGAATCCATTACATGGCAGTTCATGTGGTTGATGGTGTCAGGGTATCTTCTAAGGATGTAGCCAATCCAATTAAAACATTTAATTTGCTATGATAGTGTGAATATCTTCTTGATGGCTCCTCAGAGTCAGTAGTTGATTGGTTATAGTGTTCAGGCAGAAAATTCAAAGAATGTTCCTTACATGCATTTTGCTTATCAATTTAAAGGAATTCAGTGTTTTGGCAGTAAAATAATGGCATACTCCCATTCACAATATCTAATTATAATTATAAAATAAAATGTTGAAAAGTTCAAAGATCATTACAAGACAGTCGATGTTAAATGTTTATTAGAAAACACAACCATATTAGGAGGCATATATTCAGAACTCACAAAGTATGCAAAAAGTAGACGATTGTCTGAATAGGAACTGGCGTGTTTTAAATCATGTGAATATGTTCCCAAGATGAGCAGCAGAGTATGCTATGCTTATCTTGAACAAGTCAAGCCTAGATTTTGGCATTTGTAATTTGTTAAAGCATTGACAGCATCTTTCATTGTATTTGAAAATTGGCCGCAGATGTGAGGGAGCATTCTGTGGCTGGATTTTGTGAATGAATTTAGCTTTGTTGAACAGATTGCACTTACTTAGGGGCAGTATTTTTAGTTTGTTGTGGAGCAATAGACTAGGTTAGTTTATATTTGAGATACATAGAACAGTTTTGTTGCATATTCATCTATCAACATCTGGGGGTACAAAACAAATCTAATTCAACACTGGCACTATCTCAAAGTAAATTATACTATATAAACAAGTGTCTTGATGTAACCATTGATCCATGCATATTGTAAGTAGTTGAAATGGAAATACTATGTGGAATCATACCAGTTATCACAAGAATAATTTAAAAAAAACACTATCTTATGGCTAGGATGTGGTGGCAAGTGAAATGACTGGCTGGTTGGACCCATCTGCATTTTCAGTGACCAATGCTGTATAATCCATGTGGTTTTTAAAAAGATTTTATGAAATAATCCACATAATATAGAACTAAATAGTTCATACTTTATTGGCCTGTTCTAGAATGCCATTTTTAAATTAACACAATGTCAAAAATCCTGGAAGTAAAATTTACTATTTCTGTGTACAAAACTGGAAATGCTAGAGAATGTCCACATACATTTACTCTGTGACATAACTGAGAAAATATATGTAGCTATATGAGAACAAAGAAAGAAGAATGTGCCATTTGATCTGACTGTGAAATTTACTTAAGTTTAACAATACAATGTCAGATTTTCATCCAAGTTTCTCTCATTCTTTCTCCTCAGGCTGCAGGGCATGTTGACGCTACAGGTTCATTCAGTGGTGAACAAATTAAATTGGAAATAGGCTATGATGTGAGCAGTTTATTTTTTAATTATATTTGTAAATAGCCAAAGTTTCACTTTTTATTCATTATATTAAGCAGAACATGTGTATGAGATAAGGACCTTTACAGCCTTATAGATACAGCTGGAGTAACAGACAATAATATCAGAAGGCAATAGGAACTTTCATGATATGAAAAACATGTTTAGACCATGGTAAAGTGGGTGATTTTTACAATTTATTTTTATGTTGCTTTCTGGGGCTTTAAAAATATAGAACCACTGTCAAACTACATAAATGACATATCAAAGAATATTCCAAGAACAAACCACAATGCAGCCTTTGCAGACGATGTGGCCCTGTGGATCTCTATGAATATTTCACTATGGCAAGCATTCAGATGCAGCAAGCCCTGGCATCATTGGAGGAGTGGGCCAAAGCATGGCTAGTGAAGATAAATGAAGACCCTATCGATGCAATATCAACAGCAATGTCTATCTACACTGTACACTAGCTACGAGTTTGGAAACAACAGTGCTTCCCTGAGATGACTGAAAACATTCCAGGTATTGAAAGAAAGAACATCCAAAATGAAGCATAAAGAAGAGTCCTAACCACAAAATACATAGAGAAATATTACCCAGGAAACACCTGGATCCATGCATACACCAATGGATCAGCAGTAAAAGCAATAGAAGATGTGGGTGGAGGAGCCTTTCTGAGCTTAAGCAATGGCACACACAAAAAAAGCTGTCAGCCACAACAGGAAAATTCTCAAGCAACTTCAGAGCATAGGCAGAGGCCTTAAAAACTGCAGCAGAAATCCTAATGGCAAAGAAAGCTCAGAGAGACAAGTAGCTATCTTCTCAGATTGCAGCATTGAAGAATCAAAATAATGCAGACCTGGATGACCTAAGAGTAGCAATTCACTGACTGTGTCAGCAATTTAAAAAAGTTGAGTGGATCCCTTCTTACTGCAACATCCCTGGAAATGAAGAGGCTGACAGATTGGCAAAGGAAGGGGGAAAGCTGCCTCAACTTGACACAAACATAACTTATGAAGAGGCCAAGAGTTTTATCAAACGCGTATATAGGAGCGAGTGGGAAGCACAACATCCTGGCCACAATAAAAATGATGTGTGTTACCAGCTTAGCAGAAGTGAACAAGTGGTAATATTCACACTTCGTACAGGTCACAAAAGATTGGGGTACTGTCTTTTCAACAAGTTAAAGAAAGGAACTACTGATGAGTGTAACTGTGGCACTGATATAAAGACTGTGGAGGATCAACTTCAAAGGTGCCCAACATATGAGCAACAGAGAAACTGCATATGGCCATCACCAGTGCCAATCCTAGAAAACCTCTGTGGAGTTGTTAACAGCCTCAGACTGACGTGACCACTGCTTTCTTTGAACATACCCAAGTTAATGTCTGAGAGTGAACAAAGAAGAAGAAACTACACACACCCCCCCCTCCCCCCCCCCCCCCCCCCCCCCCCCCCCCCCCATTATTTTTTTTGACTTACAATAAATCTGATCTCTCTGAATTCTGGGCGGAGGGTGGAGAGAGAGAATAAATGTTTTCCAAGTTAAAAGTTAATTATTTTCTTCTTTTATTAAAAGATATGTCAGTAAATTGTCTTAACTGTCACCAAGTGATATTTGGCATTCTGTTATGTCCTGTCATTCTTTCTTCTCAGGTTTCTATAAATATTGAAACTAAGACTGCATTCTCAGATACAAAAGTTAAGTTGGAATCAGGTTATCAAGTAAGTGGTTTGTTTCTTAATAACTTTAGTTGTTAGTCTCATGTTATCAGCAAACCCTACAACATTCAATTTGCTCCACAAAAGTTTCATTAAGTAGCCCTGTGTCAGATTTTTGTTTCATTATTCAACAATGGGATAATTATCATAATTTAGTAACTTTGTGAGACTACTAGCAATGGTAATTAAAGTATCTTATATAGAAGTAGTATTTGTTACTGTGGTGGTGAAACCTCAATTTAAGATTGCAAAATTCACTACATGACAAACCTCACATTTATGATTATGAAACCACCAATGCTGTATAAGTAAGTCTACTTGTGACATGACAACCATTTTGTGCCACTGGATTATTTTATTTCATTGACAGATTACAACGACCACCACTTTTTGTATATTCCCGGCTTTAAACCAAGCAGTGAGAGTTATAACGGAAGGAATTCAGGCAAAACCTATTAAAAAACTCAAAAAAGATTACATACCTCCAACCAATAAAGGATAGAAGAGACAGCAGGGCCTAGCAACAAGATGAACAATTCAAGACATTAACAGTAGAGATGGCTACTGTGTGTGTGTGTCGAAACAATGCTTCGAAACAGCGCTGAGTCCGACAGATTCGAAACACAGCCTGCTTCTTGTTTCGACACTGTTTCAGTTCCTGTCTGCCTCGCTGTTTTGCAAAGAGGCCCACTGTCTCACTGTCTCACCTTCCATGGGCCTTTGTAAAATTTGAGTCAAGCATCCGGGACATTAGGCGTTCATAGATAGTATGGAAAATCAAACAAGTCATAATTTTTTTTTTATAATTCCTCAGGACTGAAAGAGGCTTACTACTACTAGGTGTCTGCTTGGTTTGAGTTGAATCATTGTCGCTGATTGTACCTATTCTAGTTTTATATAATGTGTCATTATTACTGTTATTATTATTATTTTTTTCACTTTTACTGCAGCTGTCAGCATGTTCCCGTTGCATATCATCATAATGAAAACGACTGTGTAAAATTCTTAACAGTGGTCACACGAGATACCATAGATTTGTACTAACGAGAATAAGTAAATCTGCATACTAGGGTGTCACGACTCATGTCTCATTGTTTCAGTTAATTTACTTCTAGTCTGCTGTTTCAAAACAGTTCCATAGTTTTATTTCATCCAAACACTCATTATACGCATGTTACGGTACTCTTGATTCCTGACTTCAGGTGCTCTCATAAGAAAACGTGTTTTGTTTATACATAAAATAGTGTTTAAAACTTGTGTTCAACCTCATTTAATTTTCATTTATGGCGGGGAGAAGCCCTGTTTGGGATTATTTTGTAAAGATCAAAGACAACAAAGTAAAATGTAACGTGTGTTCTGGTATTTTATCATTCAAGGGTTCGTCAACTTCAAGTATGACTAGGCACATGAAATTTAAACATTCCCTCATGGATCTATGTAGCATTCGTATCAAAACACTGTGTCTGGCCGAGCAAGAAGTACTAGATGAAGAGATGATCATTTCAGTAGAGAATTCGTCAGTTTCAACATTGAAGCCAAGGTGTGGAGAAATAGAAACTTCTTCACTATCCACAGCTCCAAAAGTTAAAAAATAAAATCAGTGCAATATAACAGGGTTTTATTCAAGACCAATTACGAATGCCAAGCGAGAGAAATTAGACGACCAGATTTTAAGAATAATCATGAAGGTTCACCTTCCATTCAGTATTGTTGAAAGTGTTGAGTTTAGGAAATTTATCTCGATTCTAAACCCAAGCTATGAGCCACCAAGTCGAAAGACATTGTCTAACAGCCTCTTATCAAAGTTGTATGACATCACGCTGTTAGACGTTCAAAATGATGTGAGTGGTGCGTCATACGTGAGCCTGACCACTGATGGGTGGACATCTTTGAAAAACGAAAATTATTTTGCAGTAACCGCGCACTTTATAGACAAAAACTGTCATATGAATTCCTACCTGCTGTCTTGTGTAAAATTTACCGGTAAACACACATCAGAAAACATTGCAGATGCTCTGAAAACTATTGTGTCGCAGTGGGGGCTGCAAGACAAAATTGTAGCATGCACAACGGACAATGCAGCTAACATAGTGAGAGCTGTAAAACTGGGCCAATGGTTGCACATACCATGCTTTGCCCACAGTCTCAACCTTGTTGTTCAAGCACGCATGGAGACAATTTCACAGACATGAGAAAAAGTTAAAGCTGTCCGTCGAGTTTTTTAAAAGAAGCCCACAAGCTCTCAAAAAGCTTCATAGCATCCAGAAACAGATGGATTTTCCCAACCTGATGCTGAAACAAGACTGCCCGACCCGCTGGAACTCAACCTACGAGATGTTTGACAGGGTAAACCATATAAAAGAGCCAATCCAGTCCACGTTAGCAATAGTGAATGCAAACTTAGGATCAAAGTTGACTTTAGAAGACTGATATGTAATCGAAGAGTCAAAGAAAGTCTTGCAGTGCTTTTATGATCTTCTTCTTCGATCCTTAACCACCGACCGTCAAAGCAGTCAGTGGCCATCACGCCTAGTGGCGTCTTGTAGGGCAACAACAAATTGATTCCACTTTGCATGGTCGGTGGCCATCCTTCGTACAGTGCCCCAACTCTGGTTCATTCTTTGCATCTCAGCCTCCACAGTCCTCCGCCAAGTTGTTTTTGGTCGGCCTCTCTTTCACTTTCCTTCAGGGGTCCAAAGCATAGCTGTTCTTGTGATGTCATCGGGGTCTCTTCTGAGGACATGACCAACCCAGCGTCTGCCAGCTATGATGGTATGCATGTCCTCTTGCTTGCTACGAGTAAGCAGATCTTGGTTGGTGATGGTATTCGGCCAAAAGATTCGGTGAATTTTTCTTAGGCATGTTGTGTGAAAAGAGGACAATTTTGACATTTCCTTCTCTGTGACTCTCCAGCATTCCGCACCATAGAGAAGCACAGAAAGCACGCAACTCTGGTATAATCTTAATTTTGTGCTTGTGCTGTATTGGGAGGACTTCCAGATGTTATTTAGGCTAAAGAAGGCTGTTCTTGCCTTATTCGCTTTTATGATACCACCATGGAAATTAGTGGCGAAAAATACGTAACACTGTCAAAAGTTGCACTGCTAAGCCAAGGATTGCTGAACCACTGCCTCATTTTCAAAAGCCATAACTATGAGAATGCAACAGTCATTGCTCTAATAGAAATGCTAACTGAAGAACTAAAGAACAAAATTTATAAAAAATATAGTGATCTAGCCATTGTCTGGGAGGCAACATTGGTCGACCCCCGATTCAAAGAGCATGGGTTTTTCAGAAATGAGCAGCGATTGAAAGAAACTAAAGAAATTCTAATTAACGAGTGTTGTGCCTTACGGAGCCAAGAAGGAACCTCAGTAGCAAACCTTCCTCAAATGATAGAGCCAAGCGTTGCCACTACTACATCTTGTTCCGTGTGGGACGAGTTCGACAAATCCATCGGAGACCTGCTAAAACAAAGAGAGGAAAATCCTAGGGCCAACAGCATTGTAGAAATTGAGAAGTACGTTCAAATGCCACTGCTGCCAAGGTTAGACGATCCGCTTCTTTGGTGGAAGAAGACTGAAGTGATCTGTCCTTAAATTTTTGAAATAATGAAAAAAAGATTGTGCATCGTGGCAACTTCTGTTCCATGTGAACGCATCTTTTCTAAACAAGGTCAGCTAATAAGTAAACGTCGGACTCACCTTTCTAGTGGAAAAGTTTCAAAAATGATGTTTTTAAACATCAATTTAAAGTGAAAATTAATATTGAAGTGGTTGCCTCAGATCATTGATTTCTTTTATATGGTAATGTAACGCTTATGTTTTATGTTTTACATGTATACGTTTAGGTAGTTTTTTTTGTTGTTATTTTTACTTACAACTCTACCTTTGCAGTGAGAAGATAAAAGACTTTTCCTGAACATTCAAAGATAGTATGGAATATCAAATATGTCATATTTTTCAGGGATGTGTTATGATGACTTGATTTTACAAGTGATATTATTTTTGCTGAGAAGTTATAGACACTGGAAATTGTGTCAGTGCTGCAGTTGTCAATGTTTTAGGCACTATGTTAAAGTTGAAAGTGTCCGTGTGTTCGTATAAATGTAATGGACACTTTATTAGCTCTGCTGATATCTGTGTACTCAGTGTGGATTTGAATCATTGTCTACCAAAACTAGCTTACTCTAGTTTGATAGCATGTTTTATTATTATTAGTTATTATTATTGTTGTTTTTTTATTATTTTCACATATACTTCAGCTATCATCATATCTCTGTTTTATTTCATCATAATGAAGACTTGTGTAAAAATATTGAATTGTGGTCACACGAAACACCATAGATTTTAACACACACCAGTCCAAGCAGACAGCACGCCAATAGCGCTCAAAAAAAAAAAAAAACGGCGGAGATTGTCTCACACAGTTTCATGTATACTGTCTAATGTCTATTGCTTGAGACTTTTCCCGACATGGGCAAAAGTGCCGTTGTGTCGAAACAGTGTGTCAAAACAGTTTAAATGACTGTGCAGACTGTCTCGACACAGCGGAGTGTGTTGATTTGCCCATCTCTAATTAACAGACCATCAGTGTACCATACAATAAATTCATCAACTATCCAGGAAAGAACAGGTCGTCATTTTTCGGCTACGGACTGGACACAACAGATTGAGATACCTTCTATACCACAAGTACAAAATTGGTGCAACAGATCTCTGCACCTGCGGTACCAGGCCGATGACAGTCAAACACCTGCTGCAGTACTGTCCAACCTACAGTAATGAACGGAGTAGCATATGGCAGTAACCCACTTCTGTCAACGAAAAACTGTTTGGAGATGTCAGGAACCTTGAGTTGACTACTGCCTTTATTAGAGTCATAAATGTGGAAGTCTGAAGGCGAACAAGGAAGAAGAAGTAACTTCAGAGCAGAGGCCTTGAAAACTGCAGCAGAGGTTCAAATGACAGAAGAAAGCACCGAGAGACAAGTTGCTTTCTTCACAGATGCATGGTCATTAATTGCAACTCTGAAGCTCCAGAATAATGCAGACCTGGATAACCTAACTGTCAATGATTCAAAAGTGTTGTGATACAATGGATCCCATCTCATTGTAGCATCCCCTGCAATGAAGAGGCTAAAAAATTGGCGAAGGAAGGGGGAAAGCCACCTCAACCTAATGTTAACATAATGTTAAACAAGGCAGAGAGTTGTATCAGAATCATGTACAGAAACAAATGGGATGCAGAGCATCCAGGTCACATATAAAATGATTCATATTACCAGCTCAGCAGAAGAGAACAAGTGGTAATCTTCAGACTTCACATAGGCCACAACAGATTGAGATACTATTGATATACTCCTTCTGATGATCAGATTGCCTCCTGTTGTATCACTCTGTATAGAGTTTCCTATCATATTCAACAAGGTAAAGATAGAAACTACTGATGAGTGTAAATGTGGCACTGATAAAATAACTGCTGAACATCTGCTTCAGTGATGCCCAACATATGTGGAACAGAGAAAGTACACATGACTGTCACCAGAACATTCATGGAAAAACTATGGAGATGTAAATAGTCTCAATGTGACCACTGATTTATTTGAAAATAGACGTCTGAATAATTATCATGATTGTGTTTTTGCTGATAGATCCATGATGGTGACAGTTGCATTGAAGACCTTGACACTCGTGTTCAGATTGTTGGATTCATAGACACAGAAACATCAAAAACTCTGAAAGTAGAACAGCTTTGTGAAGGTAATAAATGGTACACATATTGATCTAATGTTTTTTTTTTAATTATTATAATTCTTTTATGTGTGTATTATCTGTAAAATCAAGCGTCTGATTGTCAGAGTGGTCAAAGCGCTGGTCCCTCATGACAAAGGTGCTTGGTTTGATTCACTGTAGTGTCATACTCCAGACTTTGCCCTTCAGTTAAGGAAGGAGAGGAACTAGTCACCCCCACCTCTCACTGCTGGACCTAGTATAATAAAATCTCTAACACTTTGCTCCCCTATGGCAGCATCTGTTAAGTGAATACCTTTACTTTTTATCAGTAAATTTTATGGATAACCACAGACAACCCTGCGTAGCTGCCATCAAGGGAGCAAGAGTAAAGAGAGGGATATCATGGATGGCACAGGCAGAGGCTATGATTAGACAGGTGAGCCCCAGCTGAACAAATATTCGTGGGAGAAGAGTGGAGTCAGGTGACAACTGGACAAACTACCAGCAAGTCATTATCAGCTTTGGCAGCGAATGCAGAGTTTGGGGCAATGGGAAAGTGCAGCTGGAAATTAACCAGCTGCTACATGATCATGAGGAATGATGCCACTGTGTACAACGATGAGTCTGTAGTCCATGGTGTGAACTTGGGGTGGGGGCGGTTTCCCCACTATTGTAAAGGGTAGGGTTGTTGCCGAACAGAGTAGAGCTTACATGACAACAACCTCCAGCAGGAGAATGGAGATACAGACAGTTACTACAGTGTGCAACAGGAATAATTAGCATTCATACCCTTCAGCCTCAACAACTTTTGGAAGTCTTCCAAGTACAGCACATATACCAAATTAAGACTGTATGAGAGCTGTGTACTTTCTGTGCTTCTCTATGATGCAGAATGCTGGAGAGTAACAGAGAAGGAAATGTTGAAACTGTCCTCCTTCCACACAATCTGCCTAAGGACATTCTCCGAATCTTTTGGCCAAACAACCAAGAACTACTTATTCGGAGTAACCAGGAGGACATGCACACCATCATAGCTGGCAGATGCTGGAGTTGGTTGGCCACATCCTCAGAAGGGACCTTGATACTATCACAAGAACAGCTATGCTGTGGACCACCAAGGGGAAAGCGAAAGAGAGGCCGACCAAAAACAACTGGCAGAGAACTGTGGAAGCTGAGATGCAAAGAATGAACCAGAGTTGGGGCACTATACGAAGGATGGCCGCTGACCAACCAAAGTGGAATCAATTTGTTGCTGCACTACAAGACGCCACCAGGCGTGATGGCCACTGATTGCTTTGACGGTTGGTGGTTATGGATCAAAGAAGAAGAAGAAGATACCCTTCAGCATGGTGAGGGAGACTGGGCACCAATGAGCTGTCCCAGAGTGCAATGCTGTAGATTCTTGTCAACACTGACAATAACAATCAGTAAATGTAGGACATCTTGTATAGATAACAGTGAATGTACGCAAGACAGGGTCTGTAGCTTCCTTGAAAAACCTGGAACAACCAGGAAAAACAATGATTAAAACCATGACTTTAACACATCCAACCTGGAAAAAGTGAAGCAAAAGCCGGATGTATGAAATTTGTTTTTGGTAAAAAAAAAATATTTTGTAAGGCATTATTGGTTACCATAGTTTCTTACTAAATCCATATCCCAGCATTTTAAAAAACAATTTGAATATGCCATTTTACTGTCATTTGAAATACCACTGCGAGTCACAATAAATAGATATATCTACTAAAACTAAAGCATTAGAAGATCTGCATTTAGAAATCATGCTGGTCATCAGTTTCAAGAGAAGTTGATAGAAATCTCAGGGTTTATAGCTGCCTTGATGAACAGGAACCAATAGGGATCACTTCAAGGCATTTAAAATGGGATGAAAGGCTAAAAACCTTGAATTTTGTTGGTAAAAAGTTGGGTGCATGATTTTTTTATTTATAGGTGACCTTTTGTTAGGCATCGTTCACAGTAATTTGTTTATGTCTTTCATGTTTAATCTTGTCTCCTGTTGTTTTTGGTGGTTCTCGTTATAGTTTTGAATGATCTGTGTATATCTGTCCGCATGCACTGCAAGAAGTTAAAAGAATATTTACATTTTGAAATCATCCATTATTCTTGGTTTCAATTAAAAAACAAAAATTGGTTAGAATCGCCAGATTGTAAACAAAGGATATCCCCACAAAACTGAGCATTCAAAAAGTGTAAAAAAGGAAAAAAATATAACATAACATGCATGAGTGAATTCAGAAACTTGCTTTGGCTCACTATGAGTAAAGCCGTTGACAAACAGATTTGATAAGAAACTGTTATTGTAGTTTAGAATCAACATCATTGCTTTCCAGTCAAACCCATAGGAGCTCAGTCCCACTCAGCAAACATCGAAAGGTATGAATGATAATTGTTGCTGTTGTGAGCTGGTTAAGTACACACTGAATGCATCCTCTCATACGTTCATCTCTGCAAATCTTACGCCTAATGCCAAGCTCCAGCATACTTACCCTTGATGATTCATTGATTACAGTGTCATTATCTAATAGATAAAAAAGGTAAAGGATCCCGTTTACACGCCCATTGAGGCATATTGGGAATATGGTGTTAGGCCCATATTTTCTCGACCATCAGCACACTAGGGGTGATGTGGTCAGCATTGCGCCGGCTGCCTTAACCTTCCCAGAGTTGCTCTGGTACCCATTTGGGGCTGGGTTGGCCCAGGAACCGTTTATGATCTAAAAAAATCCCACTTCAACTGGGGATTGAACCATGGACTACTGAGCTAGGAAGCCCATGCACTAACCACTATGCTACTGCAGCTCCATCATTCTCTAACAGGCAATCATTAATTGCCTTCATTCTTCTTCTTCTTGCGATCGCATCTTTGATGATTACACCGTCAGACGAGTTCTCATGATGAATTCGACTGTTGTTTGAAGTTCCTCTTTAACTCCATATAGCTTTGAGTTTAGTGTTGAGTCATTGGGCCAGTATATCTTTCTTAACTGGTCATACAGAGGACAGTCCTGTAGAACATGCTCAGCAGTTTGTTCGTTTAATCCACATGTGCACAGTGGTGAAGCAGACAATCGTAGCTTGTGCATGTGTTTATTCAGTTTGTTATGCCCTGTCCTGAGTCGAAAAATAGTTGTCTGTCCCTGCCGGTCGAGAGTGTGATAGTCGTCTTTGGGTTGGTTCTGTTCTCTTCTGATAGTCTGGATAGCTCTCTTTTTCTCAAAGTACGTGACTCCCTTTTTTGCAAGTTTATCTGCCTTTTCATTTCCGGGTACACCACAATGAGATGGTACCCACTGAAGTATGGTTCTCTTTTTGGCAGCTACCTTGTTTAGTTCATTTCTCAGATGCGGGAGTTTACCACCCTTGAGAGCTTGCAGGACAGACAGTGCATCTGTGAGGATGACTACCTGGTGGCAGTCAGAGTTGGTGTTATAAATCATACTTGCAGCTTGCTCTAGAGCTTGAACCTCAGCTGTATAGTTGGAACAGAATTTACCAGTGGGAATGTGCCTAGTCTCATAGTGGTTGTCAGGATATGAGATAAAGATACCGGCACCTCCATTCCTAACAGCATTAGTTGCTGATCCATCTGTATAGGCATGTATCCATGATTGATCGGGATAGCTTTCTTGGATCATACTCAATGTAGCAGTTCGTTTTTGCAGATCATTATACTCAATTGCCTTCAGTATCTGTCCCTTGTCCATAACTAATGCATCTTTCTATTGGTCCACATCAACATGACTCGGGGCAGTGTTTCTACTGGTTTCCAAAGTGTACACATCCTCTTCAGATATGAGGTCAAAATATATCTCGCCTCATGTCATTTTCCAAAACACGATCCTTAATATTTAGATGGGCATCTTTGTCACATTCATTTGTTTGGGTCATATATCAACCGAATAATGCTCGATTTTAATGTTAGCGATGCGTTGGCTTGCATTTTTCATGTTCATTCATCGGTGTAAGGCCCAGAATTTCTGTAATGTTTTATCCATGCCCACCTGTGTCACAGAGGTCTTCCACACTTTATACTTGGCCTCTTTCACAAAACTTTTAAATCTATTGTTGGCTGGCATTTTTACTTTCTCTTTCTATTCAACCAGTACATCATTTCTCATATCTCTTTCATGCTTTCTGGCATTCCTTGGTCACTCTTTCCTTTTCAGTCCATGCTTTCTCAACTGTCTCATTCCACCAGGGTAGTTGGACAAAAGGTATCTTAGCCATTGTAGACTTCCTGTCTCATGCCTTCACCCAAGGTCTTCCTCATCCCTTTCAGATCTGTCTCCAGTGCTCTTCTCTGTGCGTTCGTTGGTTTACCTCTACCTCTCATACCTTGGTGATTCCAGAGCTTATAAAGCTATCATTAGATTTCCTCAGCATGTGCCTTAACCATCACCTGTGTCTTTTTCCCATCTCTTGTTCTACTGGCACTTGTCTGGTACTTGTCATCAATTCCACTTACTTACTTAGTCGTTCCCCTTCTACCGTGAGGTTTAGAGGTTTGGAAAAGAGAGCACCATACTATCCTATCGGCTGTCTTCCTCCTGGCCTGGTTCCATTCTAGTCCTTGGTCCTTCAAAGATTGTCTAATGTTGTCCTCCCAGTGGACTCTGGGTCATCCTGGAGGTCTGGATCCCAGGCTCTTAGTTTCCCATGCTTGTTGTGGTAGCCGATCTTCTCCCATTCTGCAGACATGGCCAGATCATCTTAGTTGAGACTGTTCTACTTGGGTCTGCAGGGGTTGAGTTTTTAGGCCTTGACATATTGTCTGGTTGTGGACCATGTCTCTTCTTGTTACATCAACCACCTTCCTCAGATACCTCATTCCACATTAGTGTAAATTAACAGTATTGTTCTGCTGGCACTTGTCTGGTTCTTGTCATCAATTCCACATTAGTGTAAGCTAACAGTATATTATTTAAGGTTGTTCATATTGTATATGGATCTGAATATGAAGCAAGCATTGAACTTCAAGACTTTTCTATATTAGTGTGAATGATTGAATTAGATGGTAAAAATGTACATGTTTAAAAGCTTGGTTCTCAGTTTATTTGAAATTCATGAGAAATGTCATGTAGTGGAGTATATCGTTACTTGATTTCAGGTGTCAGTCTAATTTAGTTGTTTTATAATAAATGTTTGGTGTAACAGTTAGTTTTCTTCAGTTTATTCTACTTATTACATTGTTTTGTAATTATGGGCTGTAGTCAAAAATCTGATATAAATTCTCATATCCTTGAAATTCATATTAAGACGCGTCAACAGTGAGGAATGCAGTAGGCGACCCATAGCTAGACTGCTTGCATCAGGGTCAGCGAACCAGAGCTGACCAAGACCCTACTCCACCTCCAAGTGGTGGTCCTGGAAACAGGCTGCATCACTGCAGTCTGGCTGAGTGAGTGGGGATCAAAGAGGGAAGGCTAACCCGGTCCCAAAAATGCCATACTGAAGTCGGATGTGTCAGCCGAAAGGCACAAATATCACAGCTTTGCTGTAAACAGACACAACGCAACCAACGTCCTTTTCAGGATGAACAAAGAAGAAGAAGAAATTCATATTCTTGAACTTTGAAAAGCCTAGAAAACCCATGTCAAAGTTAGAAGAAATGTGTTACAGCCCCTGGTATTTATATTTACTATCATATATCAAGTATTTACAATAACAAGTGAAGATATACAGAAATACAACTTTTAAAAAATCATGCTATTTGTAACAGATCATGTCAGAGTTAAATTAAAATAATGACAATTTTTCACTACTAACATTAACAAACAAACAAACAAACCATTTGCACCATTTTTAACTTTTGGTGAATCTTTAAGGTGTCTTGTGTTTTTGGTGTGTGTACACAAAATATGAACGCAAATATAATATTGATAATAAAGGTTCACAACCTCTTACCAAAACCCAAGTGACAAAATGTGTTTTAGAATTCTTAATTTTTCACATTTCAGTCTGGCTGTTCTTTCTGTTTCAGTCTGGCTGTTCTTTCTGTTTCAGTCTGGCTGTTATTTCTGTTTCAGTCTGGCAGTTCTTTCTGTTTCAGTCACCACAACTCAGGTGTGCTGTGTGCTCCATAACTCAGGTGTGCTGTGTGCTCCATAACTCAGGTGTGCTGTGTGCTCCATAACTCAGGTGTGCTGTGTGCTCCATAACAAAGTTGTGCCATGTGCTCCATAACTAAGGTGTGCTGTGGGCTCCATAACTCAGGTGTGCTGTGTGCTCCATAACTCAGGTGTACTGTGTGCTCCATAACTCAGGTGTGCTCCATAACTCAGGTGTGCTGTGTGCTCCATAACTCAGGTGTGCTGTGTGCTCCATATCTCAGGTGTACTGTGTGCTCCATAACTCAGGTGTGCTGTGTGCTCCATAACTCGGGTGTGTTGTTTGCTCCATAACTCAGGTGTGCTGTGTGCTCCATAACTCAGGGGTGATGCATGCTTCATAACTCAGGTGTACTCTGTCCTCCATAACTCAGGGGTGTTGTGTGCTCCATAACTCAGGTGTGCTGTGTGCTCCATAATTCAGGTGGGCTGCATGCTCCATAACTCAGAGGTGCTGTGTGCTCCACATACCAGGGGTGTTGTGTGCTCCATAACTCAGGTGTACTGTGTGCTCCATAACTCAGGGGTGCTGTGTGCTCCATAACTCAGGTGTGCTGTGTGCTCCATAACTAGCAAATAAGGATAAAAATAGTAATGATGATGATATTCCAGACGTAGAGCCAAAGTAAAATGCTGTGTGCTCCATAACAAGCAAACAATGATAATAATGGTAATGAAGTTGATATTCCAAATGTAGAGTCAAAATAAAATGCTGTGTGCTCCATAACTAGCTTACTTACTTACTTAGTCGTTCCCCTTCTACCGTGAGGTGTAGAGGTTTGGGAGAGATAACGCCAGACTATCTTATCGGCTGTTTTCCTCCTGGCCTGGTTCCATTCTAGTCCTCGGTCCTTCAAAGATTGTCTAATGTTGTCCTCCCAGCGGACTCTGGGTCATCCTGGGGTCTGGATCCCTGGCTCTTTGTTTCCCATGCTTGTCATGGTAGCCGATCTTCTCCCATTCTGCAGACATGGCCAAAACATCTTAGTTTGGACTGTTCTACTTGGGTCTGCAGGGGGTGGCATTTTAGGTCTTGATGTATCGTCTGGTTGCGGACTATGTCTCTTCTTGTTACTTCAACCACCTCCCTCAGATACCTCATTTCTGAGGTTTGGATCTGGCTTTTGTGGGTTGTAGTCATTGCCCATGACTCGCATCCATATGTCAAGACTGGGACATAGGTGGAGCGGTATACAGCCATCTTCGTTTTCTTACCAACCTCTCTCTTGCTGAGGAATCCTCGATTTATGGCCTGAAAAAGTCTCCCAGCTGCTGCTTTACAATTGGCTTGTCTTCTTTGATGCCTCCCTCTCGGTCTATAATAGATCCGAGATAATTAAAGTGGTCGACCTGCTCCAGGAAAAGTTCTCCCAGCTTAATCTAATGTCTTCTTTCTTCTCGTGATATCACCATGGATTTTGTTTTAGAGCTGCTTATGACCATCCCTCTCTTCTCCAGCTCTTCCTTCCAGACTTGCAGGTTGGATTGGAGACGTGCCTCTGATTTAGCAATGAGGGCAACATCATCAGCGAATGCCAGCTCTGAAATACAGACCTGTCTCATCTTCCAGTACCCCACTGAATATTTTCTTGTTCTCTCCTTACATGCCTTGATGACATCGTCCATGAGGAGTATGAAAAGGTGACAGGATATCAGCTTGTCTTACACCAGTGGTGGTCCTGAACTCTTCTGACTTATGGTTTGCTGTCCTCACATAATTTCTGCAAGACTTGTAGAAGCAATGTATAGCATGAATCAGAGGTGCTGGAATGTTCTTCTTTGCCAAACAGTCCCATAGTTTGCTCCAGTGGACCCTGTCAAATGCCTTGTTTTACAGATCTATGAAACAGAGATGGATCTCACTCTTATACTCAAGGGCCTTTTCACTCAGCTGTCTGAGTGTGAAGATTAGGTCTTGAGTACTTTGGTTTGCTCAGAATCCGCACTGGACCTCATCCAATTGTGGTTCAGCTAGGCGTTGGAGTCTCTGCTCTAGGATTCTAGAGTAGATTTTACCAGGGACACTGAGAAGGGATATGCCTCTATGGTTTCCACATTGTCAATTGTCACCCTTTTGAAAATTGGTGTTATGATGGCAATCTCCCAATCTTTTGGTATGGTCTTGTTGCACCATGCTGCCTGTAGGACCCTTAAGGGGAGTTTTAACCCCCAAAAATGAAGAATTTCATTAAAAATATCAAATTTTAGATACATATTGCACTGGAAAGTACATTCATTTGCCCACATTTCTGTATGTTTATTTTCACTAAAACCTTTGTGAATGATTTTATATAAATTTTTAAAGTATGTCAGGTAAGTGTATTTTTACCTAATTATATATGTAAAATATACAAATTGGTATATTTGTGATGCTATATTGCTTCTAATGCATGGATTTTAATTTTCGGTACCATATTCATTTCCCTGAAGCAAACAGAATTCAAGTTTTTCAAACATAGTTTCATGTGTAAAAATAATTTTGACTGGCTGATTTTTATTAACCATGGGGTCCTTTGATGGGTCATCGAAATAATAACGTGGCTGGAGGTATTCCAGTAGTGGTAGGGTACCTCCTTATACGCAAATAAAGCTGCAGGTAAGAACGAATCACAGGATTCTGGTTCCTCCTGTGCGAGCTTACGTAAAATTGTAAGTAGAGTCCCGTTATATCTTTCCACTTGTCCAATCGATTGTGGATGATAAAATGTGCGGACGAGAATATTTTGAAAAATCCTAAATACTTCCTCCATCAGTTTCCCTCTGAACTGTGAACCATTGTCAGTTAATATCTGATTAGGGTATCCTAATCTTGAATATATTGAGAGCAAAGCCTCTCCTACATGTACTGAGTCTGCTAAGGGTAGAGCAATCGCTTCCCCCCGCATAGTACATGTCTACCAGAGAAAGGATGCATTTTTCCGGAAACTTACGAAAAGCGCATACAGTCTGCTGAAATGAAGAATTTAATGAAAAGTAAGCTGCAAAGTATGACACAGAACATGGAATCAATAAAGGAAAATACCAGAGATGATTCCTACATAGCAGGGGGATACCGAGGTGAGTAAATTTTGTGTAAAAGTGTAATTCCGCCCTTTTTTCTTAATTTTCTCAAAACCTCATTTTTCACACAAATGTGGGCACGTTGCCCATGATTTTTTAAAAACTATTAGTGATACAGCAGTAAATTTTGGGCCACATGCTGTACACATAGTGTTCATTAAAATAAACTAAAATAAAGGATATATGTTAACAAACTACAAAACTGTTAAGAAATAGCTAAGATACCCCCCTTAAAAATTTCAACTATTTTTCGATTGGTATGTTAAAATCCAAAAAAACTCAGATATCAAACCAATCAAAATTATTTTAGTATACAATCATTATCATATATTAACAAATGAAACAGCCAAATTTCATAACTCAAATTGTACTCACATTTGAGATATCTTGGGCAAAAAAATACACAAAAATGCTAAAATTTGCCTTTTTTTCACTGTTTTTCCGCCATAGATTGCAAGTTTTTAGTATATACCTCAAGGTTTTGTATTTTTTTCAGTCATTTTGCTTGTATAAATGATCAGATATAGATATTAACTTATAATTCTGTGTTTTTCATTTTGGGGGTTTAACTTCCCCTTAAGAGTAATAGGTCGCCTGATGCTCCCATGTACTTAACCATTTATGGTGTTATACCATCATGCCCTACTGCTTTGCCCATCTTGATTTTCTCCAGTGCTGCCTTCAGTTCTTCCATCTTTATGTCATCTTCACCATCATTGGTTTTCTCTTCTGTGCTAGTGGTTATCATTTCTGATGCTTCACCATACTCACCATCCAGGAGTTCTGAGAAATATTCTTTCCATCTTTCCATTATTTCCTTCGGGGCAGTAAGCAATTTGCCTTGCTTGTCATTTATAAATTTGAGAGGGCATTGTTTTTCCTTCCTCATGTTCTTTAGGGTCTTATAGAACAATTTCTGGTTTTCTTGCGCATCTTTTTCTAGCTTTTCTCCAAATTCTTCCCAGGACTTCTGTTGTGCTGCTAGCACCTTGTTCTTTGCTTCTGTTCTGAGTGTCACATATTCTCTATATTTCTCCATTTGTCCTGTTGTGTTTTTAGCTCCTAAGTATTGTTTCCATGCTATTTTCTTCTCTCTTATTTTCTCTGTGACTTCCTCTGTCCACCAAGGTGTCCTCTTTCTCTTGTTCCCAAGTCGGACTTCACCACATGCTTCTGCAGCAGCTGTCTTTATGATGTCCTTGAATTTAAGCCAGAGGGTTTCCAAGTCATCAGGTTGTTTTTCTGTGTTGCTCACCACTGCAGCAATAAGCCCCTGATATCTGGTCTTAATTTCTGGCTCTCTCATCTTGTAGGTCCTAATGCTTATTTCTCCTGCTCGTTTACTTAGTTTCTTGCATGATGTTGGGCAGTTCCTAGGCTGAGCAACTCTTTCAGTTGTTCTTTTGATTGTAAGCAGGAAGTGATCACTTCCAATCTCTGGCTCCCTCCAGACTCTATAACTAGCAAACAAGAATAATAATGGTAATGAAGATGATACTCCAGACGTAGAGTCAAAATAAAATGCTGCCAAAAATTCTGACTACCCATCATTTTCAAATCTTTACAAAGTAAAAATTTTTGCTAACATTTTGTAGAATTATAAAATTTAGGATGTCATATAATTGACTGTATATCCCAACTTTTTATATTATATTTATTTAATCCCATACAGCTTCAGATGTGCCACACCAAGACCAGATCTTCAACAACTCTGATGTGGTGTACAAGAAAGATGAAGTCAGTGTTGGAGTATTGACCAGTGAACATTATAGTGAGTTAAGAACAACTGGAAATGATGTGGCTGTAGATTCCATTGTGTGTCAAGAAATAGCAGCAGATGTTTGTGAGACCCAGAATGATTGTAGGGTGAAAGATCAAAATAATAGACGATCAGATTACATAATTTTAAGGAATGAGAAAAGTATTGATCTTGGTAATGGTGAAATGGGTTGTAGATTAGTAAATAGACAACAAAATAAAGAAATGCATTTAAGAAACAAGCTTTACAATTCTGATGTTTCTGATGTAGAGTTAACACAGTGTCATGATCTAAAAACACACACAAGAATACATACAGGAGAGGAGCCTTACAAGTGTGATGACTGTGGAGTAAGATTTAATCATTACGGTAATCTTAAGAGGCATGTGAGAAAACATACAAGAGAGAAGCTTTACAAGTGTGATGTTTGTGGTAGTCAGTTTTCACAGTATGGTCATCTTAAAACACACATTAGAATACATACAGGAGAAAAGACTTTTAAGTGTGATGATTGTGGTGTTGGGTTTTCACTGTATGGTCAATTTAAAATGCACATACAAAAACATTTAAGGGAAAAGTCCTTCAAAAAGTGTGGCCTTGGCATTACAGTGCATTTTAATCTGACAAGAAACAGAAGAATACATACCAGAGAGCAGCCATACAAGTGTTATGATTGTGGATCAGGGTTTACAACATTTTCTAATCTGAAAGAACACAAAAGAATACATACAGGAGAGAAGCCTTACAAGTGTGGTGTTTGTGATATTGAGTTTTCACGGTATAGTCATCTTAAAAGACACGGTAGAATACATACAGGAGAAAAGACTTTTAAGTGTGACGATTGTGGTGCAGGATTTAACCACTCCGGTAATCTTAAAATACACAAAAGAATACATTCAGGAGAGAAGCCTTACAAGTGTGATGTTTGTGGTAGTCTGTTTTCACAGTATAGTCATCTTAAAACACACATTAGAATACATACAGGAGAAAAGACTTTTAAATGCGATGATTGTGGAGCAGGATTTAACCACTCTGGTAATCTTAAAACACACAAAAGAAAACATACAGAAGAGAAGCCTTACAAATGTGATGTTTGTGGTATTGGGTTTTCAAATTGTAGTGATCTGAAAACACACAAAAGAATACATACTGGAGAGAAGCCTTTTAAGTGTGATGTCTGTGGTGTAGCATTTAACCAATGTGGCAATCGGAGAAGACATCAAAGAATACATACAGGTGAGAAGCATTACAAGTGTGATGTTTGTGGTGTAGGATTTAACACATGTGATGGTCTTAAGGCGCACAAAAGAATACATACAGGAGAGAAGCCCTACAAATGTGATGTTTGTGGTATTGGGTTTTCAGATTGTAGTCATCTGAAAAGACACAAAAGGATACATACTGGAGAGATGCCTTACAAATGTCTTGTTTGTGGTGTTAGGTTTTCAAATTGTAGTGATCTGAAAACACACAAAAGGATACATACAGGGGAGAAGCCTTTTAAGTGTGATGTCTGTGGTGTAGCATTTAACCAATGTGGCAGTCTGAAAAGACACCAAAGCATACATACTGGACAGAAGCCTTACAAGTGTGATGTTTGCGGTATTGGGTTTTCATATTGTAGTGATCTGAAAACACATGAAAGAATACATACTGGGGAGAAGCCTTTTAAGTGTGATGTCTGTGGTGTAGCATTTAACCAATGTGGCAATCTGAAAAGACATCAAAGAATACATACTGGTGAGAAACCTTACAAGTGTGATGTTTGTGGTGTAGGATTTAACACATGTGATGGTCTTAAGAAGCACAAAAGAATACATAAAGGAGAGAAGCCTTACAAATGTGATGTTTGAGGTATTGGGATTTCTGATTGTAATCTGAAAACACACAAAAGAATACATACTGGAAAGAAGCCTGTTAAGTGTGATGTCTGTGGTGTAGCATTTAACCAATGTGGCAGTCTGAAAAGACACCAAAGAATACATACAGGAGAGAAGCCTTACAAATGTGATGTTTGTAATATTGGGTTTTCACAGTGTAGTAATCTGAAAGCACACAAAAGAATACATACAGGAGAGAGGCCATATGAATGTGATGCTTGTGGTATTAGGTTTTCATAGCTTAGTCAATTAAAAACACATGGTAAAATACATATGAGATAAAAGCCTTACAAATGTGATGTCTGTGGTGTAGCATTTAACCAGTCTGGTAATATGAAAAGGCACCAAAGAATACATACAGGAGAGAGACCTTACACATGTGATGTTTGTGGCATTAGGGTTTCACAGTGTAGTCTTCTGAAAACACACAAAAGAATACATACTGATAAGAAGCCTTTTAAGTGTGATGTTTGTGGTGTAGGATTTAACACATGTGATGGTCTTAAGAAGCACAAAAGAATACATACAGGAGAGAAGCCTTACAAATGTGATGTTTGTAGTATTGGGTTTTCAGATTGTAGTTATCTGAAAACACACAAAAGAAAACATACAGGAGAGAGGCCATATAAATGTGATGTTTGTGGTATTAGGTTTTCACAGCTTAGTCATCTAAAAACACACGGTAGAATACATATGAGATAAGCCTTATAAATGTGATGTTTGTGGTTTAGCATTAAACATTGTGGCAATCTTAAAAGGCACATGGGAAAACACACGAGGGAAAATATTTACAACTGCTAAATGTGTGGTATAGGGTTTACACAGTGTTATAATCTGAATGGACACCAAAGAATACATGCAGGAGAGAAACTGTACAAATGTGATGTTTGTGGTATTGGGTTTTCAAATTGTAGTCATCTAAAAACACAAAAAAGAATACATACAGCAGAGAAGCCTTTTAAGTGAGATGTTTGTGGTGTAGGATTTAACCATTCTGGTAATCTGAAAAGACACAAAAGAAACCATACCGGAGAGAAGCCTTACAAATGTGATGCTTGTAATATTGGGTTTGCACAGTGTAGTTATCTAAAAAGACACAGTACAATACACACCAGAGAGAAACCCTATAGATGAGATGTTTGTGGTATTGAGTTTTCACAGCCAAGTTGTCTGAAAAGACACAGTAAAATACACACCAGAGAGAAACTTTGTTAAATGTGATGTTTGTGGTTCAGGATTTAACCGATGTGACAGTCTTAAGACACACAAGAGACATATGATAGAAGTCTTACAAGATTGATAGTTGTTATCTAGGTTTTATAGATTGTTCTACTCTGAAAAAATGCACTAGTATTTACTAAGTACACAGAATAGAAGTCTTGCAGTATTGACGTTTGTCGTGGATGTTTAATCAGTGTAGTAATCTTAAGAGACTTCAGAGATTACTCATTGAAGAGTAGCTTTACAAACGTAATGTTTGTGATGTTTGATTTACAGTCTATTAGACTGGACAAGCAGAGAAGAATACACAGAAGAGTATTCTCACATGGTTATGTGTTTTGTATATTTAAAACTGATTATTTCATACTTGTGTACTCACTGAAATATGATGTTCCCATTAGATATTATTAGATTTGTGTTTAAATGACATTTATTTGTTTAATGTTGTAATTGTTATTTTATTTAATCCAGGTCTTAGGTTTTTTAACCATGTCATTATTATGTCCCCTTATGCCTCCTTACAAAGCTTGGAGTCACCATGTCATTATTATTTCCCCTTGTCCCGTGCCATCATCTCAAGTTCTTTCCATGTTCTCCTCATCATTTTCACCTCTGTTTCCAGCTCTCTTCTCTGTGTGCTTCTTGGTCTTCCTCTGCCTCTCTTGCCCTGGGGGTCCAGAACAAGGACTGCCTTGTAATGCTATCAACAGGTTTCCTCAGTGTGTGTCCTATCCATCGCCATCGTCTTCTTCTCATCTCTTGTTCCACTGGCACTTGTCTAGTTCTTGTCATCAGTTCCATGTTGGTAACCTTGTCATACCATTTTAATCCCTCTATTCTATGCAAGCACCCATTTATAAAAGTCTGTAGCTTTTTTGTTGTTGTCTTTGTTGTTCTCCATGTCTCCGAGCCATACAATAGGACTGACTTCACATTTGAGTTGAAGATTCTTATTTTCGTGTTGGATCCGATTTCTCTTGATCTCCATATATTTCACAATGCAATGAAAGCTCCTCTTGCCTTTTGTATTCTTATTTTGATATCGCTGTCTGTCCCTCCAACTTTGACTATATTACTGCTAAGATATGTGTACGATTCTACATCTTGTATTGGTGTTTCTTCAAGTTCAACCCTGTTATCATTACCTGCATTTATTCTCATTATTTTTGTCTTTTCCCTCTGTATTTTCAGACCCAATTGCTGTGACCTCTCATCGAGTGTTTTCAGTTTGTCCTGCATCTTACTTACTTACTTAGTCGTTCCCCTTCTACCGTGAGGTGTAGAGGTTTGGAAGAGAGAGCGCCAGACCATTCTATCAGCTGTCTTCTTCCTGGCCTGGTTCCATTCTAGTCCTCGGTCCTTCAAAGATTGTCTAATGTTGTCCTCCCAGCGAACTCTGGGTCGTCCTGGAGGTCTGGATCCCTGGCTCTTTGTTTCCCATGCTTGTCGTGGTAGCCGATCTTCTCCCATTCTGCAGACATGGCCAAACCATCTTAGTTGGGACTGTTCTATTTGGGTCTGCAGCGGATGGGATTTCAGGCCTTGACGTATCGTCTGGTTGCGGACCATGTCTCTTCTTGTTACTTCAACCACTTTCCTCAGATACCTCATTTCTGAGGTTTGGATCTGGCTTTTGTGGGTTGTAGTCATTGCCCACAACTCGCATCCATATGTCAAAACTGGGACATAGGTGGAGCGGTATACAGCCATCTTCGTTTTCTTACCAACCTCTTTCTTGCTGAGGAATCCACGATTTATGGCCTGAAAAAGTCTCCCAGCCGCTGCTTTTCGAGTGGCCAACTCTTCTTTGATGCCTCCCTTTCGGTCTATAATAGCTCCGAGATATTTAAAGTGGTCGACCTGCTCCAGGACCTGTTCTCCCAACTTAATCTGATGTTTTCTTTCTTCTCGTGATATCAGCATGGATTTTGTTTTAGAGCTGCTTATGACCATCCCTCTCTTCTCCAGCTCTTCCTTCCAGACTTGCAGGTTGGATTGGAGATGTGCCTCTGATTTAGCAATCAGGGCAACATCATCAGCAAATGCCAGCTCCGAAATATAGACCTGTCTCATCTTCCAGTACCCCACTGAATACTTTCTTGTTCTCTCCTTACATGCCTTGATGACATCGTCCATGAGGAGTATGAAAAGATAAGGTGACAGGATATCACCTTGTCTTACACCAGTGGTGGTCCTGAACTCTTCTGACTTATGGTTTGCTGTCCTCACATAATTTCTGCAAGACTTGTAGAAGCTTTGTATAGCATGAATCAGAGGTGCTGGAATATTCTTCCTTGCCAAACAGTCCCAAAGTTTGCTCCAGGGGACTCTGTCAAACGCCTTTTCCAGATCTATGAAACAAAGATGGATCTCACTCTTATACTCAAGGGCCTTTTCACTCAGCTGTCTGAGTGTGAAGATTAGGTCTTGAGTACTTCGGTTTGCTCGGAATCTGCACTGGACCTCATCCAATTGTGGCTCAGCTAGGCGTCGGAGTCTCTGCTCTAGGATTCTAGAGTAGATTTTACCAGGGACACTGAGAAGGGATATGCCTCTATGGTTTCCACATTGTTGATTGTCACCCTTTTTGAAAATTGGTGTTATGATGGCAATCTCCCAATCCTTTGGTATGGTCTTGTTGCACCATGCTGCCTGTAGGACCTTTAAGAGTAATAGGTCGCCTGATGCTCCCATGTACTTAACCATTTCTGGTGTTATACCATCATGCCCTGCTGCTTTGCCCATCTTGATTTTCTCCAGTGCTGCCTTCAGTTCTTCCATCTTTATGTCATCTTCACCATCATTGGTTTTCTCTTCTGTGCTAGTGGTTATCGTTTCTGATGCTTCACCATGCTCACCATCCAGGAGTTCTGAGAAATATTCTTTCCATCTTTCCATTACTTCCTTCGGGGCAGTAAGCAATTTGCCTTGCTTGTCCTTTATAAATTTGAGAGGGCATTGTTTTTCCATCCTCATGTTCTTTAGGGTCTTATAGAACAATTTCTGGTTTTCTTGTGCATCTTTTTCTAGCTTTTCTCCAAATTCTTCCCAGGACTTCTGTTTTGCTGCTAGCACTTTGTTCTTTGCTTCTGTTCTGAGTGTCACATATTCTCTATATTTTTCCATTTGTCCTGTTGTGTTTTTAGCTCCTGCATCTGATTACGGTTATGGGACAGAAGAGCCAAGTCATCAGCTAAATCCAGATCATCCAACTGCTTAGTCAGAGTCCACTGGATTCCATTTCTGTTGTGTGTTGTCGATGATCTCATAACCCAATCTATTGCCAGCAAGAAAAGAAATGGAGACAAGAGGCATCCCTGTCGCACTCCTGTTCTTATCCCAAACGGTTCTGTAAGCTGTCCTTCATAAAGAACTCTGCATGTCATGTCTTCATATGTTTTCTTTATTAAATTAATGATCTTCAGGGGAACTCCATAATGCCTCATCAATTTCCAAAGTGATTCTCTGTCTACACTGTCAAATCCCTTTTCGTAGTCCACAAACCCGATGTATAGTGGTGAATTCCATTCCAGACTTTGTTCAACTATTATTCTCAAAGTGGCTATCTGGTCTGTACATGATCTGTTTTGTCGAAAACCTGCTTGTTCATCTCTCAGTTTCTTGTCTATGGACTCTTTTAATCTCTCAAGGATAATCCTGTTTAATACTTTTCTTGGCACAGATAGTAACATTATTCCTCTATAATTTGTGCACTCTTGTAAATTTTCCTTCTTAGGCAACTTAACCAGATATCCTTCCTTCCATTCTGCTGGTATCTCTTCCTTTTCCCAGACTTTACCAAGTAATTTATATAACATCTCTGTAGCCGTGTCGATATCTGCTTTGATGGCCTCTGCTCGAATGCCATCAGGTCCAGACGCTTTTCCATCTCTTAGAAGCTTTATGGCTTTCTTTATTTCTTCCTTCGTTGGTCTTTCACAGTTAATTTGTAGCTCTTCTTCTGCTGGCTGCATGTCCAAGGGGTTTTGTGGAGCTGGTCTATTGAGAAGGTCCTCAAAATATTCTGCCCACCATTTCATTTGCTCTTGTACATTGCTGAGCAGTTTTCCATTCTTGATTTGTAAGAGGCAACTTGTTTGCTTGTATTTCCCTGTTAGCTTCTTTGTGCTGTTATACAGTTCTCTCATATTTCCTTTGGCCGCAGCATCTTCTGCCTCTCTTGCCAACTCCTCAATATACTTCCTCTTGTCTCTTTTTTGATACCTGGTACTTCTTTTTACTTCTTTGTTTGCTTCTGTGTACACTTCTTGAGCCTTGGCTTTGGAACTTCTGGTTTTGCTTGTGTTTAAATCTGCTTTCTTGTTTTTTCTGTCTTTGATCTTATTGATGGTTTCTGTTGTTATCCATGCTTTTTGTTGTCGTTCCTTTTTCCCCAGTATTTCTTCACATGTCTCCTTCCATACAGTTTTGACCTGCTGCCAATAGTCTTCTGTATTCTCTACATCTTCCAGCTGTTGGAGCACTTGGAATTTGTTGAATACTGTGACCGCAAATTTGTCTCTTGTTTCTTGATTTCTTAGCTGTCCTACATTAAACTGTTGTCTATAATTTTGCATTGTTGCATATCTCTTGAGTTTCATTTTTACTTTGGCTATCAGAAGATGGTGATCTGATGCCACATCTGCTCCTCTATATATCTTTACATCCTGCAATGATGATCTAAACTTCTTGTTTATGCATATATGATCTATCTGATTTTCTGTTCTATGGTCTGGTGATATCCATGTTGCCTTGTGTATTCTCTTATGCGGAAACATGCTTCCTCCTATAGCCAGTTGATTTGAAGCACAGAAGTGTGCGAATAGTTCCCCATTTTCATTCATTATTCCTAGCCCATGTTTTCCCATAACTTCTTCAAATCCGGTGTTGACTGTACCTATCTTTGCATGTCTTACTTACTTAGTCGTTCCCCTTCTACCGTGAGGTGTAGAGGTTTGGAAGAGAGAGCGCCAGACTATCCTATCGGCTGTCTTCCTCCTGGCCTGGTTCCATTCTAGTCCTCGATCCTTCAAAGATTGTCTAATGTTGTCCTCCCAGCGGACTCTGAGTCGTCCTCGGGGTCTGGATCCTTGGCTCTTTGTTTCCCATGCTTGTCGTGGTATCCGATCTTCTCCCATTCTGCAGACAGGGCCAAACCATCTTAATTGGGACTGTTCTACTTGGGTCTGCAGGGGGTAGGATTTAAGGCCTTGACGTATCGTCTGGTTGCGTACCATGTCTCTTCTTGTTACTTCAACCACCTTCCTCAGATACCTCATTTCTGAGGTTTGGACCTGGCTTTTATGGGTTGTAGTCATTGCCCATGACTCGCATCCGTATGTCAAGACTGGGACATAGGTGGAGCGGTATACAGCCATCTTCGTTTTCTTACCAACCTCTCTCTTGCTGAGGAATCCTCGATTTATGGCCTGAAAAAGTCTCCGAGCTGCTGCTTTTCGAGTGGCCAACTCTTCTTTGATGCCTCCCTTTCGGTCTATAATAGCTCCGAGGTATTTAAAGTGGTCGACCTGCTCCAGGACCTGTTCTCCCAGCTTAATCTGATGTTTTCTTTCTTCTCGTGATATCACCATGGATTTTGTTTTAGAGCTGCTTATGACCATCCCTCTCTTCTCCAGCTCTTCCTTCCAGACTTGCAGGTTGGATTGGAGATGTGCCTCTGATTTAGCAATCAGGGCAACATCATCAGCATATGCCAGCTCTGAAATATAGACCTGTCTCATCTTCCAGTACCCCACTGAATACTTTCTTGTTCTCTCCTTACATGCCTTGATGACATCGTCCATAAGGAGTATGAAGAGGTAAGGTGATAGGATATCACCTTGGCTTACACCAGTGGTGGTCCTGAACTCTTCTGACTTATGGTTTGCTGTCCTCACATAATTTCTGCAAGACTTGTAGAAGCTCTGTATAGCATGAATCAGAGGTGCTGGAATATTCTTCCTTGCCAAACAGTCCCAAAGTTTGCTCCAGGGGACCCTGTCAAACGCCTTTTCCAGATCTATGAAACAAAGATGCATCTCACTCTTATACTCAAGGGCCTTTTCACTCAGCTGTCTGAGTGTGAAGATTAGGTCTTGAGTACTTCGGTTTGCTCGGAATCCGCACTGGACCTCATCCAATTGTGGCTCGGCTAGGTGTCGGAGTCTCTGCTCTAGGATTCTAGAGTAGATTTTACCAGGGACACTGAGAAGGGATATACCTCTATGGTTTCCACACTGTCGATTGTCACCCTTTTTGAAAATTGGTGTTATGATGGCAATCTCCCAATCCTTTCATTATTATCACCCGCCAAACTATGGGAGTTCTTCGTCTTCTTCTTCCTCGTTTGCCCTCAGACTTCTACATTAATGACTCTAATAAAGGTAGTAGTCAGCTGAAGATTCCTGACATCGCAAAACAGTTTTTCGTTAAGAGACGTAAACTGTTGAAATACCAGTAGCTTTGAGTGAACTCCGTTGAAGCAAGAGGTCAGGCATTCTTCCCACCTAGCTGGTCACCTCGGATCGAGCGCCTTGCATTGAACTATGTTGTGTGCCTTGTGGTCCAGTGCAACTGACTTCAGCATGCCTTTTTTGGGACTGCTTCCATACATTTTGGATTATCGTTACTTCCCTGCAAGGAAGCAGTATTGTTTCACTACATGACTGGTCTCTACAAAAATGTAGAAAACTTGTAAACGTCAAAATATAAGCAGCCATCTACGGAAGCAATGATCAACACGTCCAAAAGCAAGGCTGATTACAAACATTAAGCCAAGTCTATAGAAATCGATACTAAATGGGAACAACTGAGAATAGCAATGACAGAAGCAGCAGTAGCGACCACCGGATACCTAGTACATAAAAAGAAAAAATGGATGAGAGAAGATACTTGGGATAAAATACAAGAAAGGAAAACAGCAAAACTTAAACTACTAGCGGCAAGTACACATAATGCAGTTGAATCTTGCAAACTAACTTATAACTTGTTAAATAAAGAAGTGAAGACAAAAACTCGAAGAGATAAAAGACATTTCATCAATGAACTGGCCGTAGAAGCTGAAAATGCTGCAAGAACTGGTAATAGTAGGTGCCTTTATCAAATTACAAAACAACTATGTCACCAGCCTACTGCTATGGAAACACCTGTTAAAGGTAAATTAGGGAATTCAATACCAACAGAAAAAGAACAAATGAAGAGATGGGCTGAGCACTTCATGGAGGTGCTAAACAGACCACCACCAACAGTAACACCTGATTTTAATAATGAAACACCCACAACCACCTTGCCAATAACTTGCGATGAATTCACGCTGGACGAGATCAAACAAGCCGTTAAAAGATTAAAAAATTTTAAAGCTGCTGGAGTTGACGAAATTTCAGGGGAAATGATTAAAGCAGTTAATGACAACAACCTCTTGAGAATTTTAGATATTATAAATGAAGTATGGAGAGAAGAACAACCACCACAACAATGGAAAGACAGTATTATTGTAAAGTTACCGAAGAAAGGTGATCTATCAGACTGTAATAACTGGCGTGGTATATCTCTATTATCAGTACCTGGAAAATTATTATGTTGCATTATGTTAGAAAGACTTAAATTGCATGCTGACGAAAAGATCAGAGAAGAACAAGCGGGTTTCAGGCCGAAACGATCATGTATTGATCAAATATTCACACTAAGAACAATTATAGAAGAATCAGTGGAAAGGCAATCGCCACTTATTATCACCTTCGTCGATTTTCAAAAAGCCTTTGATAGTCTACACCGCCCATCATTGTGGAAGATACTTACAATCTATGGTTTTCCAACAAAATATGTGAATATAATCAAAGCGCTATATGACAATGCAAGATGTTGTGTTAGAACAAATAAAGGGAATACAGAATGGTTTACAGTAGAAACAGGGGTGAAACAAGGCTGTATTATGTCACCACTACTTTTTGGAATAGCTATTGATTGGGTTATGAGAAACTATACCCACAATGAACAATTGGGTATAAAATGGACAAATGGAAAATTCCTGGGGGACCTGGATTTCGCAGATGATGTAGCATTCTTAAGTTCAACACCAAGACAATCCCAAGAAGCAATAAATAATTTGTGTCATCTCTCGGTTAAAATAGGTCTCCAAATAAATGCCTCTAAAACTAAAGCTATGAAATTTTCTAACGAGACCTTTGATATCATCTTGAACGGGGAAAAACTACAGAAAGTTGAAAGTTTCAATTATTTAGGCAGTAAAATGACTCAGGATGGTGACACAACAAGAGAAATCCATACTAGAATTGATTTGGCAGCTAGCGCCTTCAATAGATTATCTAACATTTGGAAATTACGATCATTGAATATACATACCAAGCTTCGTCTGTTTAATTCAAATGTTATCTCAGTGTTAACATACGGCTGTGAGAGTTGGAAAATAACAAAATCATTGGAGAACAAGCTGAATACATTCGAGAACAAATGTCTTAGAAAACTCATGAACATCAGTTGGAAAGAATTCAAGACTAATCGACAAATAAGAGAAGACTCTAGGCAGAAATATGTCTCCTACTATATAAGGAAAAGACGATGGTCATGTATCGGTCATGTCCTACGAATGCAAAACAACAGAATACCACTACAGGCGCTCACTTGGGTTCCTGAGGGTAAGAGGAAAAAAGGAAGACCAAAAGAAACACTCAGAAGAACAATAATAAGAGAAGGAAGAACGTTGGGCCTAAATAATGTGCAAGAGCTAAGAGGAGTGGCGTCACAACGAACAACCTGGAGAGCATTGGTTTCTGCCTTATGCGCCGTGTTTGGTGCTTAAAGAATTTATTATTATTATTATTATAGAAAAAAAATCCCATGAAGAACCCGGCATCTAGTATCTACCGACCAGTCTCACTAACCTCAGCAATAGGAAAACACGCTGAGATGATGGTGAATCACAGGCTCTGCTGGTGGCTGGAAAGCAACAAAGTCATTGATAACACTGGCTAACAAAAAAAAAATTTTTTTTTTCTTTCTCTAACATTTCTATGTTTTTCTGGTCAATTTTAATGCGCTGTTTTTAAATCTGCAAACCGTTTTTCTCTATCAGGTCGGGATCTCTAGAAATACGCAATTGAAGGTTTTTAACAACGCATACAGTATTACAACATCATTCGTACAAGAAGTATAACAGTTATGTAGGCTTGAATTTCTTTGCAGTCGACTTTCGTCGGTGAATGGCATGTGGTACATCGCGATGAAGCATCCAACAATAATCGGCAAGCATGGTCACACTCCACCGTCCTTGATAACGTGACTCCATTACGGCGATATCTTGATGGAATCGTTCTCCATGTTCATCGCTGACTTCGCCAAAGTTGTCAGGGAAAAAAGTCATGATGCGAATCGAGCAAATGGATTTTGAGGGACATGTTACAGCCCATAATTCTGTATGCATCTATGCACTGCTTAACATTATGCACATAGTCGACAGATTTGTGATTTCCCAGAAAGTTATCGACGATCGATTTGAATGCCATCCATGCGCGAAGTTCACTACCATGTAACAAGTTCTCGAATTGTTTGTCTGCAATAACTTTCCTAATCTGAGGTCCTACAAAGATACCTTCCTTTATCTTTGCATCACTAACTTGCGGAAACTTTTCTCGAAGATAAGTGAAAGCTTTGCTCGTTTTATCTAACGCTTTTACGAAATTCTTCATGAGCCCCAACTTTTATGTATCGGTGGTAAAATGATGCTGTCTTTGTTAACTAATGGCTCGTGTATTACATTTTTATGCCCGAGCTGCATACGATCCCTGATAGGCCACACCTTTCTTGCATAATGTTCCTGTCTGTTGCGGCTGTCCCATTCACATATGAAGCAACAAAATTTAGTATACCCAGTCTGCATGCCCGTGAGAATTGCAATGACCTTTAGGTCTCCACAAATCCGCCATTGGTAGTCATTGTACTTTATTTTTGCCAAATGTATAGCCATATTGTCATAAGTTTCTTTCATATGAACAGAGTAGGCGACTGGAATTGATGAAAATAAATTCCGTTATGCAATAACACGGCTTTTAGACTAGTCTTGGAAGAGTCGATGAAAAGTCGCCATTCGTTGACTATGTGCTCATGACCGAGGTGCACCATTAGACCGTTTATATCTTTGCAATAGCAAATGTCATCATCCATCTCAAAGTATTGAACAAGTTCTCTGTGTCTATGACGAAATTTAGATATCGGAGTATTGAGTGCTAAAAGATTCCATTCTTTGAGTCGCGAACCGAGTAATTCCGCTTGTCCTTTGGTAAGAGCGAGATCACGTATTAGATCTGAAAGTTCTGAATGGTCAATTAAGTGAACACCATCATTCACCGGTATATAATCCGAGTCAGAATTAGTTTCTAAAGCAGGTAAACTATCAATTTCTGATGTTTCATTCACGTCCAACGGATATTGTTCTGGTTCAACTGGGGTCGGACACGTGATTGGATCATGAGGCACTGGTTTCGAAACCGATTCAATATTTGGATAAACCACAGACTTTCTAGTTTTAAAAGTGAAACCATGGATATTTGTCAAGCAGATGTAACAATCAGTAGCGTGATTTGTCGGTTCACGCCATATTACTGGCACTCCAAAAGGCATCGACTTATGCTTCGGCGATTTTCGTAACCAGCCTGCCAATGTATTTGCACAAGTCGAACAAACTGCATTTGGCTTCCAAGATTTATTTGCATCATCAACTTTCAAATCGAAAAAAAGTTCATATGCTTTCTTTAGTAATGGTGTAAAGTTTTTCTGGTGAACACGATCGGTAAAATATCCGCACACGTAACAGAACAGATCAGCCGAATTTCTACAACTTCTAGAAGCCATATTTTGCTCAGAATTATTTCAAAATACAGTAACTATTTGAAAAATAGCGTAACATATGTCATGCATCTTTTAGCAGTATTAAAAAGTAGAATTATTTTGCATTTTATTAATTTTTAATAAGTTATATAGTAAAAATGAAACGGAGCAAATAACGGTTTCCCAAAAAATATATTTATTCACAAATATCTTAAGAACCCGATGTGATAGAGATAAACGGATTTCAGATTTAAATTCGGCGCAAAAAACTGACCTAAGAACACTTATTCTTATATAAGAAAGAAAAATGTTGTTTGTCAGTGTAATAGGCTGGCTTTAGATAAGGTTGCAGAACAAATGACAAATAGGAGCATAGGCATCGACAGTTTCATGTCAAGCCTTCCTGTTTGCTTTTACCAGTCTCTTGTTGTTTGATTTAATATTCTTTTGTAGTTTTCAGTGGTGGCTTTGAACAGGATGTTTGCTTCAGTTGTTTTTTTTCTGTCTCTGCTGTGTTTCTAGCTTCTGTTACTTCTTCTTCAAGCTTTTGCAGTTTTTCTGTCCAGTAGGGTTTGTAGTTCTTCTTGCCCCTTTGGGAATGGTCTCAATGGATGCTTGCTCTATTAAGGCTTTAAACCACAGTTTTCAAACTGTTGTTTCGTATGTTGATTGTCTCGCAAAATCTTGTCTGTCAGCACTAAAAAACTGTCCCAGTCAGCTCTTTTGTAATTCCATCGGGGCAATGGTTTTACTTCCTGGGGAACATACGCCATATTTACTACCAGCTTTATTGGTCTGTGGTTGCTGCCTGCTAGCTGGTCATGTTCCTGTCGATCACTTTTGTGGAAGATGTTCCCTGTGGCGAAAGCTAAATCTGGAGTGGAAGTGGTTTACCGTCTTCTGGAGTAGAAATTGAGTTTATCATCCGGCCGGTTGATAAGGTGAAGATTAATATCTATCTCCCAGCCCTCCACTTCCGCTCCTCTACTGTCTGTATCTGGATATCCCCATCTTTCTGAGTGGCTATTGAAGCTGCGTGTTCCCCAAGGGGAGTCCTGTCACCCATGTTGTTCCTTGTGTACCTAAATGACATATCATAGAATATTCCAAGAAGAACCCACAATGCCGCCTTTGCAAATGACCTAGCCCTGTTGATATATGAAGACTATATCACTACGGCAAGCATTTAGATGCATGAAGCCCTGACATCAATGGAGAAGTGGGTAAAAACACGGCTAGTGAAGATAAATGAAGAGAAAACAGCATAAACAGTGTTTTCCCACTCAAAAGAACTTGTGCTAAAGGAGAAAAATCTACATCTGGATGAAAACTCAGACTACCTAGGCATTAACTTTGATTGTCACTTGACTTGGAAAACCCAGATTGAAAGAAACAGGACAAGAGCAAGGCAGAGAATGGCAATCATGAACTAACATTTACTTGCTGGCATGAACTGGGGGGTGGAAGAGAGATTACTAAAGAAGCTTTACACTGGGCGAGTCAGATCAGTCCTAAAATAGAGTGCACCACCAAGACAAGAAACAGAAGACGTTGGAGATCCATAACAGCTAATCTTCGTTGTGGATATGGCAGCTGATGATGATGATGTTGTCACGTGTATGTTCGTCTGGGGTATCATGCCCATTTGATCCACAAACGACCTCGACACCTATTCTGATGCAGTCAGCTCAGAGTTATGTGCTCGATTTGCGTATCCAATAAAGTTAAAACGCTCCGTGTAGGGGGCAGGAAGGACGTACCCGGCAACACATGTTGCCGTCAGGTAGGGAACACTGGACAGTGATTCTTGCCTAGGTAGCAGGCACTTAACTCAGGCAGGAAGCAATGTATAGTAGGAAGGACGTACCCGGCAACACTCACTGTACAGTAATTCTTGTCTGAAAAAAATAAATTGGTATATCGCACTGCGTTGTAGTTATTATAATCCATTAGGCAGATATTTCCACCTTTCCTTCCTTTATAGGACAACAGACTGGAGAGATAAAAAGTAGGATGTTTTTATGTTTGCTTCATACGTTATTCATTTATAGTGTGTAAACAAAGTTTATGAAATTTTTCTAATTTCGTGTAAAATGTATGGTAGGAAGTTATGATTTCAATATTCATTCCAAACAGGTATCGGTATGGTGCGTGTAGTGCGATATGGTGCGTGTAGTGCGGTATGGTGATGTCGTGCCCATAAAGTGCCCACTTCGTGCTGTTGAAAACGGACGAAAGTGGTGAAAACTGATGGAAATTCGTCAAGTTTAAGTCATCACTGTCCCTTTGCTATTAAGCGGATTGAGATAAAATTTATATCACAATACTCTTTATCTTCTTCTCTTTTGTAAATGTATTAATTCCCGAATAATAAAAGTTACTGAAGTATTTTTTTACTAATAAAAACAAACAGCAACGTTACGCGTAGTTGGCCCCGGCGCGCTGCCAACTCTGAACGTTTCTGCCTCACCCCCGCTTCATTCAAACGGGTTTCGCTTGACCAGCAGACCTCTGATTTGCATACGGTTTTCACCATTAGGCGGGGCAGATGCATGTCTTTAATTTCGTATAATGCAAGCTGTAGAAAACAAAGTGAAAGACGTCGATTTCTCGAAGTAAATTTGAAATTTTACAAGATTTGACATTCTAAGTGGTGTTATAATTCCTTGCATGGTATGAGAAGATTTGGGAGCCATTTTTATTTATTCCTGTAAAATATCAAAGACTTCTGATATTTGCTGGTGGAGCGAATTGACTTTAAGTAACGCTCTCTCAGTCAAGAATTTTAGCGAAAAATGGAGAGCGAAGCTGTTACATCGTCGGGGTCACCGATGTCGATCAAGATCGGCATGCCACTTATGTTGGTTCGTGTTCAAACTTCATCACATCTTCTGATTTGAAGATGACTATACGTAAGTATGTAGGATAAAGAGAGAGGGATAGTACCTCACGGTGAGAGATAGCCATGTCCTTTTTAGGATAGTCAGGATCCTATTTGGTTCTCCTCTCTTTATCTAGCTCATGTATGGCTCCTCGAATACCGCTTGTGTACGGCGGTGGCCACATCCCGGGCAACAGTCTTGGCTGACTTGCTAAACTACATGGGTGGAGTAGGAGTAATCTTACTCAAGGGAATGTCCATCCCTAGTACACAAAGACTGAGACGGTGAGTGAGGTGGAGGTATCTGAGAAGATCAACGGCTCGCAAAGCGGAACAGCAAAGTGTGTGGCGCACTAGAGGCGTGTCGGACATAGAAAAAGACTACGGCCAGCCACCGTGGAAGAGATTGGGGCCTTACAACGTACTTCCTACAGAACGTAATGAGACAACAACAACAAGATAAGAACCGATATGTAGAGAACTCTCTGTCCCCTGGGGAAGAATCTACTGTACAAATTAACTGGAAAGAGGCAACTCCTCTAATGAGTAAGGAAGTACATAATGACGAGTGTTCCTTAAATTCTGTTGAAAGGGAGCATTCTGAGAAAGACCACCTAAAAACTAGTAGGAGAAGCCTAAAAATAGGAACATGGAATGTTAGAACTCTAAAAGGAGAAGGAAAACTTGACAATCTTATATTGGAGGCAACAGACATGAAACTCGATATTCTGGGAGTTGCAGAGGCAAGACTATTGGATACAGGCTACATAACAAGAGACCAGTACATGCTTATACACTCAGGAGGAGAAAAACACGAAAGAGGGGTAGGAATGTTGATAAAGAAGGAGTTAGAAAAATACGTATGTGGATACTGGACACACAACGACAGAATGATGTTACTAAAGATGAGAGCAAAGCATTCGACATATCAATCTTACAAACTTATGCACCAACTAAAGATCACAGTGAAGAAGAAATAGAAGAATACTATGAAGAGCTACAACACACACTTAAACCAGTAAAATCTTCAGATGTGTTGATAGTAATGGGTGATATGAATACAAAAGTAGGAAAAGGAAAATACAAGAATATAGTAGGACAGTATGGATTATGGACAAGAAATGATAGAGGAGACAGACTTATCCAGTTCTGTGAAGAAAACCAGCTGGTCATATGTAACACCTTATTTGAACACCACCCAAGGAAATTATACACATGGAAAAGCCCAGGAGATGTAACAAGTAATCAGATTGACTATATCATGGTAAAACATAGATTTAAGAACAGTGTCACAAGTGCAAAGACACATCCTGGCGCCGACATAAATTCAGATCACAATCCAGTCGTCATCAAAGTAAATATAAAGCTAAAAAGAGCAGGAAACAGAAGACAACAGGAACCCCAGATAGAAATATCAGCGCTGAAACAACCAGATATAAAACAGAAATATTTAATCGACGTCAAAAATAAATATCAACAGTTATTGGCAGAAAGCATGGAGCAGTATAGAAGTGAAAACCCAGAAGAAAAAGTAACCGCAAAATGGAAATGCTTAAAAACAAGCATACAATCAGTAAATGCAAATTTACCTAAAAAGGAGTCTAAGAAAAATCAAATTTGGATGACAGATGACATCTTGAATAAAATGGCAGAAAGAAAGAAAGCAAAAAACACTCCAGAATATAAAAAACAATGACATACGTACTATGTGTGGCAGCAAGGGAACGACTAACAATCAAAGGGAATGAATAAGGAGAATTATACTTGTAAATAGGAAGTTCAGATATAGAGTACAAAAAGGGGATGCGCGAACAATGTTGCGCGTGAAAAGGGGTGAACGAGAATCCAGTGAAGCACGCTTTCTCAGCAAGCAGTCCAGAAGGTGTGAGTTAGAGTGCAGATGGCATATACGCTAGTAGCCATGTTGAAGGCAGTATTCAAATAGTTTAGGTGATGAATATTTCACGGACAAGAAGTAGTTTGGGTAACGATTAACCCGAAATATTGAATAGTGAGAATTATCGTCTAGAAGGAGAAACGGTGTGAGTTAGATTTTATTCAGAAAGGGAAAAGGTACGTAGAGTGAATTATAATACATATAGACAGTAGTCATATTCTTCAGTGATGAAAGGGAAAGTAACAACCCCGACGAGGTCCGGTTCCATCAATAGATAACCTGAACACTGAGATGATATGTAACAAGAAAGTAGGAAACTGTTAGGAAGAAAGAACAGAAGTAGAGACCATAGCACCTGAATGATCATTGATGGTTGACGGTCATAAGGTGTAGATATAAGGAGAGAGAGAGAGAGTGAGGAAAGGAATAAGAATTAAGGAAGAACTTGCTTATTACATTATTATATGATGGACCGCGATTGTGGAGGTCAGAGCAGACAGCAATGATCCTCTCATATGTAAATAAATAGTATTTCAATTACTATGGCGTTATCACATCACGTGCTGTGTGTGTGTGTGACTGTTATAATTATGCAGCATGTCATTGCTAACTAAAGAGGTAAAAGAACCTGGGCAGGCAGGTGGTAATACAGAAGAATTGATACAACCACGGGCTGCCACATATTTGTAGACAAGCAAAAGAACGGTGAATAGAAACCAAATGCAAGGAAATAGAAGACTTGGAAACAAAGCATATGACAAGAGATATGCATGAAGAAATAAAGAAATTATCAAATAGGTCGCGGTTTGTACAAGGAGGAAGCTGTATCAAGAACAAAAATGGTGTAATATTACTTGTTGAGAAAGACATATCAAACAGATGGGCAGAATGCGTAAAAGAACTATTTGAGGACAACAGAGATAAAAAACCCCATCACCAGATTCTTATAAAGGCCCAAACATTCTCAGATCAGAAGTAGAGAATGCCATACATATGATACAAAAAAGGAAAATCAGCAGGCATGGATAACATAAACATTGAAATATAGAAGCTCTGGAGAGCTTTGGTATAGATACAATCACAGATCTATGCAACGATATATACAATACAGGATATATACCACACGACATGAAGTCATCAGTTTTTATAACATTGCCCAAAAAACCTAATGCAACAGAATGTTCAGACTTCAGAACAATCAGCCTGATGAGTCATGCAATTAAGATACTGCTCAAAATCATACAGGAAAGAATAAAAAGTAAGGTAGACAGTGAAATCCAAGAAGAACAGTTTGGTTTTAGACGGAACAGTGGAACAAGAGAGGCAATATTTTGCCTAAGAATATTAGCAGAAAAATATACAGAGGTCCAAAAAAGTATGTACATGTGCTTCATTGACTATAAGAAGGCTTTTGACAGAGTCCATCATGAGAGAATAATTGAATGCCTCGAAGACATAGGTATTGATGGAAAAATTATAAGAATACTCAGTAACCTTTATTGGGAGCAAACTGCCACAGTAAGATCTGGAAGGAATTATTCATCATACATAGACATAAAAAGAGGTGTCAAACAAGGTTGTGTGCTGTCCCCCTGCCTATTTAATTTATACACCGAAAAAATTTTCAAACAGATACAGGAAATACCAGGACTGAACATCAGTGGAAGGTCAATGTTACGCACAGATTTTTCTGAGTCAATATAAATTTACCCGTCTTATTTGAACACTTTAATTTTTTGTGATCAAATGTTTATAACTCTTGGTAAACTGAGGTTACATTTTGACAATGGTTGTTACCTTCTCTTGTGTCTTAACCTAGCGGTCTATTATTTAGATCGATGTCTGGTTGTTCTCCTTATATGGTCCGAATGGGTCAACTTTTCTTGGAATGTTTGCAACCAGAGTTGATGTTTATTCCCTGACCATATAAGGCGCGATTTGGTCAGTATCTTTGCTTGGTATGTATCCAACATTGCCCGGTTTGAGTTGAACTCAGGGGTCTAGCGCTACTGCGCATGTGTAGAATTTAGGGTTGTTTGAGAAAGACTTCCGTTGGGGAGTCTAGCAGATTTTCGAGCAGAGCAAGACGCGTTTTCAGCGTCTGTGATCTTTTGATGAGGAAATGGAAGTCCTCTTGTGTGTTAGTTTATCTAATGAGGATTTTCCCTATATGTTTCTAAACGCCTGGAGACGTGTGTGTTGTGGTGTTATTTCCGAAGCAAGGTAAATGCTCTTCTAATATTGAGATCTGTAGTCAGCTTAGATTTTTGACATTGTCGTTCTCTGCTCGCTCACTATCTACAGGCAGGAGAGCCTCTTCTACTAGGAAATGCACCCAGGTATCCTCATACCTTAGATTTATATGTATACGGGTCACTCTAGGCCCAGAGAACAGTTACTTTGCTATTTGAACTTCGCTATGCCAGCGATTATACCTTCATCAAGGTTAGACTTAGAAATGCCTACAAAGGTCAACTTGAACTGTACACATAATCCCGCCATTCCCGTGCGGCCTACGGTAGACTTATTTACACACCTGATCTACTAGTATCAGAGTGGAGTTAGTTACACTCATAGAGTGATGATATGGAGCTGAGGCTGTTGTAAGCTGGAATTATACGAGATCAGCTTACATGATATATGCATGATTTACTGAGGAACTTTGTTTATACTGATTACTATGTCCTGCAGTGTCTGTGACTTATGTATATGGATGTTAACGTACTTGTCATTGTGGCGTCCTAAATAAATGATTGAAAACGTCACCAGCAGTTCATACTTCTATGACTTCCACGTCGTGAGTTAATGTAATGTCCTCATGACCCATGTATTGTAGATCTGTGGAACTTCATCTCATCTATACTCACAGCAAGCAACAGACCAGACAAGACACCTTACTTCACAGCCTTCGACATCCCTGGTGTCTATAGTAGTGGTACATTACATGGCTACATCATAGCAACAACATTAGACCTACATCTACATTTATAGTGGCCATTAATTAGTGCAACATTTCTGGTGGCCAAAAGCTGGTTTCGTCTGGTATCCAGCGAATTACGGGATCCATAACCCATTCGGCGTGCAACATTCGAAAGCCAAAATACAGTGAACTGTCGCCACTTCATGCATTCAGTAGCTATATCAGCAGTGATTACAGTTTTCCCTGCACTCAACATGGTGAGGTGCCAGCGTAATATGTCTGCTGTACCTAGGAGCTGAAAGTACCCGGCGCTGCTCGATAGATTGCCAACTTTGCAGTATCTTCAACGTTTAGAAGGTCAAGTGCCGATTGAATCGATGATATGAGTAAATATCATATCATGTCGATCACTTCCTGATATATATTGTTTACACACGGTATCCCGTGGTTGCAGGAAGTGACGTCGTGTCTTCTGCTCTGAATTAACAGCAGACGGCATTTCTGATCTGGGACAAGCTAGCGTCTAGAACGGGGAGTCTGCTTGTGTCGTTTGACCAGTACGCACGGAATGTGTCCAGTAGGACCGGCTTTTAAAAATGTGTTAATTGCCTTTGGGCATTTTGATATTTCACCTGCAAGATCGATTACCATCACTGCCTTATGCTTTCATCTAACAGTATAATGTCAGTTTAGTCTTAGCAGTGTGTATTGGAAATTCTTGGGCACGTAAGTTGACTGTTCCATTAAAATTGTGAGAAGCAAAATCAAGGACAGTAGAGACATGCGCTAGTAAAGGCTAAGATGTCATATGATACTCAATGGAGTAATATGTATATTAAATGGATGTGAATTGTGCCAAGAAGTTGTGCCTTGTTATTGAGTACCTGAGGTGCGGGCCAGGGAGATTATGTGTGACTGGCCAAACATAAAAATATATATATATTAATTCCTGAAACGGAATATGCAAGGACAACCCTGGAAGGTATTCAGCAGGCCATTGTATTAAGGAGTGTCAAGCCTGAAGTCTAATGCACTCTTACCACAGGACGTCGGGAGGACGGTTCCTGAAAGGATAATCATTCTTAAGATTTACCCGCATCAGTTTCTGGGGGCCCAAGCCATTGGATGCCTAACAGCGCCTAACGAATCGGGGACTATTTTCTCAAAATGGCGGCACGCATCGTCTGCCAGACTGTTTTAATAAATGGAAGGGATTTCCATCATTATAAATGTGCCTCAAGCTGTCACTAAGTTATTAAAGTGACCTATTATTACACAGAAGTCATAGGAACTGACTCTTCATTCAAGAAGCAAATATTATATCAAAAATCATGGACCATATCGATGTCCTTCGATGTCAGCATGAAGCCATTCTAAACCTAACCAGATACTAGGCTTCAATCATCGCTACCTCCTTTGCTTGTCGAAGTCTCAAGAAGGAGTGGTTTCTCGGCAACAGATAAGTCTATTTATTGTTACATGCAGCGTGGCTGTAAATATAATCTGTTTGCCTGATCTCTGACTTCGCCATATATGTGTTTTCATTACGTGTTTTTGATTTTGTAACTAGCGGGCTGGTTGGAAGGGACTTGGTTTGTGATCATTCAATACCGCGAAAGCTAGGTCGAATGAGCAAATCAAGCGTTCTATAAGGCAGTATCTGTGTGATTCAGATAGAGGACCCAGCATACTCTGCTGGTTGTATAAAAGTTTGCCTCTATTGAATTTAACAGATCCATTTTTGTTAGCTGTGTAGTCATGTTTATCTATTGTTTGTTCTCATAAGTACTGTCATTGTTATATTTTATTTAGTTTGTTACATTTTGTTTGTAATATTGTCTAGCCTCATCTTACTATCATTTATTTCATAGATGTCATAATTGTTGTGATATGCGTCTTGTCTTGTCTATGTGTAATAGAGCATTAGTTTAAATTAATTCATATATATTTTATAGTTATTCCTTTGTTTTCCCATTTGTATTTCCTTTAGTTGCTCTAACTCTGTCTTGCTGTTCTCACTTGTTGTGGTTCTATTTTTTTCATTACTCCATATTGTTTAGCTGGATACATCTACTATTGCAAATATAAATTGATCTGAGATTGGTGGAGTGAATATTGAATATAGCTGACATATTCATATATATATAAAAGTTAAAATATTGTGTATTATTGATAAACACAAAAATAAGCAACCATGACTTCATTAAAGGATTTATTGAAGATTGGAAAAGAACTTAATTTGGAAGGTTCAGCTTTGCAAGCTTTTATTGATAAAGAAGTAAACAGACAAGAGGAACTTCGCAAAGAGGAATTGGCAGAAAAAAAGAGACAAGAGGAACTTCACAAACAAGAAAAAGAAATTGAATTGGCAGAAAAAAAGAGACAAGAGGAACTTCACAAACAAGAAAAAGAAATTGAATTGGCAGAAAAAAGGAGACAAGAAGAGCTCCATAAGGAAGAGTTGGCTCTTGAAAGAGAAAAATTAGCCTATACTAGAGCTCAAGAAGAGAGTAAATCTCAACAAGCTATAAGGTTAGCTGAGATTGAACTGGAAAAATTAAAATTACAACAACCACTGTTGCATCCTGGGGTAGGTGAAGATAAAAGTAAAGATCATACTACTGCCATAAGGATTAATTTGCCAAAATTTAACGCATCCATAGATGACATTTCATGCTTCCTAAATAGGTTTGAAACTTATTGTGAAGAATATAAGATTGACAAATCTACATGGACATGTAGACTTATGAACTTATTGGTTGGTGAACAATTAACTGTAGTCTCCACTTTGGATGTCCAGACTAGAAAGGATTATGAAGCTGTTAAGGTCATTTTATTGCAGAGGTATCAATTGGATGATGAGGGCTATCGTCAGAAATTTCGATCTTTGTACCCTGATTCTGGAAAAGATTTCACTGAATTTATTTCAGCTGTTAAACTGAATTTTTCTAGATGGATTGAACTATCCAAAACTGAAAAAACTTTTGAGGGTTTGTCAGATTTAATTCTAAGAGACAAGGTTTTGTCATCTATTAGTTCTGATTTTCTTGCGTTCCTGCAGGAAAGAAAACCAGAGAACCTGACTAAATTACAAACCTTAGGACGTCAATATCAAGTTGCTCATCCTAATAGAGTACTGAGCAAAAACAATGTAAGAGACTCATTACCGGCTGCATCGGCCAGATCATTCCAAGAAAATGCACCTAGGTATAGATCTAACAGCATGGATAGAAATCAAAGATTTAAACCATCACATAATTACAGTCAAAATAGAGGTAGATACAATTTTAACAAATACCAACCTCAAAGACATTGGAATTCATATCAGGAGGATAATTTTTATCCACAAACCTCATTTAAGTCCAATAACTGGCAAAATAAAGGAGATTATAACTCAAAAGCAAATAGAGGTCAGAAATCATTTTATAGAGGAAATGATCAAAATGCAAATAAAAGATCTTATCATAACAATACTTCCAGACAATCAAGAAACACTGAAAGTACCAATGCCATTGTTCATGATAATAATCAGAACCATAATGATATTGTAGCACATGCAAATTCATGCAGTGTAGATTTAGCAAATAGTGATAACTGCACTAATTGCAATTCTTTATTTCAGCCTCAAGGAGTGCCAAGATTATTATGCGGACACCCTCTCCCAGTCATGTCATCTTTTGAAAGTACTGGTTCATTGATCTTGAACAGAGGTTTTGTCAATAATAAATTAGCATCTTTACTCAGAGACACAGGGGCAACCACCGTTGGAGTGCGCAAGGCCTTGGTTGATAAGGTGGATTATACAGGAAAACAAGTGAAATGCATAACTTTTGGTGGAACTGTGGAATATTACCCCACAGCAGAAGTGTTTTTGGACACACCTTATTTCACAGGACGAACACTAGTATGCCTCTTGGACAATCCAATTGCTGGAATTATTATGGGAAACATACCTAAATTGCATGAATGTACACGGGAAGATATTGAGATATGGGAAAGACAACACTTATTATGTTCAAATGCTGTGACTACCAGAGCTCAGTCTCGCATGGACAATGATCATCACAAACCAGTCATTGATGTGTTACCTGAAGATATAACTGAAGATATCACTTCAGAAGATGAAGTAGAAAAGGAAAATAATGATGATGATATAAGTCATTATCAACAGGAAAATAATGATGATATTAAGATAAATATTGTTGAGAATGATGATGATGACAATTTATTTCAGATGGAGCTCATTGATAAGGAAACCTTTATACAAAGACAGAAGGATGATATTTCCTTAAAAAAATATTTTCATATTGCTCATTTGAATGATGTAATGATAGATGACTGTGCAAAACACTGGTATACTATCAAAAATGGAATTTTAGTAAGAAACTATCAATTTGCTAATTCCTTAAAGAAACAAATTATGGTACCAGCTTGTTTTCGACCATTCATTTTACGACATGCACATGACATTGAATGTGCAGGACACTTAGGTGTTGCTAGAACAAAACAAAGAGTTTTGTCATATTTTTTTTGGCCCGGAATTACGAAAGACGTCAAATTATTTTGTCGTACATGTACCATCTGCTAAAGTGTGGCAACAAGAAAACCAAAACATGATGCGCCCATTCAAGCATCTGATATTTCTTTGCGTCCCTTCGCAAAGATGGCCATTGACATTATTGGCCCTTTAAAGGTGACATCAGCCAGAGGTCATCAATATGTGTTGACCTGCATAGATATGTGCACACGCTGGCCAGAAGCTATTCCTTTAAAAACCATCACCACAGTAGATATTGCTGATGCATTATTTTTGATTTTCAGTAGAATAGGCTTTCCTGAAAACATCCTATCTGATAGAGGAACTCAGTTAGTTTCAGATGCTATGAAACAGGTTATGGATATGTTTGGGATTCAAAGATCCCTTAGTTCAATATACCATCCTCAGTCGAATGGGAAAATAGAAGTACTCAACAGATCTTTAAAGCAAATGCTACATAAGGTTACAATTAAATATCCTCAAAATTGGGACAGAGTCCTGCCAGCTATATTATTTGCTTATCGGGAGATAAAAAACGAACATACAGGCTTTAGTCCATTTGAATTGGTTTTTGGCGCCCGACCACGCGGCCCAATGTCTATATTAAAACAACTTTTAATTGGTGCTGAGATGAACACGGAGGTTCAGACCTCATATCAGTATGTGGTCAATTTGAGGGAAAAAAATAATAGACGCATGCCAGATAGCAGTAGGTTCATCTGAAAAGGCAAAGCTTAGGGCGAGGTTATTTATTAACCAAAACCGTAAATTACGCCAACTTTGGCCTGGTGATGAAGCTTACGTATTATTACCCAGGAGAGATAACAAATTATTAGTCTCATGGAGAGGACCTTACAGGATTGTGGAGAAACTGTCTGATGTTGATTATATTGTCTCAGTAGAGGGAAAAGAGAAAACTTTTCATATCAATATGTTACAGCAGTTTCATACACGTCCACCATATCTGAGACCAGTCTTTGAGGCTCTTGATCAATCTGTCTGTCGTCATTCTTCTTTGGCTGTCATACAAGAAGAAAATTCGGATTTGACTGATGGTAATGACTCATTATTGGTACTACCTAGTCTTCACTACTTGTCTACTGAAAGTTGGAAGGATGTTGATATATCTTCAACTCTATCTTCTTCCCAGAAAGAACAGGTTACTTCTATCTTACGTTCTTTTACTGATGTCCTTACTGATGTCCCAGGACACACTGATATCATCGAACATGATATCATTCTGACAGACTTTCAACCCATTAAGTTGAAACCTTACCCTATTCCTATACATTTACAATGTCAGGTTAAAGAGGAACTAGAACAGATGGTGAAATTAAATGTCATTTCTCCATCTCATTCCCCTTATAGTTTTCCTATGGTTTTGATCAGGAAAAAAGACAAATCTATACGTATATGCATAGATTTTAGACGTCTAAATTCGGTCACCATCCAAGACGCGGAACCAATGCCCGTGTTGGAATCGGTATTAGATAGACTAGCTACAGCTACATTTTTTTCTAAATTTGATCTACCGGTATCTAAAGGCTATTTTCAAGTACCATTAACGGAACGATCCAAGCCTTATACTGCTTTCGCAACTCCATTAGGACTTTTTCAATTTAACTATATGTCTTTTGGTTTAGTTAACGCACCTGCGACCTTCGTTCGCATGATGAGACGACTCTTCTCTGACAGAGACGACCTTATTACTTACATTGACGACATTTGTCTGTTTCATCAATCATGGGATGAACATTTGAAGGGTATTCAATCCTTACTTACCACTCTTCGTCGTCATAATCTATCTGCACGTCCATCTAAGACTAAAATTGGATTTCAGGAGATTTCATTTTTAGGTTATAAAGTAGGAGGAGGTTTTTTGAAAACAGAGGATACTACTATCTCTAGGATTCTAAACCTTGATATGCCTAAGACCAAAAAACAAGTTAGAAGTATTCTAGGGCTCCTAAACTTTTATCGTAAGTTTATCCCTAATTTTGCAGAGTATACGTCTGTATTGTCGTCACTGGTGAAGAAGGAGTCACCAAATAGGTGTGTTTATAGTCATGATGTTAATGTGGCCTTAAATAGATTAAAATGTCTGTTTTCCAAGTTGCCTATATTGAGATTGCCTGATCCATCTAAACATTTTACTCTTACAGTAGACGCTTCCAACATGTCAATTGGAGGTGTGCTTTTGCAAGAATGGAAAGGCTGTTTACATCCAACACTGTATGTTAGCAGGAAGCTAACGCCGACGGAGCAACGTTACTCGGTCATCGAGAGAGAGCTACTGGCTCTTGTGTTCTGCTTCTCCAAACTTCAACGCTACCTGCTTGGTGCAAGTTTCACACTCGAGACAGACCAGAGAGCACTGTCTTACCTGAAAACAGCGAGATTCAAGAATGCTAAAGCAGCGCGTGCCTCACTGGCCCTTCAACCCTACAATTACCAGATTAAACCCATCGCAGGAAAGTTGAACGTGATGGCCGATGTGCTATCCAGATGTATGAAGCATCCAATATCGCCAGTTGTATCCGCAAATGCTGCTTCAAGTCAACTGTGATGCTCAATAATAACACTACTTCCTTTGGGACAAGTCAGGAATTATTTCGAAAAGGTGGCATCACGAACTAAGGAACATACCTTCTGTTAACTCATATTGCATACTTCAAATAGTACAGCCACATTGCTTCATCATGCACTTAAACCGTTTGAAAAACTAGAGACACTATGCCAAGCAACATGATGATGATGAATTTCTGTACATCCAAAATCAAGATACATTTTCAAGCGTTCGTCACATGATGTCTAATGCAATTGCTCAAGAACAATACTTTGTTACTTCATGCACAGTGTACAATGACTTTTGGCAGTATATCAACCCAAGTCGGTGCAATTCAGATACTTTCTTACATTTTCAAAAAAACTTTTTGCACGAATAGACTATCTCAAACATTGTGTAGAAAGGGAAGTAACTAAAATTACTGACTACAAAGTTCAAAAAGGGACATAACCAACAAATGACACTTCATCACATACGTATGAAATTCTCAGGTACAGAATGAACAATAGTATCGGTGTTGCATATGATATTGCATGGAAGACAAACATCGACAACCAACATAGATGGAAATTGGATTTTTTCTTCAATGAACTATTCCTTTCCGGCATAATGTATCACTAATGTGCAAACTAATGACTCACTGAAACTTTGGTTCTTTTAAATACTTCTACAGCAAGAACTGTGTTTGGTCTAACATGACCATTTTTATTATCACTTGATACATTACATTGGTTCATTGATGTATCATTATATCAAATGAATTACAGTGGTGCTTCCACTTATTATAACTTATATCCTTCATATGTATAGATATTAAGTAATATATCTTCATATGACATCTCACTAACATTGTCATTCACCACATGACATTGCATACATACAAATGTTAATAACTATTTTGACATATTGTCACAGTCACCACTTATATTTTAACTTGTCTGCCTCATATGTTCTATTCTATCTTTGATTGCTATTATGCATCTCATTTGGTAGATAGGTAGACTTATATACCGACACGACTTAGGGCGTTTGTTGACATGGTATGCTGTGTGAGTGCCATGACTGACATATTGACTTTTCTTCACTGCCTTCTATTTAATGTAGTTACCTCACATTTGTGTCAAAAGAGCGTCTGCTAACGATAATGGGTTTAGTATGTTATTACTAAATACCACACCTTGTGTGTTACATTGTCGATTATGGAGCACGCCTCTAGGTGCTATCATAATGATGACAGTTGAGTATTTGGATATTGTCACATGGTTTCTCCAGTGACCTTGTAAGATTGTATTATGAAAATAATGAAAAGTTCCTTTTCATTATTTTAATCCGGGGGGGGGTAAATGATATGAGTAAATATCATATCATGTCGATCACTTCCTGATATATATTGTTTACACACGGTATCCCGTGGTTGCAGGAAGTGATGTCGTGTCTTCTGCTCTGAATTAACAGCAGACGGCATTTCTGATCTGGGACAAGCTAGCGTCTAGAACGGGGAGTCTGCTTGTGTCGTTTGACCAGTACGCACGGAATGTGTCCAGTAGGACCGGCTTTTAAAAATGTGTTAATTGCCTTTGGGCATTTTGATATTTCACCTGCAAGATCGATTACCATCACTGCCTTATGCTTTCATCTAACAGTATAATGTCAGTTTAGTCTTAGCAGTGTGTATTGGAAATTCTTGGGCACGTAAGTTGACTGTTCCATTAAAACTGTGAGAAGCAAAATCAAGGACAGTAGAGACATGCGCTAGTAAAGGCTAAGATGTCATATGATACTCAATGGAGTAATATGTATATTAAATGGATGTGAATTGTGCCAAGAAGTTGTGCCTTGTTATTGAGTACCTGAGGTGCGGGCCAGGGAGATTATGTGTGACTGGCCAAACATAAAAATATATATATTAATTCCTGAAACGGAATATGCAAGGACAACCCTGGAAGGTATTCAGCAGGCCATTATATTAAGGAGTGTCAAGCCTGAAGTCTAATGCACTCTTACCACAGGACGTCGGGAGGACGGTTCCTGAAAGGATAATCATTCTTAAGATTTACCCGCATCAATCGAGTAACTGTATTTAGAAGGTCAAGTGCCGATTGAAGCGTGTTGCTGCTACATGTGAGAAGGACAAGTTCCGTACTTTTTTCAGTACTTCATCAGAGGTTCAAGTTTGTAGCCATCGTCTTTACAGTTTTGTGGATGCAAGTCCAGATGTGTGATCAGCGTTGGATCATCAAATCTTTAGAATGCTGATTACCATCTGTTCTGTGCCGTGTTGACGATAGGATTGAAATAAGATAAGTGGCCTGTTTTGTTTGTGAACTATGCCCTTATATTGTCTTAACTGAGCCTTCTGTACTTTCACATTCTTTTGTTACATGTTATATGTTACATGTTGTTTATATGTGTTTATATTTCAGCGGGTTTTTTCGGTTGGGCGGTGTCTGATTATAGGTGATACCACGTGACAGAGGTCCTATATCAGCGTTCTGTAGGGACTCTGCAAATTTCCTGTGTGAAATTTGCTAGCGACTTTTGTTGCTATTTCTGTTTAGGTGTGACGAAGTGTACCTTTTCGTTGTTTTCGTTATATTTTTTCTGTTCTTTAGTTTTCTTTTGCTTTGTTTGTATTTGGAGGTCTCCCCTTCCTATTATTTAGTTCTATACACCCTTTTGTTTATACACTGTGACGTCATTTGTATTGTTTACTTTTTCGCAGTTATCATCACATCCTTTGTGACATTTTCTTTAGTTTTGCTGTTTATGTAGTTGACTTCTGCGAATGTTTTCGTATTGTCTTTGATCTTTGTTATTGTTTACATTGTTCTTGGTTTGCATTCACTATTGATAAATATATGGTCATGTACTATTAGCTGTGTAGTGCACTTATGATAACAAACTGGTGGATTTGCTCATGCACTATTAGCTGTGTAGTGCACTTATGATAACAAACTGGTGGATTTGCTCATGCACTATTAGCTGTGTAGTGGACTTATGATAATTGACTGGTGGATATTTGGTCATGCACTATTAGCTGTGTAGTGCACTTATGATAAAGAATTAACTGGTATTATTATTATTATACAGTTGATTATATAAGTTCTCTTCCAAGGACTTGTCTCCCACAGATATTGGGATAATGTAATGTGATTATACAAGTACTTTATTTAAGACTTGTTACCATTAAGGTTGAAATAAGATAATTAATTATTTCAGGTTTTGGAATCATACTATTAGACAATATGTCTACACTTGAGTACTTTATTGAGCAAGGGAAATCCCTTGGTAAAACAGGTGATAAATTAGAAGATTTTGCGACTACTCAATATGCCAAGGCATTGAAGTCGGAAGAAAAAAGAATGAAAGCAGAAACTGAACAAAGGAAAGCAGAAACTGAACAAAGGAAAATAGAAGCTGAACAAAAGAAGATAGACGCTGAGAATTTAAAATTGCAGATGCAGGCAGATGAAAGGAAATTTCAGCTGGAAATTGAAAACAAAAGATTAGAAAAAGAAGCTGAAGAGAAAAGGTTACAAAGAGAAACTGAGGCTGAAGAGAGAAAGTTACAAAGAGAAGCTGAGACTGAAAATAGAAGACTACAAGCTGAAGCTGAGGACAGAAAGTTACAAAGAGAAGCCGAGAAGAGAAAAGCAAAAATGGAGCATGAAGAAAAACTCTTAGCTTTGGAGTTAGAGAAGTCGAGGTTGATGAACATGGGTAATGCTAATGATCCAAATAAGGTGTCATCTTCTGATAAGGCTAATGCTAGTACTTTCAAGATTAAACTACCAGCTTTCAATGCTTCCAGTGACGATATAACGTTCTATCTGGATAGATTCGAACGTTCATGTAAAACACATAATATAGATAAATCACTATATGTTGATCAGTTGTCGAATATACTTAAAGGTGAAGCTCTGAGTATGCTAAGCATGGTAGATGAGCCTGACAAGAACAATTGAGGTTGTCAGGTCGGCTTTATTAAAGAAATTCCAACTTAGCGAAGACGGCTATCGTCTTCAGTTTAAAAATATGTTGCCAGAAACTGGAGTAGAATTCTCTGAATTCATTTCAAAAATACGTCTCACATTTACACGTTGGGTTGAGCTGTCTAAGACAGAACATACATTTGAAGCACTTATGGACTTATTACTTAGAGACAAAGTTATGTCTTCTGTCAATGAGTCTTTTCTTGCTTTTCTTCATGAGCGTAAGCCTAAAACATAAAAGAAATGGAAGAATATTGTTGGTAGTATGTTACTGCGCACCCTCACGTAACCATTAGCAACTCTAAAGTGAAAGAAGGTTTGCCAGTTGCTTCGGCAGCACCATATGGCCCAAACTTCATGCGTAAATTTCAGGGTACTCAACAAAATTTTAATAGGAAGAATAACCGGAATTATACTCAGAATCAGGGCAATCAATCACATAGTGGTTCTTCTTCGAAGAACTGGAGACAAGCTGACAGTCCTCGTTATTCTACACCCAATAATTATAGACATTTCCGCAGAGGTAGTCATAATAGAGGCTATCAAAACTATTTTTCGCGGAGACCTCAAAACCAAACTAATAGATGTTTTCATCAATATGGAAACGATAATGATAACTATGGAAACTGGGATTCAAACCAGGATAACAGTTACAATAGAGAATACAATGATAATTTCAGAGGCAATAATAGTCGCGGTAGAACTCACCATAAAAAAAGAGATATCAACAGGCAAACTCTGTACAGCAAGAGTCTCAGGGAGCGTGTAAACAGGTTGATAATAATAAAAACTCTAGCGCTATCACATGTTCTGCCTTTGACTTTGGGAGAGCAACTAAATGCCCCCCAATGCTCTACTTTGTTCGAACCGACTACTGTAACTACCGTGAGCTGTGGTCACCCTCTTCCCGCTCTTCCCGCTGCAGTTGCGCATGACGGGAGATGATCTCTTATCCTACATAAAGGTCTAGTAAATAATAATCCAGTCTCAGTCCTTTTTTATTCTGGATGCGCTACTATTGGAGTTAAGCAATCTCTAGTAGATCCATCCTGTGCTACAGGAAAGGTGATCAAATGTGTCACATTTAGTCGCACTTTGGAAAAGTATCCTACTGCCATAATACATATTGCTACTCCCTTCTATACGGGAGATGTCCACGCGTGTCTTCTACCAAATCCTATTGCGGACCTTATTATCGGTCGTATCCACGGAGTTAGAGAATGTACCCCACAGCAGATTGCTGCTTGGGAAAATCAAAATATGCAAGCTACCAATGCAGTGGTCACAAGAGCGCAAGCTCTGGAGACACATCAAACTTCATTGACTGATAATAATGAAGTACATAGCCAAGATAGTCACTTGGTTATTTCACGTGACTCTTTCATAAAATTGCAAGAAGAAGATCCTTCTTTACAAAAATTCTTCATTCTAGCAAAAAAAGGTGATCCAAATCAAAATACAAATAGAAAGTCTTGGATTACTATGAAGAACGGCGTACTTGTGCGTATGGTACAAGACTCGACTGAGTCTACACATTCACGCATTCTTGTGCCTAAGAGTATGAGATTACAAATATTGCAACATTCTCATGACTCGCAATGTGCTGGACATATGGGTTTTTCCCGTACAAAGTCGAGAGTTCTTGCAGCTTTCTTTTGACCATTTGTGAACAAGGAAATACGTATTTACTGCCGGTCTTGCAAAATATGTCAAGAGGTCAAATCTAGAGGACCACGACATGCTGCGCCTATCCAGGCTGCTGACATTCCTATTCGGCCGTTTCAGAAAATGGCAATAGATATTATTGGTCCTTTTAGGATCAAGTCGGTTAGAGAACATCAGTTTATCCTTACATGTGTCGATATGTGCACACGTTGGCCAGAGGCTATACCTCTTAAGAGCATCTCCACTGCCGATATCGCAGACGCTCTTTGGCTGATATTTTCTCGTTTGGGATTCCCCAGAGAAATGTTGTCAGACCATGGTACTCAACTTGTATCTGACACTATGTCACAGGTAATGTCTACTCTACATATTAAAAGGTCTCTCAGCAGTATCTATTACCCAATGTCTAATGGGTTAGTTGAGCGTTTGAATAGAACACTCAAGACTTTACTTGGGAAGATAACTGAGGATCATCCTCAGGATTTGGACAGGGTTTTACCCGCGGCTCTCTTTGCTTATAGAGAGGTTCCCAATGAACACACAGGGTTTTCTCCTTTTGAACTTGTCTTTGGCGCGCGACTGCGCGGCCCTATGTCTTTGCTCCACGATCTTATCACTGCCGATAATATTAGCAATGACACACAATCTTCATATGAGTATGTCATTGCTCTGAGGCAAAAGATCATCGAGGCATGCAAACTAGCAACTTCTTCATCCGAATTTGCTAAAGAAAAGGCAAGGCAATTTGCAAATAAGAATAGATGTCTACGACAACTTTGTCCGGGTGACAAAGCACTCGTTCTACTTCCTTCTAGGGAGAACAGACTTCTTATTGCATGGAAAGGTCCGTATACAATAGTCTCAAAAATTTCCGATGTCGACTATGTTGTCGATATTGATGGGAAGCATAAAACTTTCCATAAAAATATGCTCTCGGAATTTCATGAACGACCGGACTATTTGCAGCCTATTTTCCAGGCGACTGACGATTCTCCAGTCCCTCATGGTCATTACTCATCCCTGTCGGTTATACAGGATGAGGAAACTACTTTCTCAGATGTCAATCTTCCTCTTCCTGTGATCCCACTTCATTCTACGGAATCTTGGAAAAACGTTACTGTTTCTCCTAATCTTTCCGCTGAGGAACATCGACAAGTCTCATCGATGTTACAAACATTTCAGGATGTCCTTACCGACATTCCTGGACACACACATGTCATTGAACATGACATAATACTTACTGACCATAATCCTATCAGAGTCAGACCCTATCCTATACCTATCCATTTTCAGTCACAAGTCGAAAAAGAATTGGATGAAATGATACAATTGAAAATAATTGAACCATCCACTTCAGCATACTCTTCGTCCATGGTTATTGTTCGAAAGAAAGACAATAACATTCGCCTTTGCGTTGATTATCGCAAATTGAACCAAGTTACGAAGTTCGATGCTGAATCTATGCCTTCATTAGAAGAGCTACTAAACAAACTTTCTAATTCTAGATTCTTTACCAAACTCGATTTGTTGAAAGGTTATTGGCAAGTTCCTTTAACTGAACGTGCCAAACCTCTTACTGCTTTTTCTACAGCTAGGGGTTTATTTCAATGGAATTTCATGCCTTTCGGCCTTATGAACGCCCCTGCTTCATTCGTACGCATGATGCGTCGAATTCTCTCATATCGTACAGATGTCATAGCATACTTAGACGATATCTGTCTCTTCAGTGATTCCTGGAAAGATCACTATTTGGGTTTATACGAATTGCTGTCTACTCTTCGCGAGTATAATTTAACTGCAAAACCCTCTAAAGCCTTTATAGGATTTAGTGAAATTTCTTTCCTGGGTCACCGTGTTGGTCATGGTCTCTTAAGACAGAGGACACAATATTTCAAAAATACTAAACATTTCTGTCCCCGAGACGAAAAAACAAGTACGTAGTCTCTTAGGTTTGATACAATTTTACGGACGATACATTCCGAATCTTTCCTCCATTATGGCACCTCTTTCTACTTTATTGAAAAAAGGATCACCTAATCTGATCCGCTGGTCTCAAGAATGCCAATCCTCATTGGACCAGATTAAAACTTTATTTTCATCTCCACCTATCTTAAGGTTACCTACTATTGAGAAGACTTTTGTTCTTCGAAGTGACGCCTCATCCACTGGGATTGGGGCAGCACTAATGCAGGAGTATTCAGATACTCTGCATCCGGTGGTGTATATTTCTAGGAAACTAAATGCGGCAGAGAGGAATTACTCGGTTCTAGACCGTGAATTGTTGGCTATGGTTTGGTCAATTTGCAAGTTACAAAGATTCCTTCCGGGCGCGCATTTCATTGTGGAAACCGACCAGAAAGCTTTTACTGCTATTCAGAGTAAAAATTTGAAGAGCTCGAGGTCCACTCGTTATGCCATAGCTCTTCAACCCTTTTATTTCACGGTGCGAGCTATCCGTGGTTCGGATAATGTGATGGCAGACATTCTGTTCAGATGCCCACATGATTCCACTTAACTCTTCTGTCCTATATTTCCTGATAGACGTCGAGATCTATAACAGTTGTCTACCATAATTATATATCAACACATCTGTTCTCACTTTCTGGGAATTTATAACATTGTACTGTATGATTTCCTTTTTCTGTCACCGATGTTGGTATAACGGAAGAAGGCTAAGTTAGCAATATATGGGCCAAAAGTTCTCATGGCCACAATTTATATTCAAAAAAGTATTTTGATTACTGTATTAGAAATCTAACATTTATCATATAGAATTGTGTTATTTATATTTTCGCAGCAAATCATTGATGTGTGCGAGAATCTGTCATTATATCAACCATGAAGTGTAAATAAGTGCTAACTTACCTTGAACGACTCAGTAGATGTGCCCTCTTAATTATGTCCACGTCTTCAGGGAACATATACTTAATTAAGTATTATGTATAATGCATTGTATCATAATCTTATTACATGCTTACGTAATGTACTATTTGGTTTAAAATGTGTATATCTCTATTATGTGGTATATTAGTATATGACACCGCTGTTTTGATGACATTCCTTGGTTTAATCCTTTGATATATATTTAATGTCAGATAGATTTGTATATGTATAATGTTGCTTGCATTATAAGATTGCCAGCACTGTGGCGTATGTTGGTGGCTCCTCCCTGGAATATATAACTCTTGGTAAACTGAGGTTACATTTTGACAATGGTTGTTACCTTCTCTTGTGTCTTAACCTAGCGGTCTATTTTTTAGATTGATGTCTGGTTGTTCTCCTTATATGGTCCGAATGGGTCAACTTTTCTTGGAATGTTTGCAACCAGAGTTGATGTTTATTCCCTGACCATATAAGGCGCGATTTGGTCAGTATCTTTGCTTGGTATGTGTCCAACATCGGCCCGGTTTGAGTTGAACTCAGGGGTCTAGCGCTACTGCGCATGTGTAGAATTTAGGGTTGTTTGAGAAAGACTTCCGTTGGGGAGTCTAGCAGATTTTCGAGCAGAGCAAGACGCATTTTCAGCGTCTGTGATCTTTTGATGAGCCCAATGGGCTGATCACCCGTTGGCTTGTCACACCGATTACGGAAACAACGGCAGATGGATCTATTTGTTGTTGCCCTAAAGACGCCGCTAGGCGTGATGGGAAACTACAACAGAGAAAATCAATCTGCTGTTGCCCTTAAGACGCCACAAGGCGTGATGGCCTCTGACTGCTTGGTCGGTCTTTGGCTAAGGACGGAAGAAGAAGAGAAAGAAGATCTTTTGATGAGGAAATGGAAGTCCTCTTGTGTGTTAGTTTATCTAATGAGGATTTTCCCTATATGTTTCTAAACGCCTGGAGGCGTGTGTGTTGTGGTGTTATTTCCGAAGCAAGGTAAATGCTCTTCTAATATTGAGATCTGTAGTCAGCTTAGATTTTTGACATTGTCGTTCTCTGCTCGCTCACTATCTACAGACAGGAGAGCCTCTTCTACTAGGAAATGCACCCAGGTATCCTCATACCTTAGATTTATATGTATAGGGTCACTCTAAGCCCAGAGAACAGTTACTATGCTCTTTGAACTTCGCTATACCAGCGATTATACCTTCAGCAAGGTTAGACTTAGAAATGCTTACAAAGGTCAACTTGAACTGTACACATAAGCCCGCCATTCCCGTGCGGCCTACGGTAGACTTATTTACACACCTGATCTACTAGTATCAGAATGGAGTTGGTTACACTCATAGTGATTATATGGAGCTGAGGCTGTTGTAAGCTGGAATTATACGAGATCAGCTTACATGATATATGCATGATTTACTGAGGAACTTTGTTTATACTGATTACTATGTCCTGCAGTGTCTGTGACTTATATATATGGATGTTAACGTACTTGTCATTGTGGCGTCCTAAATAAATGATGGAAAACGTCACCAGCAGTTCATACTTCTATGACTTCCACGTCGTGAGTGAATGTAATGTCCTCATGACCCATGTATTGTAGATCTGTGGAACTTCATCTCATCTATACTCACAGCAAGCAACAGACCAGACAAGACACCTTACTTCACAGCCTTTGACATCCCTGGTGTCTATAGTAGTGGTACATTACATGGCTACATCTTAGCAACAACATTAGACCTACATCTACATTTATAGTGGCCAGTAATTTACTGCAATGGTCAATACACAACCTTAGATATGCAGATGATACCGTGTTGTTAGCTGAAAGCGAACAGGAGTTAGAAGAACTAGTGAAGCAAGTGAACAGTATAAGTCATGAATATGGACTCGACATTAATGTTGAGAAAACAAAAACTATGATAATTTGCAAAACAGACGATAAACCCACATTAAAGATAAGCGTAAATGGGAAAATCCTGGAACAAGTCAAAAGCTACGTATATCTTGGTCATATAATAACAGAAGATGGCAGATGTGAAACAGAAATCAAGAAGAGAATAGGAATAGCCAACAACATTAAACATATACTGACATCTAAACAGTTATCTCACAAATTAAAACTGAGAATCATTAAGTGATATATATATTCTGCATTTCTGTATGGTGCGGAAACATGGACGATGAATAAGCATTTGGAAGAAAGAATTGAGGCTCTTGAAATGTGGATATATAGAAGAATGGGGTGTATCTCATGGAAAGAGAAGAAAACATAAGGAGGTCCTAAAAAATCTAGGTATGAAAAGAGAACTAATGAGAGAGATCAAGGTTCGGCAGCTAAAATACTTTGGCCACATAAAAAGGCATAACACCTTGCAGAAGGCCATAACAGAAGGGAGAGTTGAAGGCAAACGTGCACGAAGAAGACAGCGCTATAAGTGGGAAAATAACATCAAGAGATGGACAGGAAAGTCTATCACAGTGCACCCCCAAGACAAGAGACAGAAGACGTTGGAGATCCATTACAGCCAACCTTCGTTGTGGAGATGGCAACTGATGATGATACGTAAGTATATCACTTATTAACAATGTTTTGAACTTTAAATTTAAACTTTACAATAGTTTTTAATATTATTTAGCAATTTAACACGATCGCATAGTTGTTGTAACAGCGTGGAATGAATGTGTTATCACCACTTCAAACATTCACGCATCAATCTAATTATTTCACGAGCTTGAAAAGCTAAGAAAGTTACCAATCTGAATAAAAAATGCATGTTTTGATTAATGTATAATTGAATGGAGGTTTATTTTGCAACATAATAGGGTGAATTATGATCTCAAAAGCGAAGGATATCGCAAGGCCAAAGCCAATTGCCGACAAATTGAGTCAAGGCTAGGAGACCGGAAAACGCCATAATTAAAGTAGCTGATGCTGTACTGAAATGTCCGGACTCGCAGCCAATAGTTGATAGACTTAAAATTCCCCGAAAAGAATATATATATATATATATATATATATATATATATATATATATATATATATATATATATATATATATATATATATATATATATATATATAATAATTAAGGAAGAAAAATATCCCGTTCAACCTCTTCTTATTCTTCTTTGATCCTTAGCCGCCGACCGTCAAAGCAATCAGTGGCCATTACGACTGGTGGCGTCTTGTAGGGCAACAACAAATTGATTCCACTTTGCTCGGTCGGCGGCCATCCTTCGTACAGTGCCCCAACTCTGGTTCATTCTTTGCATCTCAGCCTCCACAGTCCTCCGCTAAGTTGTTTTTGGTCGGCCTCTCTTTCGTTTTCCTTCAGGGGTCCATAGCATAGCTGTTCTTGTGATGGCATCTGGGTCTCTTCTGAGGACATGGCCAACCCTGCTCCAGCGTCTGCCAGCTATGATGGTGTGCATGTCTTCTTACTTGCTCCGAGTAAGCAGATATTGGTTGGTGATGGTATTCGGCCAAAAGATTCGGAGAATTTTTCTTAGGCATGCTGTGTGGAAAAGAGGACAATTTCGACATTTCCTTCTCTGTAACTCTCCAGCTCTCCGCACCATAGAGAAGCACAGAAAGCACACAGCTCTGATATAATCCTAATTTTGTGCTTGAGCTGTACTGAGAGGACTTCCAGATGTTGTTTAGACTAAAAAAGGCTGTTCTTGCTTTGTTCATTCTGTTGTTGATGTCTCTGCTTGCTCCGCCGTCTGGTGTTACTATGCATCCTAGGTATATGAAGGCATCTGTCTGTTCCAGTTGCTGATTCCTTACTGATATGGGCTCAGGGTTGCTCACATTGTGCGTCATGACCTCTGTCTTCTTTAGGTTGATGTTCAAGTCCACCTGCTGGCTATACTTATTAAGTCTATCCGTTCTTTTCCTGGATGTGTTGATGTGAATGTGCTAGCAGTGGAAGAAACGGAGTAAAGAGTCAGAGAGGGCAGTCAAAGAAAAAATTAAACAGTGAATAACTGACAACAATAGGAGGAAAAAAGAGACAGATATTAAAAATGCAGAGAAGAAGAATCATAAGCCAAGGGGGTCTGTGCACCACAAAGGAGGATGTAGATAAAATTTGTAATGGAAATGACCTTAGAAATCGTAAGGCTCAGTTAAGATACAGAAAATTAATATTGAATGATAAGGACATTGAATTATCAGGAAATATCAAAGATCTGTATTTTGGACTTCTGAAGCATTTAGGTTTTGAGGCTTCATTGCCCTCTCGCAGGGAAAGAGTGTGCCATGATCATTCTCCTCCAGTTTAAAAATGTCTTTTTAAATACTAATAACCAGTTGTTTTTTTTTTAAATATAGCGTTTAGATGTTGTTAATTATTGTTTAGATGTTGTTAATTATTGCCTACAATTTAAAAAAAAATGAAATATGGACAGTATCTTAAAAAAAAAATTTCATTTTCACATTTGTTCTTCCCCTGCGACAAATTCGCACCTGGACACATTTTAAAAAATTATACAAGAACAAATAGATGTTTAAATCCTCTGAAAAAAATTGAGATATATTTGTGTAGTATGCAGATTAATATGTACAAATTTAAAGCTTGTACCTTTTAATACTTTTTGAAATATGATGTTGTGAATATTGACTTTCATTCAAAAAACTATATTTTTCGGTAATGTGTTTTGCAGATTTGCAATTTTTGGTCTCAAATATATTTATAATTATTCATGATGTAGCCCCATAGTTTTCTTCGTGTGATCAGTATATTCCAGACTATATGCTGTTTGTCAGAGAAAGTTGTAAGATTATATTTAAGAAGACGGCAGTGCTCTGAAGTTGGTGTGATGTAACTTTTTCAATGTTGCGAAGTCCCAACACTTTTTAAAATGCTACAACTTTTTTATTTGTTGTCCTATTTTAAAAAATAAAGTACCAAATTTCATGGTTTCCCAAGGGCTTCCAAACTACATTGTTTTTCTCTGGTGTTTCTGTGCAAACAAAAATCACTTTGTGGTACCTACTCTTAGGCTCAGCTTCGTTGTTAGATCAATGTATGACCTCCTGCCGGGGAAGACATTCCTGTAGAAAAATTTGTGTGACAGATTGTGTTTACTGTCTAAATTAAACTATCACAGATGACAGAGTCACAGCCTAAGAGGTTAAGGCCCCACTTGATGAGAATTGATGTCCAGACGAACCCAGTAGAAGTTTTATTTCCGGATAGGCAACAGTTGATGACCAGAGTACACGTGATAAATTGATCCAATGGTTAAGCTCAGTTGACCCCGCCGCTGGCTATATTCCCAGCAAAGGCTAGTGAGAAATAAGTTTTCAATGGAAGCGGTCATGTTTCTGAAGAGCTAGTCCCAAACTAATAGAATGGCATTTTCAAGATGTGTTTCTACTCAAAGGATTAAATAGTTTTAATGCACATTCAAACAATGGATATGGTGTTGAACAGAATGTGTAGAAGACTAAGTTGCAGTTCATTGTGTTATTTCATACAAGAGTGAGTATGTCCACCACGTTTTTTATAACATTTTGCAGCTAGTTTCGTCCTACAGTAAGGATCAGTCATTTTTCCCCAAGCCTTGCCATGTATTATGGAAAACTGAGAATACAAGAAAACAAACTGCATATGAAGCAAAAACCCTTGATTTTAACTAGATGAATGCGATTAAAGAGGAAAAATAAGGAACATGTGGCATATCGAGGCACGAATCTGATGAATCTGAGTAAACCCATAAATTATAGAATGAAGGTTTTGCTAACCTTTACCCGATGCATGCATAATTTTGATTGTAAAAATGTTCAAGTTTATTGACGATCTACATTTTCTTGTTTTTGAAGAAAGTCAAATAAAATAATGAAAGCTTCAAGGCTGTTGATTGTTCACGTACGTTTTGGAGTAACGACTGAACATATAGAATGAATGACTTATATCTAGCATACTGAAGACTCTCCTGGATTAGCATATAATATAACATCTTCATTGAAGGACTTTAAACTAACGTCGAACCTGGATCCCAATTATTAAGTGAGCTAAGCAACAACTCTGGCAAACTTGAAGCCAGTTGATTGAAATCTCTAAAACTCACGCCCCAAGAGAAACAATAAGTAGGTACCAAAAGGAACCCCACCCTGTCACACCTTCCGAAGAGAACACGGAAGAGTAAGGGATAGACAGAGGGATCTCTACGGACGTAAACAGGGGCGAATGTGAAATGATAAATTAGTCTTTAGGCCGGGAGTCCCGACCTCAAAAGGGTGTAGTATTGTGATGAGTTGACTGTTATTTTTAATTTCAACTCGCCCCATTCTTTTTCATTAATTATGTTGTTTCCTTTTTAATCTTTTCGTTCAGTGGTTTCTGTTTTGTAAACATTTCTTGGTTCTTCTTTATGGCTCTAATAATTGCAGGAACACCACCACCCTTTTCTTTTCGGGGTGGGTGTAACCCCTACCCGTGTTGTTGCGTGGTCTATTTTGATTTCATTCTTCGCGCGGGTAGAGCAGAAAGATGGTTGGTTATCAGATGTAACATTAGGAAAACCTACAGCGACATCTGGCTTTGTGATCACGGGCAATCAAATTTATTCTTTTGTAGTGGCATGTTTCAAAAGAAACTCTTATCTTACGATTGTTTTCGATTTTAAATGTAGGTAGTATTTCGGATATTATGTCAAATTGGGGGTAGTTGCATCTTTTTGGAGATAATTCTAGATCTATTACGTATAGCGTCGGTCTTCCATGGCACGTGTTCCTACGTTGCACCAGAGAGTTATTACTATAAAACAGGTCCTGGTCTGCTACTGAGGCTCTCGGTTCTGGAATTTTGTTGCATTGAATAGTGACTGACATAAATTCCGTTTGCCTGAAGGAATATTCTGAATATCTTGGTACCGGTATGTACTTAGAATTAGATAGTTGATGTGAAGGAATTTTGGCTAAGGACTTTAGCAAGACAGAGTAAGCCTTCTAAGGGGATTTTTTAAATTTGTTATTATTAGTCAGTAGTGTCATCAATTACCTGACCTCTAAATGCTATAGCCAGTGTATTGTAAGTTTCGCTGGTAATTATAAGATGTCTAGCCAGTGAGTTTCTTTCAAAACAAGTTGGTGCTGTTATTAATATAGAACTGAATGAGTATAGGACCTAGGCCTGATGTAGATTATGTTATATATATATATATATATATATATATATATATATATATATATATATATATATATATATATATATATATATATATATATATAACGGATTCAGGGTAACCACAGTGTGTTAGGATAACTTGGGAAATATGAGCGTATGTACTCGGGTTTTTTTTTAAAGCCTAAGTGGCAGTGTGTAGTTAAATTAGGTCCTAAAGGGTACGTTGGGGGAAGGGTGTATTAGTGTTATGATAAATGGTGTATGCATTTGTGTATAGATAATTTGTGCCTACTTTTGATAAACCTTTCATATGCTGCCTTGGAAAAGTGTAAGGCTCGGGAACCATTAAATATAGGAATATAGTGGAGTACCGAGAAGCGATGTTGTGATGCGTATCTGCCTAGGTCACGAGCTGGCCTCAGAAGAATCAGGTTAGCCCGCGTCTGTGTTAAGCGTAAGAAACAAGCTGTTGTCTTGTGAAAGAGAGAAGGGGTGAGCTATTAACAAGGTGGAGCAGCCCGCCGGACCCGATGGACAGAAATGGGTTCGGGCATGAGTGATTATAGTTAGTATGGGTTTTATTATGGCGTGGGAAAACAGGGTGTATGTGAATATTTGTGTTTGTAATGTTGTAGAATTATGGTTGTAGTGAATTGGTTGTATACAAGTTATATTTTTACAGCGATTCACGGCTTCATAGGCAACCCCTAAGCCTACAACGGATTTCGCCTTCTACTAGGAGAGGGAGGAGAGAGACGTTACTGTTTTTGAGTGAGGGATACACGCAAAGTAATGGGCGTCCCTAGCTGCTTCTGGAAGACAGAGGGGCATCAGGGATTCTCCTGATTTGGGGAAACATATACCTCAGCATGGAATTGCCTAGAAATTGGAGCGCTTGGCTCCCACGGATACTCAACAGGATACATTGCTTTGTATTGTTTACATACTGCCACAATAAAGCAGTAGGCCAAACCCCAAAGCAGGTTAATCGTCGTAGTGTGAAAAATTGAGTGACATCACTATTGGTTAAATTTACAGCCAGATGCAAATAGATATATATATATATATATTGTAGTGGTTTTAGATGTTAATGTATGGTTGTTATGTTACTTAGTGTACTGTATGAGGTCAGTTGTGAAGGCTCCTGAGATAAAAGTTTATGTGAATTACAGAAGGCCCTTCTTACTACCACTTACGACCTCAAACAGACTATTCTACTATTATGAATGTTAGCTACGTTAAAAAGTCTAGGGTACTGAACTGTGAGGTGTAGTCAAGATAATCTACAGACACACACATGTAATCAATAAGTCTAATAATAATAATAATAAACTCTACAATACACTGAACTAACTCTAGTTGTTTTAGTTTAAGATTTAATAATTTTTTTAATTTATTAGTTCTGAACCAATTTTTATTTTGGTCAGAACATATGAAATGATATGGATTTATTAATGAAATGCATATATATATGGCATAAATCAAATGTAATTTGTGTACATAGGTATATTATTAGAATGGTTATAATAGTAATAATAATAGCCCCTTCAGTCATAACTGACTATGGGAATGCGCCCCTGAGGTGACAGCCCTCAGCTGCTTATTTTCCTGGTGCTCCTTTCGACGTTTTCTCCTCGCCTCTGCTTCTTGTGTGAGCCTCTCTTCGCCCAATCTGAGGTGGCGCCGTAAATAGCATCACCACTTAGTGCGATCGGCAGCTTCATCCTCCCATGTTGCTGGATCCATGTCCAGTGCCCTCATATCTCTCTTGCACACATCTTTATACCTCAGCTGTGGTCGCCCAACTGTTCTCTTGCCATCTGCTAATTGTCCGTAGAAGATATCTTTTGGGATGCGACCATCTTCCATGCGGCGAACATGGCCAAGCCAGCGAAGTATATATAAAATGGTTAATATTACTATTATCTATAATGTCTTTGGGAGAACTAGCACTGGACGTTTAGTTGGGGTGGCGTCATCACTTCCAATCTGTGACTACCAAAATCATTGTCCATTGTCTTATGGAATGAAGTAAATGTTATATTTCTCAAGTTATTTATTTGATGGTGGAAAAGTTGTGAATTTCCAGCAGGCCAGGTTTTCACTTATCTCGCCTGTGACGATCTGGTATAGGATTCTCGTGGCCTACGCCTCTCCGTAGCTGGAGTAATATGTTAGGCTGCACAGGCACCAATGTTAGGCGGCACAGACATCCGCTTGTGTATTCTTACAACAGCATTTGGCACAACTTTAATGCCAAAACAGAAACTTCACAATTCAGAATTGAGAACACAGTTATTTAATACTAGCAAAACTCAGCTGAGCTGCTGGCTAGAGTATGGCGTCCCACTGAATTTTATGTATTATTTCCTGGAAAACACCACTAGCAGTTTAAAACTGTGTTATAGGACAGACTTATATCGAATGGCACAAATGTGCGTCTCTATCCCGCTAATATAAAAATGTGTTGGCCAATCAGATCGGAAGACCAAGCTTTTCAATTTAAATTTTGAAAATAAAGTCCAAATTACATCTCAATTTCTCAAATGTACGTCGGTCACATTTTATCTTTTCCCAAAATTTCACTTGTTTTTTGGACTAAATACTGTACATGTAAAATCTGCACAAACCTGCCTCTAAGTTATTTTTAGCCACTATCTACCGAGTTTGCCCCACTAGTTTATTGCAGTTTGATTTTGCATTTTTCTGTCTCAAGGACGCAAAAATGTGACTTTTAGTGAAGTATGCACAAAACTTTGTTCGCTAGTCTGATAGGAACAACACGGTCTTTCGTCAATATCTTCCGTGTTATCTGTCCGTCTGTATAATTAAAAGTATATTATTTGTCAGCTAAAGATGGGCTATCAAACTAACTAGGTTTTATTTTCATAACTTTATTATTACGTCTAAGATACGACTGTTTCTAACAAGAGCTAAGGTCTTTTTCTGTCCATTTCCTTACATTGTGTCAACTAGTGGCGTGATTTTTCCTTTAGACTACACATTGCGTCTTTTTTGTCTTTTTAGATTCAAACACGTGTTCAGACCGTCATAATGATTTTTATCTCCGTTTCCCTCCCATCTAAAAGGGTACCGTTTCGTCTGCATGTCTAACTAGTTAGTTTCAATGGCGGTAGGAAACGCTGGCATAGGCCACGGCTGTTTGTGCCCTATACCGGGTATAAAATTTTCGTGTTCACCGTAAAAGACTAAGTTTTTGGCGGGGAAAATCAGCTGTTGTGTGTGTAAAATCTGTAAAATATAAATCATTACACACTCGTTCTGGATAAACACAGCGCTAAATTTCTTTTGTGTACTATAACTTTGTTCTCTGTTCTATTTTTGATTGCATTTTTATTTGTTTGAAATTAGTTTTGACGGAGTTACAGACTTTTGAAAACAGCGTCATTATTTGAGGAAATTCATAAAATAAGTAATCTTTTTATTAATTTAATATCTAAAAATCGGCCCATTCGTTTGAGTTTATAATTATAAAGACTTCTCGAAGGGAAGCTAAAGATTATTTCCACATACTTTTTTTTTTGGTTTCATATCTTGAGAATGTGTGGTAGTCAATTTTGTGAGTTTGGCATTACAAGAACAAGCATATTGTCACCAGATTTTATAGCATTTAAATTACTGTAAACGCATTCCTGATACTCACAAATCTTAAATAAGGTTGTACAAAAATAACTTTTTGTAAAGCACCATCTGTTTTTGCATTTTCATTCATTTATAATGATATTTAGCTACGTATATAAGCGTCAGAAAACATGTAAATCTATAGATAGATTACTTCCACATACTTTGTTCTATCTTTCAAGTCTTGTTAATCTTGTATTTATAATATGAATTTTTTTTTTTAATTGTGTGTGAGATAAGGACTGTTCCATTAGTGTTCTTTGGTAGACAATCCTGTGCACACGACGGCTGCCAAAGAATTCTAAGTAACTGTTTGTATATCTTCTTTCACTCACAGATAAAGCATTCTACATCCTGGTGTTAGACTTGATAGTCCCAAATATTCCTCTATCTTTATACATACACAAGTAAACTATACTACATAACAACGAAATGGAACATACTGTTTTGCATCATATGAATTGTGCCAGTGCACTGTGCAGAGCCTGTGGCAAGAGAGCATTAACTTCCAAAACAACACGTTCAATTCAGAAAGCACTGAACTGTTCTAATTACGTTAATGATCTGTTCTTTGTGTTTGGAATTAACGTATCAGATGATAAACCCACACAGCATTCGACTATATTTTTGTAAGAAGTGTTACTTACGAATACAAAACTCAAAAAGGAGGCATAATGAGAAGTGTCTTGAAACAGCCAAGTTACTATCGGAAAACAGTCAGCACATCTGGAAAGACTAAAACCATAATTTAACTATAAGTGAATGTCAACTGTGCAATTATGTTGCAAAGACATCTTTTGGTGTTTTAAAAAACAAAAAGCTGCTCTATTCCCTGTGATGTTCTTTCTGACCCCTCCATGTCTAGTCAGTCATTTAGCTGTAGTCAGTCAGTTAGTTTGTAGTCAGTCAATTAGCTGTAGTCAGGATAGCTCTGTACAGTAGGAGGTTGATGTGCCTGCCCACATTAGTGATGATTTTGTTCAACTGGAGGTTGATGTGCCAGCTCACATTAAAGGCGATACCATTATTCATTTGGAGGTGGATAACACTACTCACCCTAGCATGCCAGTTTTTTTTTGCCACATCTACACCTACCAAGTCAGTTATACATACGACAAGTACATCCACCTCGCCTGGTGGATTAAAAGCGACATCACATACAACAGTTACAAAAGCCACCTCGCCTGTCTTCAAAAGCGAATCACAGTTACAGTTACTTGCTAAGCCACCTTCACAACCACTAACACAAAAGGAAGAACCCCTATTCACATCCATTGTTAGAAAAAAACTAGAAACAGCAAAAAGTAATATCATAAAATGCAAAACCAGAGGACAGCCTATTGTACTACAAAAACTAATTAAACATAGAAGAGAAACATCAGTCACCAGAACGCCAACAAAACGTAAGCGATCTCAATTGCTCCACACTGTTAGAAAACATATTGCTGGAACATCAACTGATTCATTAGACCTGCAGCAGGCACATGAACTACAACGCTGTTCAGAAACGTCACGTCAGGAAATTTGCAGGAAAGCAAGCATTGAAAGTAGAGTTAGAATCTCCAAAGAATTAGCAATAGCCATGAAGGAAACAGTAGGTCTTACGTGAGCACAGGAGAGAAAACAGAAGATTGAAAATTGAAAGACGCGCCAGCGGTATTAAAAATATAACTTCACAATTAAAATTTATAATGGAAACTCATTTGTTACAAATTTCTCCATCTGTGAATGTACAGATTCATCCTATAAAAAAAAAAGGAAGTGTGAATGATAATTGAGCGAAATTTTGGGGCTAGAGCAAATTATGGCAGTTGTTGCTTGAGATTGACAGAATTAACAGAGTGTGGAAATCATTTAATAGATGTATTTATTAAATACACCTATTTATCTATTAAATTGAACATTTCGTTTTACTCATGACCATACTCATTTTTACATGACCATCGTGATGTATGATTGAGATAATTGTTAGCTCTCATGTTTTTGGGGACAATTGGGTGTGTTATTTTAAGGTAATAAATGTGGACTTGCAATTTAATGTTTCAATAATTAATGTTTGACGCATGAAACCAAAACAAAACTTTGATATCCATTTTCTGCAGGTTTTCTACTTTTGATTTCTGTAATTTGTTATGCATGTTGATTGTGACCGATTTAGTGAAAATTGCATTATAAACAAACCATAACAAAATATAAAAAAAAAAAAACGTAAATTTTACACTATTTCAGACTATTATATCTTCTGTTCTAATTGTGATAAAATGTTTGTTCTTGTTCTAAAATTTACTCTAACATTTCTAGTCTAGCTTTACGCAAAATTAAAGCCGGTATTTATAATAATAAAGTAGCCTAAAAGCATTAATTAAGCCCTATCAAAAGTAAACATCGCCACATGTTTTTCCCATAAGGAAGTTGACCACGTGACCTCTGTCAAGTGGGCTATAAATAGCGCGGTCGGGTTAAAAGGGGAAATAACTAAAAGATCGCTGGCAAACAGCCGTGAGGCGAGCATGTCTCCTAGTATCTTACGCATTATTTTATCCCTACATGTTATCTTACCCGTTATCTTTATAACTGGAGATATTTTAACGTTGTATCACGGTAAATTCATCACATATATATTTTTATCTCCGTTTCCCTCCCGCCTAAAAGGGTACCGTTTCGTCTGCATGTCTAACTAGTTAGTTTCAATGGCGGTAGGAAACGCTGGCATAGGCGAGCATGTATCCTAGTATCTTACGCATTATTTTATCCCTATGTTATCTTACCCGTTATCTTTATAATTGGAGATATTTTAACGTTGTATCACGGTAAATTCATCATATATATATATATATATATATATATATATATATATATATATATATACACTACTGGACAAAAGTTAAGGGCCGCCATTCAGTTTAGACAAGGCTTATGTAATTCTTCGTGAGCAGGGTCGATTTTCCAAATGTCCTGTAGATTGAAATCTCTCAAGAAGTCTCTGAATGGTAGAGTGGGACACTGCTAAACGTCTTGCAACATGACGAACAGATTGGCCATCCTGAATCCATGCCATGGCTCGACCACGGTCTACAGTGCTGAGACTTCTCCTTGGTGGCATGGCTAATGCAGTGATCATTTCGACCACTTGTCATACTGATTTATTGCATACCAACGGTGAACACTCTTTACCGATGATCATTTTCCACGTGCATTCAAATTCAACTCACTTTTTCACCTTTTGAACTAGTGGGGGGTGGTGCAAAAACCACGAGTTTTTGCAGCAACAATGGCAATTTGTATGTGCGGGTTAAAGTGACCCAGTTTTTTGGACATAAAAAAAAAAAAATTAACCTAGTGCACACAGAAATGTATACACATTTCTCTGAGCTCAGTTTTAACTACATTTTCACTTGTCTTTACAGTTTGCCAATCAATTATATAAACCTTGTCTAAACTGAATGGCGGCCCTTAACTTTTGTCCAGTAGTATATATATTCACCAAGAGCCCTTTCATAAGTTATTCTGGAGAAGAGAGAGGGAGACCATGGCTCTCGAATACTAACGGGTGAAGGTACCCGAAGAATGGTAACGCATCTGAGCCTAAGAAGAAGACGATAGCAACAGGAAGGCTTCAAACTGAAGGAGAGGGGAGAGAGTGGAGTTAGTTGTTTCAGGAACTGAAGAGTTAGATAGATATAACTTGGAGGTGAGCCTCTGAGGTAGATGAAGCAGAGGGCTCTATGCAGACTTTAGTTGTGTATGACTGGCTGAAGTGTCTTTGAGACCTGTTAGTCAGATTATTTATTAATTCTTCCGCTGTCTGGTTAAACGGGACAGAGGGAAAACTGGTGGAGTGTAGGGTGTAGGCTGTTGTTTTGTGGGAGTCCACGGGGTTTCTCAGTTCGAAATAGCATTGTTTCAGTGGTTGGTGTCTCATACATAGAGACAACCCCCCCCCCCCTTTGTTTTTTTTTTTTAACACCTTAGTTGTTTCTCATGTAGGTTCCACACGAGAGAGCATGGAAATTTGATATTTGTGCTATTCATTTATTTTTTTTTTCAGCTTGTGCGAACTTGCACGTTGCTCCATTTTTTTGTGTGGAAAATTTATTTTAATAAACTTATAAATGTGCACTGGATTAGTTTGTCCTCTATACTGTACCTGGATTTCTTAGCTGTACATTTGTATCTGTGGATAATAATTTGTATATGCACCTTATCTCCACGGAGCAAGAGGTGGTGAGACAGTAGTTATAAAACCAAGTCACAAGTGCGAGGGAGAGTCAATCTAGGTTCTCACCCTCAAAACTATGTCTCATCCTCCACATTCACTTAAAAGCATTCTTAATCTATCTTCTCAGACCTTTCTCAGACTTGATGTCAAGTCTTTATAAAGACAGACTCTTATATAAGCCACGTTGTGACAATCATCAGCTGCCATGTCCACAACGAAGGTATACTTCCAGGGATCTCTTAAGTCTACTATCTCTTGTCTTGAAGGTGCACTTTGATACACTCTTTCCTGTCTATCTTTTGACGTTATCTTCCCACTTATAACGATGTTTTCCTCTTGCACGTTAGCCTTCAACTTTTTCTTCTATTATGGTCTTCAGCAAGATCTTATTTCTTTTGATGTGGCCAAATAGTTTAGCTAATTTTGATCTCCTTCACTAACTTTCTTTTCATTCTTAGACCGACTATATTAAAACTGTCAAACTGTATAATCGTGTTCGTGTTTTTTCTCTGTTCTATAATGGCAGTCGCCTCAGACCAGTTCTCTTCTCCATGTGTTCTTAACTTCCCTCTACCTGGAGATTTCAGAACAAGGATTGCATGGCAATGTGTATCCAATCCATATCCAGTGATGTCATATAGAGTACGAATATTCCAGTTGCCAGTTTCGTAGATTCTCCCAAAAGAAAAAACAGAGTGATGAGCCTCCAAACCAAAATCTTTCTTCTGTCTTGGATGACTGAGTTGACTTATTTATTTTAGTAGACCTGTCTTTGCTGTTTGCTGAAGTTCTTGTAGTTCTATCTGAAGTTTTTTTTTTAAAACTAAGTTTAGTTTCTGGAAGTCACAGACACACGTAAAATAGAATCACAGTTCCGTCAGACATGTTTTATGTAGGGCTTGCAGCCACATCTTGTAAAACAAACTGCTCGACAATCTTTAGCCACAAGGACATATTGAGTGCTTTGGTGTAGGTTTCCACGACTACGCCCAACTGTCATGGTGGCCTAATGATTCTTAATGATCATGAAGAAAGATACTTTTGAATACTCAGCTGTGTTATAGAGATTTGACAGTATCACTTCAGAACTACTTTCCTTACCTCCAAGTGACTGTCTCAGTAATGGTGCTGCACACCTTTTGTTACATGTACAATTAAAATATGTTTGCACCTTATTGTCCAATGTGTCAGTTGTAGACAAATGTTGTGAAATAAGAACTTTGAGAATAAACATGACAAATACTGAATATAGATCCATGCTCATCAGTAATTCTTGTGTATTTTTTAATTTTATTTGATGTGGAAATTATTCAGACTTAAAGCCAAATCCAAACCTCAGATTTGAGGTATCTGAGGAAGGTGGTTGAAGTAACAAAAAAAAAGACATGGTCTGCAACCAGATGATACGTTAAGGCCTAAAAACTAAACCCCTGCAGACCCAAGTAGAACAGTCCAAACTGAGATGGTTTGGCCATGTCTGCAGAATGGGACAAGATCGGCTACCACAGCAAGCATGGGAAACTAAGAGCCAGGAATCCAGACTTCCAGGATGACCCAAAGTCCACTGGGAGGGCAACATTAGACAATCTGTGAAGGACCGAGGACTAGACTGGAACCAAGCCAGGAGGAAGACAGCCAACAGAATAGTATGGAACTCTCTTTTACAAACCTCTACACCTCACAGTAGAAGAAGAACGACTAAGTAAGTAAGTCTAGTTGTGTGAAAACTAGATGCAATCGTTCTACACTGAGAATAAGAATGAACTGAGTAGGTCTGAATGATGGACTACTACAGTAAGTACGTAATATTACACTTGATAAGTTTCTCTACTGTATGTATCCTCTATTGTTTTGTAAGTTGGCATTCTGCCCCTCAGATATCACAATTTTGAGGTTTCTCTCTTGTCTGTATTTTTTAATGGCATTTAAATAACCTTTTGTAAATAACAATCATACACCATAATCATCACACTTGTTCTCTTTAGTGTGTTCTTTTATGGTGCTGCAAGCGGACCACAAACAACACAGTTGTAAGGCTTCTCTTCAGTGTGCATTCTTTTATGATGCTGCAAGGGGCTTGTCTAGTAAATCTTTCACTACAAATATTACACTTGTAAGACTTCTCTACTGTACATTTTCTTTATGGTACTGTAGTGTGATTGTCTGAACAAATTCTACACCACATACATAACATTAGTAAGGTGGCTGCAACAGTGTATGTGTTTTTTTCATGGTAACATAGCAGATTGTGCATTGAGCTGGCAACCTCATGTAAAACAACCTGATGAAGAAATCACCATTACAACAGCACATGAATGCACTGGTATAGGCTTATTGAATAAAAATCAGCTGCTGAGATACGTTCATGCTCCATAAGGTGTGACGTTCATGCTCCATAAGGTGTGACGTTCGTGCTCCATAAGGTGTGACGTTCGTGCTCCATAAGGTGTGACGTTCGTGCTCCATAAGGTGTGACATTCGTGCTCCATAAGGTGTGACGTTCGTGCTCCATAAGGTGTGACGTTCGTGCCCCATAAGGTGTGACGTTCGTGCCCCATAAGGTGTGACGTTCGTGCCCCATAAGGTGTGACGTTCATGCCCCATAAGGTGTGACGTTCATGCCCCATAAGGTGTGACGTTCATGCCCCATAAGGTGTGACGTTCATGCCCCATAAGGTGTGACGTTCATGCCCCATAAGGTGTGACGTTCATGCCCCATAAGGTGTGACGTTCATGCCCCATAAGGTGTGACGTTCATGCCCCATAAGGTGTGACGTTCATGCCCCATAAGGTGTGACGTTCATGCCCCATAAGGTGTGACGTTCATGCCCCATAAGGTGTGACGTTCATGCTCCATAAGGTGTGACGTTCATGCTCCATAAGGTGTGACGTTCATGCTCCATAAGGTGTGACGTTCATGCTCCATAAGGTGTGACGTTCATGCTCCATAAGGTGTGACGTTCATGCTCCATAAGGTGTGACGTTCATGCTCCATAAGGTGTGACGTTCATGCTCCATAAGGTGTGACGTTCATGCTCCATAAGGTGTGACGTTCATGCTCCATAAGGTGTGACGTTCATGCTCCATAAGGTGTGACGTTCATGCTCCATAAGGTGTGACGTTCATGCTCCATAAGGTGTGACGTTCATGCTCCATAAGGTGTGACGTTCATGCTCCATAAGGTGTGACGTTCATGCTCCATAAGGTGTGACGTTCATGCTCCATAAGGTGTGACGTTCATGCTCCATAAGGTGTGACGTTCATGCTCCATAAGGTGTGACGTTCATGCTCCATAAGGTGTGACGTTCATGCTCCATAAGGTGTGACGTTCATGCTCCATAAGGTGTGACGTTCATGCTCCATAAGGTGTGACGTTCATGCTCCATAAGGTGTGACGTTCATGCTCCATAAGGTGTGACGTTCATGCTCCATAAGGTGTGACGTTCATGCTCCATAAGGTGTGACGTTCATGCTCCATAAGGTGTGACGTTCATGCTCCATAAGGTGTGACGTTCATGCTCCATAAGGTGTGACGTTCATGCTCCATAAGGTGTGACGTTCATGCTCCATAAGGTGTGACGTTCATGCTCCATAAGGTGTGACGTTCATGCTCCATAAGGTGTGACGTTCATGCTCCATAAGGTGTGACGTTCATGCTCCATAAGGTGTGACGTTCATGCTCCATAAGGTGTGACGTTCATGCTCCATAAGGTGTGACGTTCATGCTCCATAAGGTGTGACGTTCATGCTCCATAAGGTGTGACGTTCATGCTCCATAAGGTGTGACGTTCATGCTCCATAAGGTGTGACGTTCATGCTCCATAAGGTGTGACGTTCATGCTCCATAAGGTGTGACGTTCATGCTCCATAAGGTGTGACGTTCATGCTCCATAAGGTGTGACGTTCATGCTCCATAAGGTGTGACGTTCATGCTCCATAAGGTGTGACGTTCATGCTCCATAAGGTGTGACGTTCATGCTCCATAAGGTGTGACGTTCATGCTCCATAAGGTGTGACGTTCATGCTCCATAAGGTGTGACGTTCATGCTCCATAAGGTGTGACGTTCATGCTCCATAAGGTGTGACGTTCATGCTCCATAAGGTGTGACGTTCATGCTCCATAAGGTGTGACGTTCATGCTCCATAAGGTGTGACGTTCATGCTCCATAAGGTGTGACGTTCATGCTCCATAAGGTGTGACGTTCATGCTCCATAAGGTGTGATGTTCATGCTCCATAAGGTGTGACGTTCATGCCCCATAAGGTGTGACGTTCATGCCCCATAAGGTGTGACGTTCATGCTCCATAAGGTGTGATGTTCATGCTTCATAAGGTGTGATGTTCATGCTCCATAAGGTGTGACATTCATGCTCCATAAGGTGTGACATTCATGCTCCATAAAGTGTGAAGTTCATGCTCCATAAGGTGTGACGTTCATGCTCCATAAGGTGTGACGTTCAATCTCCATAAGGTGTGACATTCATGCTCCATAAGGTGTGAGCATGATAATGATCAAAGTCACGAGACAAAAGGCGTTTACACTGACACCTTTGTCCCTGACAACAGTGACACTATTGCTGTTACCAATAGCCTAATACAACAACAATGGCAACATTGTCTAGAGGACAAGTCTCTACACTGTACATAGCAATAAATAAGTCAACTCAATGACCTTGTCAATCTCCACATAATATAATGACAACTAGTACATACCACATACAAGAGGTATTTAAAAGCACAAGAAATTAATCTATCTCGACAACTTATCAGTACTCAACATCACTTCTGGGACTACAACAACTTCCAAGATCATCAATAACTTGCAAGGACTAAAACCACACAACAAACACAAGCTCTTCCACACAAGAGCAACAATGAGACACGTTCATTCCTTTCTACAATGTCTGTCCACTCCTCTTCTTCAAACTTCTTAACCTTCCATACCTCAGGCTAACTCTAGCCAATAATAACATCTGTTTTAGTCACATGTCATAACAATCAAGAGTTCTGCTGCTCGTGCAACTCACACACATTTAACTGGACTAACATTGCAATCACGTTTGTCACAACTATGTACCCAATAAACTTTCCTCAACCAGGAGCGTACAATCAAAGGAACTTCTCAAAATTAAATCTTGACCATCATAAATGTTAAAGCTGATATTATAAGCAAATGCTACACAACAAATATCACTTGTAAAGCTTTACTCCTGTATGTGTTCATTTATGGCTCTGTAAGAACCTTCACCAGCACATACTACTACAGAAACTTCACAATTCTTTCTCTCCTACATGTGTTTTTTTATGGTACTATAAATGTTTCCAAGCAAATTCTGAACTACAGACATCACACTTGTAATGTGTATGCTTCTGTCCGGTGTATTCCTTTGGGGAATTTTAAATCACTTTTCCTAGTAAATTTTACAGTACAAACATCACACTTGTAAGGCTTCTCTCATGTGTGTGTTCTTTTATGGCGTTGTAAGTGGCCTTTTTGAGAAAATCCTATACCACAAATATCACATTTGAAGGGCTTCTCTCCTGTGTGTGTTCTTTTATGGCGTGGTAAGTAGCTTTTTTGAGAAAATCCTATACCACAAATATCACATTTGAAGGGCTTCTCTGCTGTGTGTTTTTTCATATGGTCCCGTAAGTTGCCTTTAAAAGCAAATTCCACACCACAAATATCACACTTGTAAGGCTTCTCTCCTGTGTGTGTTCTTATATGATATGGTAAATAGCCTTTCTGAGCAAATCCTACACCACAAATATGACACATGTAAGGATTTTCTCGTGTGTGTGTTTTCATATGGTACCGTATGCCGCATTTCAGAGCAAAACGTGCACCACAATCATCACATTTATAAGGCTTCTCTCCTGTGTGCATTCTGTTATGATGACGTAAAGAAGCTCTCCACATAAATCTGACACCGCAAATGTAACACTTGTAAACCTTTTCTCGTGTGTGTGTTCTTTTATGGATTGGTAAGTAGCTTTTCTGAGGAAATCCTACTCCACAAATATCACACTTATAAGGCTTCTCTCCTAAATGTGATTTTATATGGTTCTGTAAGATGCCTTTCTGAGCAAAATTTACCCCACAATCATCACACCTGTAAAGCTTCTTTCCTGTGTGTGTAGTGTTATGCTGGCGTAAACAATTTTTCCAAACAAATCTGACACCACATACGTTACACTTGTAAGGCTTCTCACCTGTGTGTTTTCTTATATGGTGCTTTAAATCACTTTTCCGAGCAAAACTTATACCACAATCATCACACCTGTAAAGCTTCTCTCCTGTGTGTGTTCTATTATGGTACTGCAAAGAAATTTTCCAAACAAATGTGGCACCACAAATATCACACTTGTAAGGGCTCTCTCCTGTGTGTGTTGTTTTATGCCTCTTTAAATAACTTTTCTGAGCAAATCTTACACTACAAACATCACACTTGTAAGGTCTTTCTCCTCTATGCTTTCTTTCATGGCAGAGAAGGCTGGATTTATGAGCAAATCTTACACCACAATCTTCACACTTGTAAGGCTTCTCTCCTGTGTGTGTTAACATATGGTTATGTAAACCGTATTTCCTAGCAAATTCTACACCACAATCACCACACTTGTAAGGCTTTTCACCTGTGTGTATTCTTTTGTGGCACTGGAAAGAACTTTCCCAGGCAAATCTCCTGCCACAAATATCGCACCTGTAAGGCTTTTCTCCAGTGTGTTTTCTTTTATGGCGCTGTAAGTGACCTTTATGAGGAAATCTTACACCACAAACATCACACTTGTAAGGTTTTTCTCCTGTGTGTATTTTGTTATGGGCCCGCAAACCAGGTTTCTGAGCAAATCCTGCACCACAGTCTTCACACTTATAAGGCTTCTCTCCTGTGTGTGTTCTTTTATGGGCTTGTAATTTGTTTTTCTGAACAAATCCTGCACCACAATCTTCACACTTAAAAGGCTTATCTCTTGTGTGTTTTGTTTCATGGCAGTGCAATTGGTTTTTCCTAGAAAATTCAACACCACAAATATTACATTTGTAAGACTTCTCTCCTGCATTGTGTTCTTTTAAAGGTTGTAATAAGTCTTTCCTGGCAAAGCTCTCATCACAAATATCACACTTGTCAGACATTTCTCCCGTGTGTTTTCTTTTATGGTGCTGTAAGTGACATCTATGAGTAAATCCTACACCACAATCATCACACTTATAAGGCTTCTCTCCTGTGTGTGTTCCCATATGGTGACATAAGTGACTTTTCTTAATAAATCCTATACCACAATCATCACACTTGTAAAATATCTCCCCTATATGTATTTTGGCATGCTTCCATAAATTTCTTTGGCTAGTACATTCTAAACCACAAACATCACACTTTATAGGACTCAATTCTGAGAGAGTTCTGTTATTTCTCTGTAGCTGACTTTTACATGTGTACCTTATGCCAAGGTCATCAATGCCACAAACCTGCTTTTCTGCAATTGTTCTGTAATGATGTAAATCACCTTTCTGGGTCAGTTCTGCAACACACTTAAAAAGATTTTCTCCTTCATGAATGTTGTATGTCTGAGATCTTGAATTATCATGTAACTTCAAAGCTATATCACTCATATTATGTTGAACATTTCTTTTACTAACAGCAACTATTTTATTAGACTCTTTGCTATCTTCACTTTGTAAAGCTATTGTATAATCGGTCTTACAAATGTTTACAGGTAAAGCCATATTATAAACAGTCTTAGAGACACCTGTAGGTAAATCCATATTATAATCAGGCTCAGAAACATCTGTAGATAAAGCCACTTTGTAATCAGTATCAGGCTCCGAAACATCTGTAGATAAAGTAATTGTATAATCAGCCTCACAAACATTTGAAGTTATGTTTTCATAACATTTAAATTTCCCTGACTTGCCTGTACCCGTCTGACTGGACAGTCTTATTTCCTATCGCTGCTTCCCTAAAACTTAAATCTCTATTACCCATTGTGGTTTTATTCATTTTGTTTCTTATATCTTGAAGCAATACTTGTTGAAGATTACACTTCTCATTAAGTTTGCAGTACTTGTGACATGACACTTTTCACATGGACATCGTAGATATCACTTTGGGGACAGGAAAGTTGACAAGAATGTGTTTGTGAAATGTAAAAACAGAGAAGATAGCTATAAAATACACATAAAAAAGGAGTTTAGCTAAACTATTCAGATGTCTACCTCTTAGGATCACAAATTCTTAAGCACAACATTCTATGTTTCACAGCGGTTGTACTTTAATTATGTATTTTTTCGGACCTACCTTCATCATGTCCACATGAGTCCAGCTTTTCTTCTTTTTCAATATCTGACACTTTCATGGAGAAAGTATTCTGTACTTGAATATTAGTACATCTGTTATGACAGTTAACCTGCAACAAATTGTTAACAAAGTACAAAATAAAACAAAAGTAAAGTAATATATTGTCTGCAATACATTTATGTCTTATCTTGTTTCTCTCTGATTCTCTTATATATGTCAAGTTTTCACCATCAATAATACATTTATGTCTTGTTTCTTTCTGATTCTCTTATATGTCAAGTTTTCACCATCAATAATACATTTATGTATTATCTTGTTTCTCTCTGATGCTCTTATATATGTCAAGTTTTCATTATCAATATTACATTTCTGATTTATCTTGTTTCTCCGTGATTCTCTTATATATGTAAAGTTTTCACCATCAATAATACATTTATGTCTATCTTGTTTCTCTCTGATTCTCTTATATATGTAAAGTTTTCCCCAACAATAATGCATTTATGTCGTATCTTGATTCTCTCCGATTCTTTTATATATGTCAAGTTTTCACCATCAATAATACATTTATGTCTTATCTTGATTCTCTGTGATTCTTTTATATATGTCAAGTTTTCACCATCAATAATACATTTATGTCTTATATTATGTCTCTGTGATTCTCTTATATGTCAAGTTTTCACCATCAATGACAGATTTATATCTTATCTTGTTTCTCTGTGATTCTCATATATGTCAAGTTTTCACCATCAACAATACATTTGTCTTATCTTGTTTCTCTCTCATATATGTCAAGTTTCCACCATCAACAATACATCCTTGTTTCTCTGTGATTCTCTTATATATGTTGTTTCCACCATCAACAATACATTTGTTTCTTATCTTGTTTCTCTCTGATTCTCTTATATATGTAAAGTTTTCGCCATCAATAATACATGTGTCTTATCTTGTTTCTTTCTGATTCTCTTATATATGTCAAGTTTTCACCATCAATAATACATTTATGTCTTGTTTCTTTCTGATTCTCTTATATGTCAAGTTTTCACCATCAATAATACATTTATGTATTATCTTGTTTCTCTCTGATGCTCTTATATATGTCAAGTTTTCATTATCAATAATATATTTGTGTTATCTTGTTTCTCTGTGATTCTCTTATATATGTAAAGTTTTCACCATCAATAATACATTTAGGTCTATCTAGTTTCTCTCTGATTCTCTTATATATGTAAAGTTTTCACCATGAATAATACATTTATGTCTATTTTGTTTCTCTCTGATTCTCTTATATATGTAAATGTTTCACCCTAAATAAAACATGTATCTCTATCTTGTTTCTCTGTGATTCTCTTATATATGTAAAGGTTTCACCATGAATAATGCATTTATGTCTATCTTGTTTCTCTGTAATTCTCTTATATATGTCAAGTTTTCACCATGAATAATACATTTATGTCTATCTTGTTTCTCTGTAATTCTCTTATATATACTGAAGCACATTAAAAACGCACCACCTGTATAATCCAGGAACAGAGTGTGAAATGTAAATATAAGTGTTTACAAGTTTACATATTTGGAATCTTTATTCATTTTCCTATGAATCCATGCTGGTCATTAATTTGTACATTTGATTGTTATGAAATTCACTGCATTCTGTGCAGGCAAGGGAGAAAACCAAAAATGCAACCAATAAAAAAATTCATTCACACTATCCTCAGTATCTGGTATGTCCACCGTGTGCTTGCAAACAAGCTTGGCAGTTGGCAGCGGCTCCACATGGAACGCACAAGTCTCTGAAGCAAATTCCGGGGAATCAAGTCCCATTCACGTGTAAGAGCAGCTTCGAGCTGTTGCAGATTAGCTGGAGAACCTTGCCTGTAGACTCTGCGTCCAAGCTCGTCCCACAGATGTTCTATAGGGGACATGTCTGGTGATAGGGCAGGCCAATCAATTGTCACAATATTCTGCTGCTGTAGATATTGCTGCGTAATGCATGCGGTATGCGCACGTGCGTTATCCTGCTGGAGAAGCTGCAAGTCTGGATAATTTGTGAACACAAGAGCAACCAATGCATCCAGAACCTCATCTCGATATGTCACAGCATTAACATTTCCACGGAATACGTGAAGAGGCAAGCGATGGTGAAAACTGAATCCTCCCCAAATGTGAATACTGCCACCTCCAAATCGGTTGTGCTGACGAACAGCAATCTGCAAAGCGCTCTCCACACCGTCGCCAAATCCGCATACGTCCATCAGCAAAGGATATGTTGAATCTGCTCTCGTCTGTGAATAGAACAGCATTCCACTGCAGTCTAGTCCATCTGACATGTTGCTCTGCCCATTGCAGGTGCTGCTGACGATGTCTGTGAGTCAAGTTTGGCCCAACATAAGGTCGTCTTGCAGTAAGGCCTGTATCTCTGAGTCGTCGTATGACTGTCATTCGAGAGACTTGCCCACGTCTACCCACTATTGCTCTTGCTGTTTGACTTGCCAGGAGAGAACGATTCATTAGGTGACTCAGCACAATATGACGATCTTGCGCAGGGGTAGTAACTCGTGGTTGGCCACTCCGAAGTCTATCCCGGGCACTGCCAGTGGTTCCGTAACGTTCATTGAGACGTACAATAGTGCTATGGTGGCAATTCATCCTTCTGGCAATGGCCCGCGAGCTCATTCCGGTCTCCAGCATACCAATGGCTTGTTGGCGGTCATTTTCAGATAGTCGTGGCATTTCAAGCACATGTACTGGGTGTTTTGTCTCAACGGCCTTTTTATACCGAGTATACTGCCACAACGCGTACACATTTTCAGGGTCAAAGCTGTTGGGAATCGTGTTGCACGTGTAACTTTCATTGTTTTCATGTAGTCTGTACACAAACCCGTGGGTTGAATCATGCACTTTCCATTCCAGCAGCCATTCACTCTCTACCTCACGACAAACACTGGGAAAATCCATTCCCATACTTTTTTTTCCCAGCTTCTCGGCATCAGTATATATAATAGTGGTGCGTTTTTAATGTGCTTCAGTATATGTACTAGTTTTCACCAGCAATACTACATTTTTGTCTTATTTTGTTTCTTTCTGATTCCTTGTGTTACTGGGGCCCGAAAGGGGAGCAAAGAATAGTAATACTGTTCCCTTCCATGCACGTCGTAGAAAGCGACTAAGGAGGGTTGGGCATGGGGCTGGTTACCCCCTCCTGTAAAAAATGTAAACCACAAAAAAACTTCAACAAATATGGAAAAGTCAATTAAGGAAAATAAAACACAGCCATCCAAGACACAGGAAGGTCCTCTCGCAGGGAGGCGTATGATGCGACACAGAGAAAGCCAAAAGGAGTCCGTGTTACTGACTAACCTTCTTTCTTCTAGGAGAACTTCTAGATTTGGCACCTGGAATGTTCGGACATTAAACGAACAAGGGAAAGTGGCACAAGTAGCAGCAGAAATGAGGGAATATAAAATCGAGGTTCTGGGACTGTGTGAAACAAAGTGGAAGGGGGTAGACAAGAAGAAACACATCACAGGTGAATTGGTGCTATCCTTAGAACATGAAGACGAAAGTTCACACCACAGTGAAGGGGTAGCTCTTATGTTATCTAAAGAAGCACAGAAAGCACTCACTGAATGGGAAGCCATTGGACCCAGAATAATAATAGCTACTTTTAAAACAGCTAAAAAGAAAATAAATGTAAATGTCATCCAATGTTATGCACCAACTAATGATAAAGAAGAGTCTGTGAAAAAAGCATTTTATACTAGACTACAGGAAAAAGTAAAACGAAGAGACATCACAATTTTGATGGGTGACATGAATGTAAAGAAAGATGTCGTGAATTCTGATTCACAACATGTCATTCATACCAAAACGCCACGCCATACTATATAAAAGTGTAGGCTAGCTGGACCAAAGAAATGGCATCTTTATTCACGTTGTTTACAACAGTATTAGGCATCTAAACATGGCCGGGCTTCAAATCTGTATAACCTAGTTGGATTTGAACAGAAACTATAGAATTATGAGCAAAGTACCGCATGGAGGAGGTCAGTAATTTTATAATAGAACTGTTCCTTTATAAGAATATGCAAAGACTTCTATGAAAAGTGTTATACTAATGGAGAAATTTTAAGTGGAATGCATCGAGACATCAGCCAAGTCAGAAATGTTGCTGTTTAGGCTGCACCTATGAAAAGATGGACGTAGGAAACGAAAAGACAATTATCTAGAAAGATAAAGAAGAATCCAGGGCATACTTTAAGCCTAAGATGAAGGAAATTGGTCCAGGAATAAAGGAGATATGAAGATTCCTAATTTTCCATAAATGCACAACTCAACAAAATTATGCCTGCATTTGAGAACGCAAACACAATTCAGTCTTATTGTTCTCCAAGACATTCGGCCGTGACCTATATAAAGACTTGCCTTGTTTCAAAAGCAGGCCACAAAATTTCAAACTACAGCGATAATGCCAGTTTTGTCAGTGAGATTCCCATTGCCTTTTGCATCTGAGAGCAGACTGAATGACTATTAACAGCTCGACTGTATGTACTTGAGGGTTACATCCTGTAACAAACGTGTACTTGTAAGGAGCCAGCCACAACTGAAGGAGCTACTGGTGCACGCGCCCTTTAAGTCTAGAGGGACAGCAACCTAGTACCTAATGCCTGGAAGAATCACATCTGACCATTTCTCTGAAGAGCAGTCTTGTGAAAGACTCCAAGACAAGAAGTGAAGATAAGTAGCCATACAAGGCTACTGTCCAGCATATAACAGCATTACCACAATAAAACAGTAGGATGAAAAGTCAAAGCATCTAGATAGGCAAATTCATAATCAGTGATTCATCATAACCCTCCACTCCCAAAGGAGCATAGGCCTTCAACAAACACATGCCAAGACCTCCTGTCACGTGCCATCATCTCAAGTTCTTTCCACGTTCTCCTCATCATTTTCACCTCTGTTTCCAGCTCTCTTCTCCATGTGCTTCTAGGTCTACCTCTGCCTCTCTTGCCCTGGGGGTTCCAGAACAAGGACTGCCTTGTAATGCTATCAACAGGTTTCCTCAGTGTGTCCTATCCATCGCCATCGTCTTCTTCTCATCTCTTGTTCCACCAACACTTGTCTAGTTCTTGTCATCAGTTCCATGTTGGTAACCTTGTCATACCATTTGAATCCCTCTATTCTACGCAAGCACCCATTTATGAAAGTCTAGCTTTTTGGTTGTCTTTGTTGTTCTCCATGTCTCAAAGCCATACAATAGGACTGACTTCACATTTGAATTGAAGATTCTTATTTTTGTGTTGGATCCGATTTCTCTTGATCTCCATATATTTCCCAATGCAATGAAAGCTCCTCTTGCCTTTTGTATTCTTATTTTCATATCGCTGTCTGTCCCTCCAACTTTGTCTATATTACTGCCAAGATATGTGTATGATTCTACATCTTGTATTGGTGTTTCTTCAAGTTCAACCCTGTTATCATTACCTGCATTTATTCTCATTATTTTTGTCTTTTCCCTGTGTATTTTCAGACCCAATTGCTGTGACCTCTCATCGAGTGTTTTCAATTTGTCCTGCAACTGATTACGGTTATGGGACAGAAGAGCCAAGTCATCAGCAAAATCCAGATCATCCAACTGCTTAGTCAGAGTCCACTGGATTCCATTTCTGTTGTGTGTTGTCGATGATCTCATAACCCAGTCTATTGCTAGTAAGAAAAGAAATGGAGACAAGAGGCATCCCTGTCGCACTCCTGTTCTTATCCCAAACGGTTCTGTAAGCTGTCCTTCGTGAAGAACTCTGCATGTCATATCTTCACATGTTTTCTTTATTAAATTAATGATCTTCAGGGGAACTCCATAATGCCTCATCAATTTCCAAAGTGATTCTCTGTCTACACTGTCAAATGCCTTTTCGTAGTCCACAAATCTGATGAATAGTGGTGAATTCCATTCCAGACTTTGTTCAACTATTATTCTCAAAGTGGCTATCTGGTCTGTACATGATCTGTTTTGTCGAAAACCTGCTTGTTCATCTCTCAGTTTCTTGTCTATGGACTCTTTTAATCTCTCAAGGATAATCCTGTTTAATACTTTTCCTGGCACTGATAGTAACATTATTCCTCTTTAATTTGTGCACTCTTGTAAATTTCCCTTCTTAGGCAACTTAACCAGATTTCCTTCCTTCCATTCTGCTGGTATCTCTTCCTTTTCCCAGACTTTACCAAGTAATTTATATAACATCTCTGTAGCTGTGCCGATATCTGCTTTGATAGTCTCTGCTGGAATGCCATCAGGTCCAGCCGCTTTTCAATCTCTCAGAAGCTTTATGGCTTTCTTTATTTCTTCCTTCGTTGGTCTTTCACCGTTAATTTGTAGCTCTTCTTCTGCTGGCTGGATGTCCGGGGGGTTTTGTGGAGCTGGTCTATTGAGAAGGTCACCAAAATATTCTGTCCACCTCTTCATTTGCTCCTGTATATTGCTGAGCAGTTTCCCATTCTTGTCTTTTATGAGGCAACTTGTTTGCTTGTATTTCCCTGTTAGCTTCTTTGTGCTGCTATACAGTTCTCTCATATTTCCTTTGGCTGCAGCATCTTCTGCCTCTTTTGCCAACTCCTCTATATACTTCCTCTTGTCTCTTTTGATACTTCTTTTTACTTCTTTGTTTGCTTCTGTGTACACTTCTTGAGCCTTGGCTTTGGAACTTCTGGTTTTGCTTGTGTTTAAATCTGCTTTCTTGTTTTTTTTCTGTCTTTTATATTATTGATGGTTTCTGTTGTTATCCATGCTTTTTGTTGTCTTTCCCTTTTCCCCAGTATTTCTTCACATGTCTCATTCCATACAGTTTTGATCTGCTGCCAATAGTCTTCTGTATTCTCTACATCTTCCAGCTGTTGGAGCACTTGGAATTTGTTGGATACTGTGACCGCAAATTTATCTCTTGTTTCTTGATTTCTTAGATGTCCTACATTAAATTGCTGTCTATAATTTTGCATTGTTGCATATCTCTTGAGTTTCATTTTTACTTTGGCTATCAGAAGGTGGTGATCTGATGCCACATCTGCTCCTCTATATACCTTTACATCCTGCAATGATGATCTAAACTTCTTGTTTACGCATATATGATCAATCTGATTTTCTGTTCTATGGTCTGGTGATATCCATGTTGCCTTGTGTATTCTCTTATGTGGAAACATGCTTCCTCCTATAGCCAGTTGATTTGAAGCAAAGAAGTTTGAGAATAGTTCCCCATTTTCATTCATTATTCCTAGCCCATGTTTTCCCATACTGGGGAAAAGGGAATGACAACAAAAAGCATGAATAAAAACAGAAACCATCAATAAGATAAAAGACAGAAAAAACAAGAAAGAGATTTAAACACAAGCCAAGGCTCAAGAAGTGTACACAGAAGCAAACAAAGAAGTATCAAAAGAGAAGAGGAAGTATATTGAGGAGTTGGCAAGGGAAGCAGAGGAAGCTGCAGGCAAAGGAAATATGAGGGACCTGTACAACAACACAAAGAAGCTAACAGGGAAATATGGGCAAGCAAATGGCCTCATAAAAGATAAGAATGGAAAATTGCTTAGTAATATACAAGAACAAATAAAGAAATGGACAGAACGTTTTGAGGAACTCAATAGACTATCTCCAACTAATCCCCCAGACATCCAGCCAGCAGAAGAGGAGCTACAAATCAGCTGTGAATGATAACTAGAGAAGAAATAAAGAAAGCCATAAAGCTTCTGAAAGATGGAAAAGCAGCTGGTCCAGAATGCATTCCAGTAGAGGCCATCAAAACAGATATTGATACCTCTACAGAGGTATTATACAAACTACTTGCCAAAGTCTGGGAGAGAGAGGAAATACCAGCAGAATGGAAGTAAGATTATCTAGTCAAGTTTCCTAAGAAGGGAAATTTACAAGAGTGCACAAATTATAGAGGAATAATGTTACTATCAGTGCCAGGAAAAGTATTAAACAGAATCATCCTTGAGAGATTAAAAGAGTCCATAGACAAGCAACTGAGAGATGAACAAGCAGGTTTTTGATAAAACAGATCCTGTACAGACCAGATAGCCACATGGAGAATAATAGTTGAACAAAGTCTGGAATGGAATTCACCGCTATACATCGGATTCGAGGACTATGAAAATGCATTTGACAGTGTAGACAGAGAATCGCTTTGGAAATTGATGAGGGATTATGCAGTTCCCATGAAGATCATTAACTTAATAAAGAAGACCTATGAAGACATGACATGCAGAGTTCTTCACGAAGGACAACTTACAAAACCATTTAGGATTAGAGCGGGAGCTAGACTGGGATGCCTCTTATCTCCATTTCTTTTCTTACTAGCAATAGATCGGGTTATGAAAACATTGACATCACACAACAGAAATGGAATCCAGTGGAATCTGACTAAGCAGTTGGATGATCTGGATTTAGCTGATGACTTGGCTCTTCTGTCCCATAACCGTATGTCGTGAATTATTCTAATCCCCATATATAAATTAAAACGTAAATGCAAAGCCTAACAAATAAATTTAATAAAAGGAAAGAAGAATGGTAAAGAACAGTGCTGTCACAATGCCTGTACTCGAAATCCCCCTTGTTTTCTACTTCGTCGGCAAATTGTAACACTTTCACGTTGATAGTAAAAGCCTACTGTATTATTACCCGCTTTCTTCAATGAAACGTGTACTGTATTTCTTGGGAAAACCTTGAGATACGCAAGCTGATCAATGACCTAAATTTAATATTTCATTCATTCCATTTTATACACGGCGTAACTAAAAGACAGATGGACTAAAGGATAGAGAGAAGGGAGAGGCAGAAAGGAGGGACACGTGCAACACTAAACACGCGTCGCGCGATACACAATTGCTGCCATCACGCGTGTAAGGCCACATGCACTAACTTTATTTCAAATCGACAGTGATAAAATTCACTACCCATACCAGAGTTAGGTTTTAAAATCCTGAAAAAACGCTTATTGGGAAAGATGACATTAGATGGGTTTACGTTTGAAAACATGACAGTACCCAGACACCACATGGGGATTGAAGTAAACAGGAGGTGGTAGAAAATGCACATTTTGAACGCAGCCACCTAGCTCCCTTAAATTGAGATATTTGGGTTCCTTAGGGTTTGCTGACAAAGAATATGTAAAACGTTACGCAAATAGTCTAGGAATTACCAAGTTATGGCAAAAATAAAATAGTGGGGGTGCCTGACAGCATGAAATCATTTCTGCTCATAAAATTTTTTTTATAACGTGTTTGAAAAAACATTACGTTACGGAAATAGCCTACCATGTTAACTCCTATGTGATTGGAGCGCAACAAATGAAAGACTAAACACGATTGGTCGGACTATAAATACTATCTTGTGTTGTCAGGGGAAACGTGAGAAAGGGGTACTTTTTTGAAAAGATGTGTAGACGTGGTGTGATTGGGTAGAGCTGCGAATATACACAATTCAGAGCGTCTGTTCATTGCCACATCTTGTAATAAACCTACTAAGAAGCAGTGCGTTGAGCACCAGTGTATATTTTTTATAAAATAAAGCCTGGGACATCGGCAGATCGGAGTTGTGCTATATTCATTGCCAGTCAACGAAACTGTTTATTATTATTTCCATGAATTGTGGTGAGCTTGAAATATTCAATATCTTTTAATGAAAATTGAATGTAAATTGATAATTTATATCTGTATATATGTGTGGTTCAGTAGCGAACATGATGTAAAGCCTATAGTGCTCCAGCCTGAACAGAAGGTGTCGGAGGAAAGTAAAACTGCATGGAATGGCCAAACAGTACACTGACACCTAGATTATTAACTAGAAAGAAATAATGCTGGAATGGCAGAGGCGTAGTAACCATTAGGGAGGGAAATACTGGTATAAAGTATTTCAGATGAAGCTGACAGTTGGCCTAACGCTCTGAACTCAATGTCTGTGATGTATTGTGCTCAGTGTAGAAATAGAGTGTAAATTAGTTCTGACGTAGAAGGTACAACCTTCTTGTTTCAGGGACCGTGGTCTTAAAGTTATTGAGCAGCACCTGGTCAGAGCTTTGCTGAAGCCAGAAGTGGACAGCATACTCCTTGGTCCATATAGCAACCAGTGGGGTGGCTCCAGAACTCATTACAGTTAACGAGCAAAGGAGTCTTTTACTGCAGTCATCACGCAAGATAAGAGAGTGTGGCCATGGAGCTCAACATTATGTACCCCCATCTTAAAATGACATTATAAACTAAAATTAAGAGGGGAATTTAATTGTTTTAATACCAGGAACTGAGAACATCTCCAATACTAGTTCCAATATAAACAAACTATTGAAGTCATGATGACAAATACCAACAGAGCTTGAACAAAACAAAACCAGTATTACCTCATATTACCACTACACAACTGACACACATAGGATACCATTAATAATATATGTCACTATAAGAATCATATTAATAAATTCTGTACATATAACTTGTAATTAAAATTGATTGTGATTCCTGGTTCCCTTTGTATTTGAATCAGGACACATATACATTCATGACAGCACTGAATACATATTGTTATTTGAAAAGTTATCAGTGACTCCTTTAAGATATCCTCTTAGAGTGTTATATGTATGTGAGTGTCACAGTGTTGTCAAGTGTGGTGGAATAAATTAAATTGTTTATCTGTCTGTTGTTGTTATGACTTACACTTCATCATACACATACCCTAGACATATAACGTAGTCATCACACTATTCCAGAATAATTCTGACTGAGGTATACATATGTGGCAGTAAGTAAGGTTATCTATAATACACTACTCTTATTAGATATAGATACCTTCACAGCTGATCTCAGTCAGTACACTAAGTCCCCTATAAATATTTATAACATCCCACTTTACCACATATATTGGGGGCTCGCCCTCGGGATTTTGAATCTTTCCCTATTACAAATATTCGGGGTAATTCACTTCAGGGAATAATAAGAATTAAAAGGTATCCTTGGGTGAAAATAAATAAGGTTGAGCTCACAGTGCCTGTGTTGTCTTGAGTTAATTAGTCATAGATAAAATTGTTTAGACATTTATCTGTTAGACAATGGCCGACCTGGCAAAATTTCGATCTGCTGCTGTACAGACTGCGAAAGAGTTAGGAATGGACGGGCAAATTATGATTTCTTATGTCACTGCTGAATGTGACAAATATATTGAACGGGAAGAAAGAAGATTAGAAAAAGAGGCCGAAAGAAAATTAGAATCTGAAAGATTGGCCGAAGATAAGAGAATAGAAGCTGAAAAAGAGATTAAGAGGTTGCAGATTGAGGCTGAGGCTAAGAAATTGGAGGCCGAAAGAGAAGACAAAAGATTGGCTGCAGAAAGGGAAGAGAAGAAATTAGCTGCAGAAAGAGAAGAAAAGAGATTAGCTGCAGAAAGGGAAGCAGAAAGGGAAGAGAAGAAATTAGCTGCAGAAAGAGAAGAAAAGAGATTAGCTGCAGAAAGGGAAGCAGAAAGGGAAGAGAAGAAATTAGCTGCAGAAAGAGAAGAAAAGAGATTAGCTGCAGAGAGGGAGGCAGAAAGGGAGAAGAGATGAGATTACAAAGGGAACATGAGTTACGACTAAGGGAGTTTGAGTTTCAAGGCCATGCTCCTGAAAATGGTGCCAGTCCCTTTGCCTCGGATGCCACTGCTAGCCAAGGAGCCTCAACCTCAGCTATGAATTTTCATTTAGATCATTTTGTTGAGAAAGACGATGATATAGAGAGCTATCTAAATAGGTATGAACTATTAGCTACCACATATGGGTTAGAGAGAGAAAGGTGGAGCTTAAAGTTATCTCAGGGACTTCGTGGGGCAGCTTATGAAGTTTTTGCAAAAATGAGCAGAAGTGATCAGAAAAATTATGACATGCTAAAGCAGGCTCTTTTGTTAAGATATGAAAAGAATGCAGAATTTTATAGGAAAAAATTTAGGAATGCTAAACTACTGTCAGGTGAAACCTATCACCAGTTCTCTGCACGAATAGAGACATACTTGGAGAAATGGACTTCTCTGGGGAAAACCCAAGATCTTAAGGAAATGGTCCTTATAGAGCAATTAAGAGAGTCCATGGCTCCAGACCTGAGAAAGTTTCTCATGGAACAAGGTGCAGAGAGGCTGGGTGAGTTGCTAAATGTTGCTGAAAGGTATCAAGCAGCTCAAGCAGAGGTAACAGGTAATAAAAAGAAACAGGTGGATAACTTTAGGGCACCACAGAACTTAAATAAATTTGATCCTAGGGATCAAAACAAAGGTAAGCACCAGTTTGATAGGCCACGGTATGAAAATAAAAATAAAACCCCACAATTCGATGAAAGGAAATATGATGAAAGAAAATCTTTCAACCAAGGAAAAAGGTGGTGTAAAAATTGTAAGATGAACAATCATGACACTGACCATTGTAGAAGGAAACCTCCTCATTGTGCTGCTATGACATCGGGGAAAAAGGAAAAGAAGGTCAAACCTGAAGAACTACAGGAACCATACCACCCCCCAGTGTGTGAAGATGTCATCTGTAATGGTGTCACTATAAGGTGTTTATATGATACCGGTTTAGATTACGATTCCGTTGTGAGTTCTCACCTGGTGCAGGCCGATCAATACACCACAGAAACAGTGGAGATTCAAACTGCAACCAAGGATGTAGCTACCATGACACTTCCCGTCGCCCGAATAAAAGTGAAAACGCGATATGTGGAAGGAATCATAAAAGAAGCAGTGATAAATGAGCCAATCTACCCTCTGATATTGGGGTGTAGATATGTCTTCTTGGGGAATCCCAAGAGACCTGTGATATTGGCAACAGTGCAGACCAGATCACAGTCTAAAAAGGAGGAGGATAATCCAATAAATACTCACCCAGATGAGATGAGGAAGGCACAGGCTGAGGACAAAACACTCAAGCCATGTTTCAAGAAGTTGCCCAAATCTCATACACCTCCAGGCAAGGGAGAGTTTTATATGAAGAACAAACTGATATATAGGAAGGCTGGATCTGAATCCAATGGTCACGGACAGCTGGTCCTTCCCACTTCATATAGGACTAAAGTGTTGGAACTAGGGCATGCGATTCCCTTCAGTGGTCATATGGGAATCAGCGCAACCGGACAGCGAATAGCTTGTCACTATTTCTGGCCAGGAATAACTGAAGATATCAAACGATATGTAAAATCCTGTCCAGAGTGCCAACGAGTAGCACCTAAACATTGGACTGCACCAGCAACTCTGGGGGAAATGCCCATAGTGGGAACACCCTTTGAGAGAGTTGCCGTGGATCTTGTTGGACCTCTCACCCGAACCAAGAGAAGGAACAGCTACATTCTGACTCTGGTGGACACTTGTTCTATGTGGGGAGAGGCAGTAGCCCTGTCATCGATTGATTCTAAACATGTGGCAGAGGCATTGCTCACAATTTTCACAAGGTTAGGCTTTCCCAATCAAATCTTGACTGATAATGGCTCTCAGTTCAAGGGGAAACTAACTGAAGAAGTTTTCAGGATCTTCCAGGCCAAACACTTCCATTGTAGTGTGTACCATCCCCAAGGGAACGGCCAAGTGGAAAGATTTAACGGCACGTTGATGTCGATCCTGAGAAAGTTGGCACACGAAAAACCAGATACATGGGACCAGTACCTGCACGCCGCCCTCTTTGCTTATCGGGAGGTACCCCATAGTTCAACCGGTATGGCCCCGGCAACATTATTGTTTGGAAGGCCAATAAAAGGTCCACTCGAAGCTTTGTTAAGAACGTGGACTGATGAAAAGGCAGAGGAAAACATTACATCTTCATACCAATATGTGAATGAGCTGACCACTCGTTTAAAAACTGGCTGGAAACTTGCCAATGAAAATTTGAAACAAGCCAGGAAGAAACATGCTGCCTATTATAACAGGAAGGCGAAAGACAGAGATTTGGCTGTGGGAGAGAAGGTACTGCTTCTTCTCCCCGGGAGTCAGAATAAGTTACAGATTGGATGGCAAGGTCCATATACAGTTTTAGAGAAGGTGTCTAGAACAAATTATAAGATAGATAAGAAGGGGAAAGAAAAAATCTATCATGTGAATCTCCTGAAGAAATATTTGGAAAGAGAACATCAGGAAGAGACACACTTGTTGACCTTGTCCATCGCCATGGAGATGAAAAAGGAACCACTTTCATCATTTGAATATCCATTACACCCCTGTGAGACAGCAGCACAGGTGAAAATCAGTATACATTTAACGAAAACTCAGAAAGAGAGAGTGCAACAGGTTCTAAATAATCATGCAGAGGTGTTAACAGACCGACCAGGGCATACAAACCTATTGGAATATGATATGAAACTGATAGACCCCACACCCGTCTGTATGAAACCATATTCGATTCCGTTTGCTAAGGAGAAAGCTTTGAAGGAAGAGATAGACTATCTGTTAAAGGAAAGAATTATTTCACACAGTGAATCCTCATATAGTTCCGGTGTTGTACTCTTAAGGAAGCCCTCTGGAGAACATAGACTCTGTATAGATTACAGGAGACTGAATGCTATTACAGAAGGACAGGTGGATCCATTGCCGGATACAAACCAGCTGTTTGCCAGACTAAATAAAGCTAAATATTTCTCAAAAGTGGATCTGAGTAAAGGATACTATCAGATTCCAGTAAAGCCTGAGGTTAGACCATACCTAGCTTTTAGTACCTCAGAAGGACACTATGAGTTTAATAGATTGCCATTTGGATTGAAGAATGCGCCTAGTGTCTTCTCTAGAATGATGAGAAAATTATTGGACCCTCTGAATAATCCATATATAACAAATTTCATGGATGATATCCTTATAGCAACAGAAACATTTGAGGAACACATTGACTCTCTGAATATGCTGTTTGATCGACTTAGGGGGTGGAAAGAGTAAAATAGAGCAAGAGAGGAGAGGGTGACCTCAGACAAAGGTGTGAAAAGTGTTGAGACCGGCTGGTTTTAGACACCCCATGCGGTGGATAAGACGGTTCTCAAGCTGTTCTCGGCTGGCAGTGTCAGAGGAGCAGGATCGGATCGCTGTGACCTGGATGTCAATGGGACCATGGTGGTCAGGACCATTGAAGTGTATAGCAACTGGTGTGGACTTTTGCTGAGCGATGTCATTTAAGTGCTGGCTGAATCTGTCCCCAAGTCGTTTGCCTGTTTGGCCAATATAAGTTTTGCAGCAACGTTTACATATGATCGTATAAATGACATTGCGCGATTCACACGTGAAGCTACTAGTGATGGTGTACGTAGCCTTAGGAAAGGACACCTTCTGGGTTGATATGACATACTTGCACGTGTTGCATCGTGTCCGACCACAGGGTAGTGTGCCAAAGTGAGTGGCATTCTCCTTTGGGAGACGGCTGTGAACAAGAAGATCCTTCACCTTTTTTCGATTTTTTTTCAAACCCATCCATCGTATTCCACGTCTTACCGCAGTTCCCCTCCACTTCCTCGTTGGATGTAAAGAATTGGAATTTTTGGGACACACAGTTTATCAGGGAAACATGACCCCTGACCCAAAGAATTTAGAGAAACTAAAGAAAGCCCCGAGACCACAAACCAAGAAGGACGTGAGATCCTTTGTCTCATTATGTGGTTTCTACCAGAAGTATATCAAAAACTTTAATTCCATATGTGCACCGTTAACTGATTTGACACGTAAAGGACATCCAGATCGCATTACATGGACACCACAATGTGAAATGGCTTACCAAGAATTGAAGGAAAAGCTCACAAGTAAACCTATTTTGAAATTACCTGACTTAAGTCAAGAATTCATAGTAAGGACGGATGCCAGTAATATTGGGTTGGGTGCAACTCTACTACAGAAATCAGATGCATTGGAGGGGGAATTAAGCCCAGTGGCATATGCTAGCAGAAAATTGAATAAAGCTGAAATCAACTACTCAACTAGCGAAAAAGAATGTCTTGCAGTAATATGGGCAATAAAGAAATTCAATATTTATCTGTATGGGAAGGCATTTAAGTTGCAAACGGATCACAAACCTTTATCGTTTCTAGCCCAGGCTAGGCATGAGAACTCTAGGTTACTCCGATGGTCCTTGCTTTTGGCTCCCTATAATTTTAGCATTGAGTATATATCTGGAAAAACAAATTTGGGAGCGGATTTTTTAAGCCGCCATCCGTGTGATGAGAATCACCGTAAACCCCAGAAATAATAATAAATTTCTCTATGTGTATATAGAATAAAGGACTGACATATAATGTCTGTTTTAAGAGGGGAGATGAAGTGAATTATTCTAATCCCCATATATAAATTAAAACGTAAATGCAAAGCCTAACAAATAAATTTAATAAAAGGAAAGAAGAATGGTAAAGAACAGTGCTGTCACAATGCCTGTACTCGAAATCCCCCTTGTGGACTAAAGGATAGAGAGAAGGGAGAGGCAGAAAGGAGGGACACGTGCAACACTAAACACGCGTCGCGCGATACACAATTGCTGCCATCACGCGTGTAAGGCCACATGCACTAACTTTATTTCAAATCGACAGTGATAAAATTCACTACCCATACCAGAGTTAGGTTTTAAAATCCTGAAAAACGCTTATTGGGAAAGATGACATTAGATGGGTTTACGTTTGAAAACATGACAGTACCCAGACACCACATGGGGATTGAAGTAAACAGGAGGTGGTAGAAAATGCACATTTTGAACGCAGCCACCTAGCTCCCTTAAATTGAGATATTTGGAGTTCCTTAGGGTTTGCTGACAAAGAATATGTAAAACGTTACGCAAATAGTCTAGGAATTACCAAGTTATGGCAAAAATAAAATAGTGGGGGTGCCTGACAGCATGAAATCATTTCTGCTCATAAAATTTTTTTTATAACGTGTTTGAAAAAACATTACGTTACGGAAATAGCCTACCATGTTAACTCCTATGTGATTGGAGCGCAACAAATGAAAGACTAAACACGATTGGTCGGACTATAAATACTATCTTGTGTTGTCAGGGGAAACGTGAGAAAGGGGTACTTTTTTGAAAAGATGTGTAGACATGGTGTGATTGGGTAGAGCTGCGAATATACACAATTCAGAGCGTTTGTTCATTGCCACATCTTGTAATAAACCTACTAAGAAGCAGTGCGTTGAGCACCAGTGTATATTTTTTATAAAATAAAGCCTGGGACATCGGCAGATCGGAGTTGTGCTATATTCATTGCCAGTCAACGAAACTGTTTATTATTATTTCCATGAATTGTGGTAAGCTTGAAATATTCAATATCTTTTAATGAAAATTGAATGTAAATTGATAATTTATATCTGTATATATGTGTGGTTCAGTAGCGAACATGATGTAAAGCCTATAGTGCTCCAGCCTGAACAGAAGGTGTCGGAGGAAAGTAAAACTGCATGGAATGGCCAAACAGTACACTGACACCTAGATTATTAACTAGAAAGAAATAATGCTGGAATTGCAGAGGCGTAGTAACCATTAGGGAGGGAAATACTGGTATAAAGTATTTCAGATGAAGCTGACAGTTGGCCTAACGCTCTGAACTCAATGTTTGTGATGTATTGTGCTCAGTGTAGAAATAGAGTGTAAATTAGTTCTGACGTAGAAGGTACAACCTTCTTGTTTCAGGGACCGTGGTCTTAAAGTTATTGAGCAGCACCTGGTCAGAGCTTTGCTGAAGCCAGAAGTGGACAGCATACTCCTTGGTCCATATAGCAACCAGTGGGGTGGCTCCAGAACTCATTACAGTTAACGAGCAGAGGAGTCTTTTACTGCAGTCATCACGCAAGATAAGAGAGTGTGGCCATGGAGCTCAACATTATGTACCCCCATCTTAAAATGACATTATAAACTAAAATTAAGAGGGGAATTTAATTGTTTTAATACCAGGAACTGAGAACATCTCCAATACTAGTTCCAATATAAACAAACTATTGAAGTCATGATGACAAATACCAACAGAGCTTGAACAAAACAAAACCAGTATTACCTCATATTACCACTACACAACTGACACACATAGGATACCATTAATAATATATGTCACTATAAGAATCATATTAATAAATTCTGTACATATAACTTGTAATTAAAATTGATTGTGATTCCTGGTTCCCTTTGTATTTGAATCAGGACACATATACATTCATGACAGCACTGAATACATATTGTTATTTGAAAAGTTATCAGTGACTCCTTTAAGATATCCTCTTAGAGTGTTATATGTATGTGAGTGTCACAGTGTTGTCAAGTGTGGTGGAATAAATTAAATTGTTTATCTGTCTGTTGTTGTTATGACTTACACTTCATCATACACATACCCTAGACATATAACGTAGTCATCACACTATTCCAGAATAATTCTGACTGAGGTATACATATGTGGCAGTAAGTAAGGTTATCTATAATACACTACTCTTATTAGATATAGATACCTTCACAGCTGATCTCAGTCAGTACACTAAGTCCCCTATAAATATTTATAACATCCCACTTTACCACACCGTAATCAGATGCAGGACAAATTGAAAACACTCGATGAGAGGTCACAACAAGTGGGCATGAAAATACACACGAAAAAGACAAAGATTATGAGAATAAATGCAAGAAATGATAACAAGGTTGAACTTGAAGAAACACTACTAAAAGATGTAGAATCGTACACATATCTTGGAAGTAATATAGACAAAAGTTGGAGGGACATACAGTGATATCAAATTAAGAATACAAAAAGCAAGAGGAGCTTTCATTGCATTGGGAAACATGAAGAACAAGAGAAATCACATCCAACAGGAAAATAAGAATCTTCAACTCAAATGTCAAGTCAGTCCTATTGTATGGCTCTGAGACATGGAGAACAACAAAAACAACAACCAAAAAGCTACAGACTTTTATAAACGGGTGCTTGTGTAGAATAGAAGGACTGAAATGGTATGACAAAGTCACAAATGTGAAATTGATGACAAGAACCAGTAGAACATGAGTTAAGAAGAAGACATGGGAATCACCAAATGGTCGGGACAGAAACCAGATAGACCACATCATGATTAACGGTAGATGGAGACATGCATTACAAGATGTGAAGGTAAGAAGAGGTGCAGATGTGGGAAGCGATCACCATTTAGTAGTAGCAAAACTGAAAGTGAAACTAAGAACGGTTGAACCAACTGTAACTACACAAAAGGTTTGACATCAGCAAATTGAAGGACTCCCTTACCAGAAAAGCTGACATAAAGAAACGATATCAATTTGCTAAAAGTCAGGAAAAGACATTGACTGATGATATAGACCAGAAATTCAACACCATTTCAACAATATATAAGGAAAGCAGCACATTATGCTTGGGATTCCAGGAAAGGAAGAAGCAAGACTGGATAACACCAGAAACATTAAACACCATAACACTGAGAAAGGAAATGAAAAGAAAACAGAAGCGAAGTCCCCCAGGTTAAAGCAACTATATAGCGAACAGTACAGTCAGCTGGACAAGGAAGTTAAATGTCAAACACGAGCCAACAAGGAATTTCCTAGACGATCTTGCAAGACAGGCAGAAGAGGCAGCACTGAGAAATGAACAAAGCACAGTATACAAAATAACTAAATTCATCAGTGGAAAACGAGGTGCAAACAATATTACATTAGTAAGAGATAAGAAAGGAAATCTCATCACGACAGCAGAGGGACAGGAAACAAGATGGGCAGAGCACTTCAGAGAAAATCTGAACAAGGAACCACTAGAGACACAAATGAATGTTCCTGAGGCTGAAAACAATCTAAATGTAAATACAGACATTCCACGAAAAGAAGAAATCATCACAGCAATCAAAGGGTTAAAGAACGAAAAAGCTCCTGGCCATGATAACTTAAATGTAGAGCTATTTAAGACAGACCCTGAGCTAGCATCAGAACTATTAGAACCACTATTTGCACAAGTCTGGAAAATGGGGACAACACCATCAGAGTGAAACAAAGGAATAATTGTCAAATTGCCCAAGAAGGGAGATCTTGCAGACTGCAATAATTGGAGAGGAATCACTCTTCTCTCAGTTCCCAGCAAAAAACTAGGCAGGATAATTATACAGAGAATTTCAAAAGCAGTTGACCACAAACTGAGGAAAGAACAAGCAGGATTTAGAAAGAACAGAAGATGTGTAGATCATATATTCACTCTCAGGAACATTATAGAGCAGTGCTCAGAATGGCAAAGACAGTTGTACATTAATTTCGTTGATTTTGAAAAGGCTTTTGGCAGCATACATAGGGACAGTTTATGGAAAATACTGAGGGCTTATGGAATTCCAAGCTGCATAGTGTCAATCATAAAAAGCCTCTATGCCAACTTTATGTGTAGTACTGGGCAGAGCAACCTAACCTTTGAGGTGAAGACAGAAGTATGACAGGGATGCCCCTTATCAACCACTCTATTTTTAACAGTCATAGATTGGGTGATGCGCCAGACAACAGAGGGCAGTCCAAGAGGAATAAGATGGACTACATTTTCTACATTGGAAGATCTGGAATATGCAGATGACATTGCACTACTAGCACATTCACATCAACACATCCAGGAAAAAATGGATAGACTTAATAAGTTTAGTCAGCAGGTGGGCTTGAACATCAATTTAAAGAAGTCAGAGGTCATGACGCTCAATGTGAGCAACCCTGAGCCCATATCAGTAAGGAATCAGCAACTGGTACAAACACATACCTAGGATGCATAGTAACACCAGACGGCGGGGCAGGCAAAGACATCAACATCAGAATGAATAAGGCAAGAACAGCCTTTTTTTTAGCCTAAACAACATCTGGAAGTCCTCTCAATACAGCACAAGCACAAAATTAAGATTATATCAGAGCTGTGTGCTTTCTGTGCTTCTCTATGGTGCGGAATGCTGGAGAGTTACAGAGAAGGAAATGTCGAAATTGTCCTCTTTTCACACATGCCTTAAAAAAAATTCACCAAATCTTTTGGCCAAATACCATCACCAACCAAGATCTGCTTACTCGGAGCAAGCAAGAGGACATGCACACCATCATAGCTGGCAGACGCTGGAGCTGGGTTGGCTATGTCCTCAGAAGAGACCCCGATGCCATCACAAGAACAGCTATGCTTTGGACCCCTGAAGGAAAACGAAAGAAAGGCCGACCAAAAACAACCTGGTGGAGGACTGTGGAGGCTGAGATGCAAAGAATGAACCAGAGTAGGGGTACTGTACGAAGGATGGCCACCGACCGAGCAAAGTGGAATCAATTTGTTGTTGCCCTACAAGACGCCACTAGGCGTGATGGCCACTGACTGCTTTGATGGTCGGTGGCTAAGGATCAAAGAAGAAGAAATTATGTGAACAATTTTGACCAGATATAGACAATGTTTGTATACAGAACAGAAGGAAGGAATTATTTTCAAACCAACAGAAAAGAGAAAACAAGAGCAGATATACCTTTGAGTGACATGAAGAAGACAAAACAAAAAATGGATCATGCTGAAAACAGATTGTGAAGACATTGGCTTCATCAGGAAACAACAAAAACAAATTAACCAAGCTACATAAACAGCCGTTTGCGTACTATTCTCTACCAGCAGAGTTGAGATAGCCAATATTAGTTTACATACAATACACTACCTCTGCATTATCAGCAGAACTGAAACAGCCAACATTTGTTTCCATACTATACACTATCTCAGCACTACCAATTCAAATCAAGACATTTAAAGACACCTATGAACTATTTAAATACAATAATCTACTTGAACGTTTAAACATAGACATTAGACGTCCAATAATTCTTTACAAACAGTTCACCATCTAATCATTAACAGTTTACATACAGTTGTTTACCTCACAATTACCAACAGAAGTCAGACTTTGAGAACAGTCTTCATAAGTCCCCCATTTAAGTTCCTCACAACCTGTATGAGAACATAAAGTATGACAAGATACTGGGGTTACTGAGAAGTCAGATTCTTCTTTGATCCTTAGCTGCCGACTGTCATAGCAGTCAGTGGCCATCACACCTGGTGACGTCTTGCATGGCAGCAACAAACTGCTTCCACTGTGCTTGAATAGCGGCCATCCTTCATGCAGTGCCCAAGCTCTGGTACATTCTTTGCATCTCAGTCTCCACAGATCTCCGCCAAGTTGTTTTTGGTCGGCCTCTCTTTCGCTATCCTTCAGGGGTCCATGGCATAGCTGTTCTTCTTAGGGTAGCATCAGGGTCTCTCCTGAAGATGTGGCCAACCCAACTCCAGCCACCTTTGATGGTGTGTATATCTTCTTTGTTGCTCCAAGTAAGCAGTTCTTGGTTGGTGATGGTATTCGGTTAAAAAGTTCTGAGAATTTTCCTTAGAAAGATTGTGTGGAAAGAGGACAATTTCAACATTTCCTCACCTGTTACTCTCCAGCATTCCACACCATAGAGAAGCACAGAAAGTACACAGCACTTATATAATTTTAATTTGGTGCTTGTGCTGTACTGAGAAGATTTCCAGATGTTGTTTAAACATAGCAAAGGTTGTTCTCACTTTATTCATTCTGTTGTTGATGTCTTTGCTTGTTCCCCATCTGGTGATACTATGCACCCTAGGTATGAGGATGACTTTGAAGTCCTGTTTGCTGATAAATGCCAGCTCTATCCTTCTTTATATGTTTTGATTTCTATAATAAAATGTCATCTCATTTGTCAATACATGTCTGCAACCTTTTATCATAAATGCTCTGAGATGGTTGTAATTTGGAATGCTCGATTTCTCAGATTGTAGAATCTTCTTCTTCTTCTTCGATCCTTAACCACCGACCGTCAAAGCAGTCAGTGGCCATCACGCCTAGTGGCGTCTTGTAGGGCAAGAACAAATTGATTCCACTTTGCACGGTCGGTGGCCATCCTTCGTACAGTGCCCCAACTCTGGTTCATTCTTTGCATCTCAGCCTCCACAGTCCTCCGCCAAGTTGTTTTTGGTCGGCCTCTCTTTCGCTTTCCTTCAGGGGTCCAAAGCATAGCTGTTCTTGTGATGGCATCGGGGTCTCTTCTGAGGACATGACCAACCCAGCTCCAGCGTCTGCCAGCTATGATGGTGTGCATGTCCTCTTGCTTGCTACGAGTAAGCAGATCTTGGTTGGTGATGGTATTCGGCCAAAAGATGCGGTGAATTTTTCTTAGGCATGTTGTGTGAAAAGAGGAGATTGTAGAATGGTAGTGCCATATATCATGGTAACCATAGGGATTTTTCAAGGTCATGTGGTCTCCCCCCTCCCCTGACCCATGCAACAGTGTGCATACTGTTACAAGACTCAATTCCATGCTATTGAGTTGAATCATACTGTTACAAGACTCAATTCCATGCTATTGAGTTGAATCATACTGTTACAAGACTCAATTCCATGCTATTGAGTTGAATCATACTGTTACAAGACTCAATTCCATGCTATTGAGTTGAATCATACTGTTACAAGACTAAATTCCATGCTATTGAGTTGAATCATACTGTTACAAGACTCAATTCCATGCTATTGAGTTGAATCATACTGTTACAAGACTCAATTCCATGCTGTTGAGTTGAATCATACTGTTACAAGACTCAATTCCATGCTGTTGAGTTGAATCATACTGTTACAAGACTCAATTCCATGCTACTGAGTTGAATCATACTGTTACAAGACTCAATTCCATGCTATTGAGTTGAATCATACTGTTACAAGACTCAATTCCATGCTATTGAGTTGAATCATACTGTTACAAGACTCAATTCCATGCTATTGAGTTGAATCATACTGCACTGTAATTTGCATATGTGATATTAGGTACCACAAACTGATTTTTCATTTTGTTTTTACAGTGTCTTTGTTTATAGATCTTAATGAATCTCTTTAAGCCATGAAATTTCCTTTTTAAATTTTAAAAATCGGACATCAAACAACTGAGTTACAGCATTTCAAAATTGTGGGGAATTACAAAATTTTTCAAACATCTTCGCACCGATCACATTGCCTGACTTTGCACAATCATAACTACAGTCAACAAATACTTACCAAGTCAATAATGCTTTTTGTACAAAGTCATACAAGTCCTTATTGCAGAAAAAAAAAACATGGGAAGTACAACAAATCAATTAAATGAATTATAGACCATCAAAATTGACAAAAAATACAATTTCAAGACTCATTGTTGTGCTCGTAAAGTGCAAATATGCACTTTCATGCACTCATAAATCAAAAACGACACATAGGAAAGCTATAAGATTTATTGAGCTTAAAGAGAGCATTATATACTTGATGCTTAATTTTTTTGAGCCACATGAAATACTGAATACTATAAAACTGCATTATGTGAAAATGAATCAAAGGCTAAATTTGCTGTTCGGAAGAAAAATCTAACGAAATTCCAAATGTTGTCATAAAATCATGTATATTGCAGCTATGGAGCTGAAAACTTCCACATTTATGTAATTTTAGTTGTACAATTCAAATTGATGGTTATTTTCTTGATTGAAACAACCTTTACTGCTTAAAATTTGATTTTTAGAAACAAAGAAACATTACATATTAGTCCGTGTCCAACTCACTGTCACTTGAGGTCAGCTGCATCAAAAGATAATTGTGTGTTCAGAAAGTTCTCACGTGAATCTCCTCTCAGGGCACTGGCACCTGTACCGTAGCTGTCCTTTACTCACATTCTGTTTGGGTAGCACAGAGAAACCAAGAGGTCACCTGAGAGAAATTTGTTGGGAGGGACGGAAAGAGGATAAATTGCATGATTGTTATTTTATTTTTAATACAAAAAATGTCGGCCAAATTATTTTTGCTTTCTCTTTGATAATCATTAAGCATTTATTGCGGCATTAATTTTTACTGCATTTACCATTTAAATCATTATATTAATTATACAGTAGATTGTAAGTCTCTCTTTTACATGGATTATGTAATTTGTCTTTTATGTTTGTAATTGTAAAATAAACTCAAAACCTGTAGAGGCTTCTAGGAAAGCTTCAACTACATAGTCTAGCAGCCTACTGATTTTTAGAGAATAAGAGGAAATAATATGATATATAAACTTTACACAACAAGACGTACTAGCTCCCATGTTGCATTTTCCTAGTCCTCCAGAAGACAGAACTGTGCCAACAGTCTGTTTGTCACAGTAGAAATCAGTGGCAGAGCCGGACATCTGCCTCTTCCCGTCATTGAAAAATGTGCATCATAACGATCATCCCCTGAAATAATTGAGAAAAAAAAGGTTAATTAAGCGAGAGAGGCAATTTTTAAAAAAAATATAACGTTCACAAATGTGTAGCAAGCTAAATTCTAAACATGACCTTTGACATCCATAACGTTATCGAAAGGAGGTCAGCGGCTTTACAAGCTGTTACTAAGTGTTAGACCTTAATTCTGATATCGAATGTTTAGAAAATGGTGATGGTCCGATAAAAAAACCAAAATAGCTACATAAACAACAATACCCCACCCCCAAAATTGCTTAACTCTTAGTATACGAGCGGCCTTTTAGAAAGGCCGATGATCGATCTGCACTAATTAATTTATTTATAAAGATAACATAAAGTGTTATATATCAAAATGTGAAGAAATGAAACCCCTATATCATGCACGTAACTAAATTGTTCAGTGGTTTTAAACATGCATTCACCTATACATTTTCGCTATTGACGGGGATCGATCATCGGCCTTTCTAAAAGGCCGCTCGTATACTAAGAGTTAAAAAATGAAAAACTTTCTGTTTAAATGTGTGAATCGAGACGTCACATTTGGCTGTTCTTTTACTAATACATCCACCCTCCGTCACTTGCCGTTGCTATATTGCAAATAAACAAAATAGGTCTGAAATGAATAGAAATAAAACAAAGTTCAAAACTTACTTAGAACACATATTGCGTCGACTTCCATTGGTGAAACTTTCAGTTCAGCGCCTGAGTCATTTCGTGCTGTGTTTCGTACAGCCGGCCCATCGTGTCCGGGATTGTCAGATGGAACATCCACCTTTGTGTTTCCACGCCGAAATGTGTTGGAGGTGCTCTTTCTTAACGTTCGTTCGCTCTTTCATCAAATTACTACGATGTTTAAAAATTTGATATGATTTTAGCAGAATGGTTGCTCGTTTGTTTGATGTAACATGAGTGTAGGTAGGCCTACCAGATGTGTATTAAAATCCAAACTTTCTCATTCACTTCGAATTTACGATATCTTCCTATAAAAAATCTGTGCCTCGTGTTACATGTGCGTAAACCTCAGTTTCCGCTCTTCTCATTGGTGAAAACCGTATTAGTGTAGCGTTTCTGAGGAAATAGCGCCTATGCTTTGAAGGAGGTGGGGGTCCTTTCAGGGAATTTCGCTCTCTTGAGCGCCAGTCAGCCAGCGCACGGCAAGAGCGGTGTTAATGGTGTTTTATTTTTTTGTCTCACTCAATTTTAATGACATGCAGAAAGTTACAACTGACATATTATGAAAGAAGAAAGATCAAGGAACCAGAAGATATAATTTTTATTTAGAAAAGGTAAATAAATTACTAGGCAGAGCAAGGTTGAAATGGGCCCAAACTGGGCCTCGCTTGCGCGTCACAGAATTTGTCGACCGCAGCGAAGAGGCAGTTTGTGGTACCTACTTATATTCCTTACCAGTTTTACAGCAGCCCCTTAATTTATTTACTTACACTATACTACTACCATTGCTGCTACCCTGTTTTCGTTTCGTGACTGCTGTATTTTGTGTTCTTCTCTTGTTTCATATTTTTACATTTGTTCATTATGCCTTATCAGAAACAGTTGATTTCTTCTCTTCATTCTTTTATTACCCATTCATTTTCTCTCATGCCTTCTGATATATCTCGTACTGCTTCTGACTTAGCCTTTATTATTTACAAGAAGATACGCTGTACATGTCACATTAATTTTCTCAAGAACTGTCTCCGTGCTAGGGTTATTCCCAAAGGGTTTGTCTCTAGCTTCCATCTATCGGCTGGACTTCCTCATCCTGCTGACCAGCACCGCTTACAACAGGTTGAGAAGAAATATTCCTTCCAACGTATGAGGTGCGTCATTGCTATACATAAACGCCAGCTGACTGAGTTTGAACTTTCCAAATCACACCTTACTCAACAACTACGTCTACTGACTTCGTCGTGCCCGGCAGCGTTCCCTCTTATTCGCACTATTATCCATGACACGAATAGGGAGCTGTATACTCGTTTGTGCACACATAAAAAAGAGAAATTGCGCCGCCTCCGTCCGCAACCTCCTTCAGGGTCCTCTATTCAGTCTTCTACCCATGCTAAAGTTATTTGCATTCCTCCAGATTTGCATCTGTCTCCTGATGAATTGTCTGTCCTGAGTAAAGGTCTTAAGTTTGTTCCTCTTCGTTCTAATTTTGACAAATATTCTCTGCTTTAAGATGTTCACAGCTTCCATCGCCGCATGCGTCTTAAATATTACTATCGTAAGGGTAAGGATTCTACCAGGGTTTCTGATACTGATGACATCTTTCGTCGTTTTGGCAAACCTAAACAAGACTGGACTCCAGCTCCAGGAGCTTCTCGTGCTCTGGATTTATATATTGCCAATACTTTACATGACATTGACCAGCTCAATCTACACCGTCACCGTCGATCTAACCTCACGTCTTCTGAATGGCGGGCATTGTCACACCTTTAAAACCGTGATGATATTGTTATCAAGTCGGCAGACAAAGGTGGTGCTGTGGTTGTTTGGCGTAAGGACTTATACATTCACGAAGGAGTTATACAGCTAGGTAACACCACCTTTTACTCACCTTGTTCTGGTGATGCTACAGTCCATAATAATCTTACTGTTTATGAGACTATCCGTGGCCTGGTCCATGATGATCTTCTTCCTTCTGGTGCTTTATCTCTCCATATTTTTGATAGTAGTCTTTATAAGCCTTCCTTTTACATGCTTCCTAAGGTGCATAAAACTGCTAACCCTGGTAGGCCTATTGTTTCAGCCTGTTCTTGTCCCACTGAACGTATTTCTGAATTCCTTGATAGTATTTTCCAGCCTTTAGTCGCCAATCTGCCTTCTTATTTGAAAGACACTACTCATGCTATCACTACTTTTGATTCGATCAGATTCACGCCTGATCGTACTTACCGTCTTTTCCTCCTAGATGTTTGTTCCCTTTATACTTCTATTCCACATGCTGATGGTCTCAAGGCACTGTAATTTTTTCTCGACCAGCGTACTGATCTTACTATAAGTACAGGTTCGCTTCTTCGCCTTGCTGAGTTGGTTCTTACTCTCATTTCTTTTGAGTTTAATGGCCAATTCTTCAACCAAATCAGTGGCGTCGCTATGGGTACTAAGATGGGCCCTAGTTACGCTTGCCTGTTTATGGGCCACTTTGAATATTTGGTCTTTCAAAGTTATGATGGACCAATACCCGAGTTTTACCGCCGCTATATTGATGATGGTATTGGCATTACAGACATGTCTGAGGTAGACCTCCGTCGATTTATTGACTATGTTGGTAATTTCAATCCTGCCATCAAATTCACTTCTGAAATCTCTACGACCTCAGTGAACTTCCTTGACATCACTGTGACTATTAGCCCTACTTGTCTTAATACGTCTGCCTATTATAAGGCTCTGACGCTCATGGTTTCCTTCTTTATACTTCATCGCATCCTCTTAGTTGTAAAAATCCCATTCCCTTTTCTCAACTTCTTCGCTTGCGTCGGTTATGTCACGATGAAGATGATTTTCATCAGCGAGCTCAAGAGATGCTTGAGTTCTTTCGCCGACGTCTTTATCCAGAACATGTTTTATCTGATGCCCTTAATCGTATCACACACTTCACTCGTCAGACGGCACTCACTACTAAACCTTCTGTCCAATCTGACAGACTCAAACTGGTTCCAACTTTCCATCCTCACTGTCTGGCGGTAAAGAGAATTCTGTTTCGACATCTGCTTATTCTCAACTCTGATCTGATCCTGATACCAAAGAGCTGTTTCGTGATACACCTTTGGTAGCTTATCGTAGGGATAGGAATTTTAGGGATATTCTTGTACACAGTCGCTTGCGACATTCTAGCCCATCTTACTTTGGTACTAAACCGTGCCAACGCCGGATATGTAAGACCTGTCCGTTTGTACTCCAGACTCAGACAGTCACTTTTCCGAAAGATAAATTTATCATTAGAGAGTCTTTTACGTGCGAATCCAGAAACCTGACTTATGCTATCATCTGCAAGAGGTGTGGCATGACCTATATTGGTGAAACTGGCAGGCGTTTGGCAGACAGGTTTCATGAGCACTTGAATGACATCTATCATGACAAACATTTACCGGTGGCCCTTCATTTCAATAGGCCTGACCATTCAGGTAATTCTGATATTCATGTCACTGCCCTCCTTTCATGTGTCGGTAATGACAAGACTCGCTTTTCGTTGGAGAATCGTCTTATTTTTAAAATGGGCGTTTTAGCTCCCGATGGTTTGAATATACATCATTTTGCATAAATTCTGGTAGCTTTTCTCTTTTTCATTCTTTATTCGTTGTCTTTAGATCTATCTTCTTATGTTTTTGTTTTGGTTCATTTCGTATCTTTTTATATCTCTTGTTTTGTCGCTATCGTACGTCACTTCCTTGCGATTTCTGTGTCAGAATACTACTGCTTTCTTTCACAGATTCTTTGGATCGAGCTGAGTTAACTTTTACTAGTTCCACAGTTTTGTTAATTCTCTTTTTTTCATTTCGTTGATTATTTACTTTCTTGTTTCAGTATTTCTTTTAGATTTTACGATTTTCTTGTATTATTATTGTTCCTTTTTTTTCTCTCATCACTGTTGTTGTTTACTTTTTCCATCTGCTTATATCGCCCACTTGTTGTATATTTCTCATCATCGTATAGTTTTGTAGTACCTATATGTAATTCTTGTCTTTGTCACCTGTTTGTGGCTGACGAAGGGTAAAACCCGAAACATCCCTTGTTTCTTGTGAACCGTTATTTGTAAAACTGATTAAATACCGTTTTATTGGTTTATATACTTATATTCCTTACCAGTTTTACAGCAGCCCCTTAATTTATTTACTTACACTATACTACTACCATTGCTGCTACCCTGTTTTCGTTTTGTGACTGCTGTATTTTATGTTCTTCTCGTTTCATATTTTTACATTTGTTCATTATGCCTTATCAGAAACAGTTGATTTCTTCACTTCATTCTTTTATTACCAATTCATTTTCTCTCATGCCTTCTGACATATCTCGTACTGCTTGTGACTTAGCCTTTATTATTTACAAGAAGATACGCTGTACATGTCACATTAATTTTCTCAAGAACTGTCTCCGTGCTAGGGTTATTCCCAAAGGGTTTGTCTCTAGCTTCCATCTATCGGCTGGACTTCCTCATCCTGCTGACCAGCACCGCTTACAACAGGTTGAGAAGAAATATTCCTTCCAACGTATGAGGTGCGTCATTGCTATACATAAACGCCAGCTGACTGAGTTTGAACTTTCCAAATCACACCTTACTCAACAACTACGTCTACTGACTTCGTCGTGCCCGGCAGCGTTCCCTCTTATTCGCACTATTATCCATGACACGAATAGGGAGCTGTATACTCGTTTGTGCATACATAAAAAAGAGAAATTGCGACGCCTCCGTTCGCAACCTCCTTCAGGGTCCTCTATTCAGTCTTCTACCCATGCTAAAGTTATTTGCATTCCTCCAGATTTGCATCTGTCTCCTGATGAATTGTCTGTCCTGAGTAAAGGTCTTAAGTTTGTTCCTCTTCGTTCTAATTTTGACAAATATTCTCTGCTTCAAGATGTTCACAGCTTCCATCGCCGCATGCGTCTTAAATATTACTGTCGTAAGGGTAAGGATTCTACCAGGGTTTCCGATACTGATGACATCTTTCGTCGTTTTGGCAAACCTAAACAAGACTGGACTCCAGCTCCAGGAGCTTCTCGTGCTCTGGATTTATATATTGCCAATACTTTACATGACATTGACCAGCTCAATCTACACCGTCACCGTCGATCTAACCTCACGTCTTCTGAATGGCGGGCATTGTCACGCCCCTTCAAAACCGTGATGATATTGTTATCAAGTCGGCAGACAAAGGTGGTGCTGTGGTTGTTTGGCGTAAGGACTTATACATTCACGAAGGAGTTACACAGCTAGGTAACACCACCTTTTACTCACCTTGTTCTGGTGACGCTACAGTCCGTAATAATCTTACTGTTTATGAGACTATCCGTGGCCTGGTCCATGATGATCTTCTTCCTTCTGGTGCTTTATCTCTCCATATTTTTGATAGTAGTCTTGGTAAGCCTTCCTTTTACATGCTTCCTAAGGTGCATAAAACTGCTAACCCTGGTAGGCCTATTGTTTCAGCCTGTTCTTGTCCCACTGAACGTATTTCTGAATTCCTTGATAGTATTTTCCAGCCTTTAGTCACCAATCTGCCTTCTTATTTGAAAGACACTACTCATGCTATCACTACTTTTTATTCGATCAGATTCACGCCTAATCGTACTTACCATCTTTTCCTCCTAGATGTTTGTTCCCTTTATACTTCTATTCCACATGCTGATGGTCTGAAGGCACTCCAATTTTTTCTCGACCAGCGTACTGATCTTACTATAAGTACAGGTCCGCTTCTTCGCCTTGCTGAGTTGGTTCTTACTCTCAACTCTTTTGAGTTTAATGGCCAATTCTTCAACCAAATCAGTGGCGTTGCTATGGGTACTAAGATGGGCCCTAGTTACGCTTGCCTGTTTATGGGCCACTTTGAATATTTGGTCTTTCAAAGTTATGATGGACCAATACCCGAGTTTTAACGCCGCTATATTGATGATGGTATTGGCATTACAGACATGTCTGAGGTAGACCTCCGTCGATTTATTGACTATGTTGGTAATTTCAATCCTGCCATCAAATTCACTTCTGAAATCTCTACGACCTCAGTGAACTTCCTTGACATCACTGTGACTATTAGCCCTACTTGTCTTAATACGTCTGCCTATTATAAGGCTCTGACGCTCATGGTTTCCTTCTTTATACTTCATCGCATCCTCTTAGTTGTAAAAATTCCATTCCCTTTTCTCAACTTCTTCGCTTGCGTCGGTTATGTCACGATGAAGATGATTTTCATCAGCGAGCTCAAGAGATGCTCGAGTTCTTTCGCCGACGTCTTTATCCAGAACATGTTTTATCTGATGCCCTTAATCGTATCACACGCGTCACTTGTCAGACGGCACTCACTACTAAACCTTCTGTCCAATCTGACAGACTCAAACTGGTTCTAACTTTCCATCCTCACTGTCTGGCGGTAAAGAGAATTCTGTTTCGACATCTGCCTATTCTCAACTCTGATCCTGATACCAAAGAGCTGTTTCGTGATACACCTTTGGTAGCTTATCGTAGGGATAGGAATTTTAGGGATATTCTTGTACACAGTCGCTTGCGACATTCTAGCCCATCTTACTTTGGTACTAAACCGTGCCAACGCCGGATATGTAAGACCTGTCCGTTTGTACTCCAAACTCAAACAGTCACTTTTCCAAAAGATAAATTTATCATTAGAGAGTCTTTTACGTGCGAATCCAGAAACCTGATTTATGCTATCATCTGCAAGAGGTGTGGCATGACCTATATTGGTGAAACTGGCAGGCATTTGGCAGACAGGTTTCGTGAGCACTTGAATGACATCTATCATGACAAACATTTACCGGTGGCCCTTCATTTCAATAGGCCTGACCATTCAGGTAATTCCGATATTCATGTCACTGCCCTCCTTTCATGTGTCGGTAATGACAAGACTCGCTTTTTGTTGGAGAATCGTCTTATTTTTAAAATGGGCGTTTTAGCTCCCGATGGTTTGAATATACAGCATCATTTTGCATAAATTCTGGTAGCTTTTCTCTTTTTCATTCTTTATTCGTTGTCTTTTAGATCTATCTTCTTATGTTTTTGTTGTGGTTCATTTCGTATCTTTTTATATCTCTTGTTTTGTCGCTATCGTACGTCACTTCCTTGCGATTTCTGTGTCAGAATACTACTGCTTTCTTTCACAGATTCTTTGGATCGAGCTGAGTTAACTTTTACTAGTTCCACAGTTTTGTTAATTCTCTTTTTTTCGTTTCGTTGATTATTTACTTTCTTGTTTCAGTATTTCTTTTAGATTTTACGATTTTCTTGTATTATTATTGTTCCTTTTTTTTCTCTCATCACTGTTGTTGTTTACTTTTTCCATCTGCTTATATCGCCCATTTGTTGTATATTTCTCATCATCGTATAGTTTTGTAGTACCTATATGTAATTCTTGTCTTTGTCACCTGTTTGTGGCTGACGAAGGGTAAAACCCGAAACGTCCCTTGTTTCTTGTAAACCATTATTTGTAAAACTGATTAAATACCGTTTTATTGGTTTATATACTATTTTGACGATTCGGCACATATAAGTGATTGATTAATTTATATTGGTAACTTATATATATTATTTGTTTAAGTATATTACTGAATTAATATGGCAACCTTGGAGTATTTTGTGAAACTCGGTAAAGAATTTTCTTTAAAAGGAGAAGCTCTCTGTGATTATGCAGTGGCGGAACTCGCCAAAGCAGAAGCCAAGGAAGCAGATAGAAAAGCAATTGCTAAACAAGAAGAGATTGAGAGAGAGGCCAAAGAAGAAAGAAGGGTGGCAAGAGAGGAAATGAAACGTATTGAGGAAGAAAATAAAAATGAAAGAAGAATAAAAGAAGAAAAATAGTTAATACAGATGCATATTGATGAAATAAGATTAAGAGCTCAAGTGGCTTCAAATAGCAATAATACTGATTCACAGAATGCATCTTCAGCAACCCAAACCAGAAGCTACTATAACTTCAAATTACCACCATTCAAATTAAATTTTGATGACTTATCATCATGGTTATTACGCTTTGAGGAAGTATGTAAGGTAAATAAACTTGATAAATCCGCATGGGCACTAAAACTCAGGGAATTTTTAGATGGTGAACCCGCAAGTGCAGCTCAGAATATAGATCCAACAATAGTTAATGATTATGATGCCGTTAAAAATTTATTATTACGACGATTTCATTTGGATGAAGAAGGATGTAGAATGAAGTTCAAAACTCTTCTACCTGATTCAAGCAAAGATTTCACAGGTTTCATTGCGAATATATGCAATGTTTTGAATAGATGGGTTGAACTTGCTGGTGTAGATAAATCCTACGATAAGTTATTTGATTTATTACTTAGGGATAAGGTTCTATTCTCTTTTAGCACACCATTTTTTTCCTTTTTACAGGAACGTAAACCACCCACTATAGCTGCATTGGAAGAAATAGCAATAAATTATTGTACTGCACACCCCAATGCCAGCATATCTAATTCCCAATTAAGATAACCATTACCAGTTGCTTCCAATATGTCATATCATGGTTATGACAGATCAAGAGCTCAGAGCCTTGATAGGAATTTTTCTCGTAGAAGATACAATGACAACCATTATCCTAGACAAAATAACTACAATAATTATGACAATTTCAACCGAGGTAGATAGCAATTCCAGAATCAATCACCTCAGTCTAGAAACAACAACTATGTTCAACAAAATTCAAACTGGAATAGATCATTGTTACGTACATTTATTACCTAAGGGGGTAGTCTTCGGTCCTGCCAAATGTACGCACCAGTTTTATGTAGTTATATTGTTTGAGCGTTCGATTGATTCACGCACTGACGTGCACAAAGCAGTGAGTGTTGCTTTGGAACGCACGTGTAACCTAGTTGAGTGGTTGATGACGTCAGGTTTTCGAAGTGGCAACATGGCACTTGCTTGTGTCCATGATTGTAATTTTATATTGTGTATTTCAATGGCATGTTGAAGGAAGCCATTTATTCTAGTGATCTGTATTGGTCTTCAGGTCGAAGCCAATAGCAGTTATGTCACGTAAGTTATCACCCCACTTCGTATTTTAATGCATTATGAAAAGGCCGCTCTACTGCTAGTCTAGCGGGAATTTGTTATTCCTAGAATGGATCTACAGAGTCGCTTGCCTTTAAGATTTTAATCACTTGAAGAATTCCTACGAGTGGAAGAAGTTATATTGATTACCTTATGCACATGTTTTAAATGCCGTACATGCTTCAATGCCAAAGTCGTGGCAGGGATGTAAAGAGAGGTTAGCCGATTTCGAACTCAATAGCTGAATAGATTGTTGTGGGTGTTGATAAGACTTAATCACTTGAAGAATAACTAAGAATGATCAGCAACTTCAAAGTATGACATTTTGTACCTATAACCTATAACTATGATCGTATCGTTTCTTCGTATGTGCCATGTCAATAAACTATATGTCCAGCAATCACTGACTTATGTACTGCCCAGTTTACCATCGAGTGATCAGTTCAAACACTACCTGTTGTAGTCCGTTTTACAGAACAGTTTGTTGACATTTTCGTTCAGTTTACCATTCGCGTTGTGAAGACTAACACCATTACCATAAACGGCTACAACAGTGATTGGTGCGCCAGCGTGGTTTGAAATTCAGTATTTCAACGGATCTTACTCAAGCAAATTAATCGTTTGAAAATAGAATGTGTACTTTCAAGGCGACATCATCGTCAAGTTGGAACTTGTTGTCATCATGAATCGTAATCAACTGACCGTTACAAGATTCTCAAGGTCATCTATCAACCTTCACTTCGGGTTGTACAGTGACTGACTGCCTTGCTCACCTCTTCGTCAGTACTACGTGCGAGCTAGTTTGATATACGCAGAGCGAAGTATTGCATCCTCTAACGTACATACACGGGGACGAGGCACTTTGATTTTTACCTGCACGCGAGCTAAGTATAACTTGTATCCGTTATACACTTTATTACTATTAGCTGTGCCTTAATTGATTATGTCCACTTTTATATTTTCCGTGTTATGTGTTATATGTTGTGTATTCTTCGCGGGAGGTTGGGAAGTAGATCTGACGAACGAGATCCATCTCGAAGCCAATTCGGGCTCTTCGTCAGACGTTCTGTAGAGCTCGTCTTGTAAGTTTCAATTGAGCGATAGTTCCGGTACAAGGCTAGAAACCTTGCCGAAGTTCCGATCGCTAGTTGCTTCTTATAATACTATCTATTTAGCTGTTTCGTCACGTTTAATTGTTGTTTTTGGTAGCTATTTTTACTTGTGCCTTAGTTTTATGATGAATTTTGTAGGTGATTATTGTCCATCTCACCTTTCCTGTCGTTTAGTTTTTTACAAAACCTATGTTTTTTACACTGTGTTGTCAATTGTCTTGTGCATTATTTAATCGCAGTTATCATCGTAATTCTTTACGACATTCCATTTTAGTTTCTCATTTTATTTTAATTGGATTTCTGCGAACGTCTTCGTTTGTTTTAAATATCTTGTCGTGTCATTATTGTGCTATTGTCTGTCACATTACTGCTTTCACACCATTACATGTTATAAATTACATTATTAATTATTAATATTATTGCCTATTATATAAATTGATTTTACCGTTCTAGAACAGGAACGAAGAACACTAGTTGTAGTAACACTTTTAAGTAGTATTATTACATAATAATATTGAAATGGCTACCTTAGACTATTTCATTAAGCAAGCAAAAGCTCTTCAGATGGCTCCTGATGAAGTTAAAGCATTTGCACTGTCAGAATATAAGAAAGCTCAAGAAATAGAAGCTGATCAGAGAAGATTGGAAACTTTACGTTTGGAAAATTTGAAATTTGAGGCAGATCAAAAACGATTTGAGGCGGAGGAGAATGAGAAAAAAATGAGATTAACTGCTGAGGAGGATGAAAAGAAGAGGAAATTTATAGCTGAGGAAGAAGAGAAAAAAATGAGATTGACCGCTGAATTGGAAGAGAAACGATTTCAGCGTGAGTCCGAACAGAAAAAATTCGAGGCTGAAGAGCAATTTAAAAGAGATGCGGCAGAAAAAGAAAGACTACTTAATAAAGAAATGGAAGAAAAAAGATTAATAGCTGAAAAAGAAATGGAAGTTAAAGAAAAGGAAATGCAAAATAAACAGAAGGAAATGGAAGAAAGAAGATTAATAGCTGAACAAAATACATTACGACTTCAGCTTGAGAGGGAAGAGAATGAGAAAAAACGACAGCATGAACTGAAATTAGCAGAGTCAGAATATGAAAGACTTAGGTTAACTCAGGAATCTAATTCTCAGAGAACTTTTCAAAGCCACACTTCATCCAGACAGGATCATTTTAAGGAGATTAACCTTAAATTGCCAAAATTTAATCCCCCGTCTGATGACGTGATATTCTTGCTAGATAGGTTTGAGGCCACTTGTGTGTCTTATAACGTGGATAAAGCTCTATACTGTACATATTTATCCAGATTACTTACAGGAGATGCATTAGCAGTTTATCATACCACCAGCATTGGTGAGAAAAATGACTATAATGCTCTTAGAGCGGCACTTCTGCAAAAATTCCAAATGACAGAAGACCAATATCGATTAAGATTTCATACATTACTACCTCAATCTAGCAGAAATTTTAGTGATTTTCTGTCACAAATACGACTAACATTAGAAAGATGGATCGAATTATCCAAAATTGAAAAGTCATATGAGGGTCTCTTTGATTTAATGATGCGCGATAAGGTACTTTCGTCTGTAAATCCTACATTTCTCGCATTTTTACACGAACGGAAACCTTTATCAATAAAAAACTTAGAAGAACATGCGAAAAACTTCTGCACTGCTCACCCAACCATGGATCTGAGTAATGCGCAGATAAAGAATGAATTGCCTGTTGCTTTTGCAGCACAACAAAACAATTTTCCACGCAATCGTTCTTTTAGTGCTGACAGGTATGTCAATAAGGGAAATAATCATAATTTTAACAATGATAACTTTTACAAAGGGAAGCAATTTCAACAATCTGCTCCATTTAATGTTTCTTGGAACCAAACTCACAGATCGCGAGATTTTGGTAACAATTATTTTAAAAATAGTCAAGGACATTATAATAAACAAAACTGGAGATCAAGATCTCAGGGTCCACAAAACAGACAATTTTTTGGAAATAGACCATTTAACCAACATCATAACGATCATTATACAAATTATCGGACTAATCCAAATTTTAACTCTAGCAGAAACGACAATTATGGCAATTTTAATGACAAAAATCACAATCGATCGCGCCGACGAGATAGATCGTCGAATAATACAGGTAGACATTCTAATGTTGCTTTTAATGATACACAGGCTAACATTGAACAGGGTAAAGTAGCTGAAACTCACAATGCTATGTCTTGTTCTCTCGATTGTACCCAGGTGAAAGACTGTCCAGAATGCTCGACTCTTTTCCAGCCTAAGGCGATCACGACGCTGCGTTGCGGACATACCTTGCCTAGCCTGCCTACAGTCTGTACAGCCACTGCTGCGTCAGTACACCAGGGACAGGGCTCTCTTAAGTTTCACAAGGGATTTGTCAATAATATTTCATGCTCTCTCCTATTTGACTCAGGTTGTACAACAATCGGTGTCCGGACTTCGCTGATCAACCCAAGTTGTGCCACGGGCCGGGTTGTCAAATGTGTAACATTTGGTGGCACAATTGAAACATTTCCCACTGCTATTATTGATCTTCATACTCCTTTCTTTACAGGAAAGATCCAAGCATGTCTTCTGCCTAACCCAATTTGTGATGTAATACTGGGTCGCATACATGGTATTAAAGAGTGTACACCTCAGCAAATAGCTGAATGGGAAGAGCGACATATTCAAACTGCAAATGCAGTAGTGACTAGAGCGCAAGCTACTAATATGTCGCATGATACACCTATTGAACCTACTGTTCATACCACTGGTAATGATGATGCTCCTATTTCACGGGAGTTGTTTGCAACATTGCAAAAGAATGATGATTCATTAAAAAAATTTTTTCAGTATGTGAACAAAAAGAATACAAGCAACAAACTTGCAAAATCTAGACATGACTTTATACTTAAAAATGGGATTTTGGTTAGAGTAATACGGGAAAAGGATTCATCCTTATATTCTCAGATTCTAGTCCCATCCTGTATGAGATCTCGGATATTACGACATGCGCATGACTCGCAATGTGCGGGCCATATGGGTTTTTCGCGTACTAAATCCAGAGTGCTTTCTGCATTCTACTGGCCAGGCGTGCATAGAGATGTTACTCTCTATTGTAGGTCCTGTTTGATATGTCAAGAAGTTAAGGTACGGGGTCCATTTCATACGGCTCCTATTCAAGCTGCGGACATCCCGATTAGACCATTTGACAAAATGGCCATTGACATTATTGGTCCGATACTTCCATCTGCTAGAGGGCATACGCATATCCTTACGTGCATTGATATGTGCACTCGTTGGCCTGAGGCCATCCCTCTAAAGAACACTTCATCTGCCAGTGTAGCAGAGGCATTGATGTTAATCTTCTCACGCATTGGTTTTCCACGGAAAATCTTGTCAGATCATGGGGTTCAGTTCATTTCTGAATCCATGTCTCAAGTGATGAAAACATTAGGTATAGATAGATCTCTTAGTTCTATTTATCATCCGATGTCAAATGGGTTAATTGAGCGTCTCAATAGGACACTCAAGCAGTTGTTGGGTAAGATGACTCAAGACCATCCCCAAGACTGGGATCGGGTCCTACCCGCTTGTCTCTTTGCGTATCGCGAAGTACAAAATCAAGCAACGGGGTTTTCTCCATTTCAACTTGTTTTCGGCATGCAACCACGCGGTCCGATGTCGTTAATCCACGACTTATTGGTTGACGAGAATACTGAAGAGGAAACTCAATCCTCTTATGAGTATGTGATCTCTCTGAGAAAGAGAATCATAGATGCTTGTAGACTAGCTACTGCATCATCTGAACAAGCCAAGCCAAAGAAAAAGCTCGTCTATTTGCAAACAAGTATAGACGTCTTCGCCAGCTCATACCTGGTGATGAAGCTTTTGTATTACTCCCTGCGCATAATAATCGTCTTTTAATTACCTGGAGAGGTCCTTTCAGGATCATCTCAAGAATATCCGATGTCGACTACATCGTTGATGTTAATGGTAAACATAAAACCTTCCACATTAATATGTTGAAGGAATATTACTCACGTCCTGATTACTTACAGTCAGTGTTTCAGGCAACTGACGATCCTACACCACCTATTCAACACTATTCTAGTTTGTCAGTCATCCAAGAAGAGGAATCTTCTTTCGATGATGTACAACTACCAATACCAGTTGTACCACTCCATTCCACTGAAAAATGGAATGATGTTACTATCTCATCTACTCTTACTGATGATCAACGTCAGCAAGTCTCTAATATTCTACACACGTATGAGGATGTCCTCACTGACATCCCAGGTCATACGTCAGTCATCCAACATGACATTATTCTGACTGACGATACACCGATTCGAGTTCGCCCATATCCTATTCCTTTACACTTTCGTGATAAGGTTGATAAGGAATTGGATGAGATGCTTCAATTAAATATAATTGAACCATCTTCATCACCATATTCTTCTTCTATGGTAATCATTCGGAAGAAGGACAACAATATACGTCTTTGCGTAGATTACAGGAAATTAAACAAAGTTACAAAATTCGATGCGGAACCATTACCTCTTTTAGACGACTTATTGGAGAAATTATCTCATGCCACATTCTTTTCGAAATTTGACCTTTCAAAGGGTTATTGGCAAGTGCCATTAACCCCTAAAGCAAAGCCATTCACCGCTTTCTCGACGCCACAGGGTTTTTTTCAATGGAATTTTATGCCATTCGGTCTAATGAATGCGCCAGCTACCTTTGTACGCATGATGCGTCGCATATTGTCTCATCGTCCCGATGTCATTACATATATAGATGACATCTGTCTTTTCAGTGACTCTTGGGATGAACATATTCAGGGTTTAAAATCTTTACTTTCTACCTTACGGGATTATAACTTAACAGCGAAACCTTCAAAGGCTTTTGTCGGTTTTCATGACATCTCATTTCTTGGTCACCGTATAGGTCGCGGTTTAATGTATACAGAAGACAGTAACGTCTCAAAAATTTTAAACATTTCAGCACCTAAGACAAAAAAACAAGTGAGGTCACTCCTAGGACTAATACAATTTTATTCTAAATTCATCCCTCATTTGTCTACTATAACTGCACCTCTTTCGTCTTTACTGAAGAAGGGCACACCTAAGGTAATAAAGTGGTCGCAGGATCACCAAACGGCGTTAGATTATATCAAACAATTTTTTTCAAATAAGCCTTTTTTAAGGTTGCCTAACAAAGATCTCACCTTTGTTCTTCGCAGTGATGCTTCTTCCTACGCTATCGCGGCAGTTTTAATGCAGGAATACGGAGGCACCTTATTTCCTATTATGTACGTATCCAGAAAGCTTACGACGAGCGAGATGAAGTATTCCGTTCTGGACAAAGAGCTCCTTGCTCTTGTCTGGTCGATCACAAAACTGGATCGTTATCTCCTCGGATCACACTTTGTGGTGGAATCCGACCAGAAAGCTCTTACAGCACTGAACACAGGAAACGTTAAGTCATCAAAGTCAGCGCGTTATGCTATAGCTCTACAACCGTTCCATTTTGAGATACGAGCTATTCCTGGAGTACAGAATGTGTTTGCAGACTGTCTTTCAAGATGCCCTAGTGAACTTGGTGAAACTAAACCACTATTAGATGGAGAAACGTCCTCACCGAAACATGAATAACTTTGTACAGTGTCATTGATTGTACATCTGTGGATACTATATGTAGTTCTACAGTATTCGTATAAATATAACTTTCAGAATATAGTTACTCCTGGATTATAACATGACTTTTCTTGTGAAGTAACTTTTTGTTAGAACGGGAACAGTGATATTAAAGTAACATTTTTTTTTAGTATGGAAACATTGGTAAAAAGCAACAAATAGACATTCGTTAGTGTTATGGAACATATTACACTACATATCGTGTTCGTAAACTTATTTCGTGCATGGAACATTAGGAACATATTCTTGTTGACTCTAAATAGTTCTGAACGAATATTCACAATGACTGAAATTAGAATTACTTAGAATAAATTACTAGTTATTTATTTATGTGTAATTAAGTACTAGAATTAGATTAATTCAATTTAATCAATTTGATTGTTTATAAATCACACATCTACTAACGTTATTAGTGTCTCGCAATACGTGTAGTCACGTATACCACTACATGATATTTCACTTTTAGATAACTAGTCAAACTTACTAGTGCTAGATAACAGTAGGTGCGTTGCTTCTTAAAGTGTTTAATTTTGCATTGCTTCATTTTTGCACATTGTATTTCAAAATTTTCTGTTTCACTGATTCTTTTATCATTGATTATCATCAGTGTTGCTGTTCATTTTCATTTTTTGAAATCATATGTTTCGATTTTCTTTTGAAAAACTTAGTTGAATTTTATTATCATCTTTTTTGTTGATTTTTCATTTTCATTTTCATTTTCAACTTCTTTTTACTTCGAATATTACCACATCGTTCCAAAGTAGGTCGATGGTGGATGTGTGCTTTAATGCATACTATCATTTAGTTATATTGATTTATTTTAAATTTTCTCTTCTTAATATGATAATTTTATGCATGTCATAAATCTTGTTGTAGTTTTGACTCACCTCTCTCGAGTAATTAGTTCGAAAAAAAATTAATGGGATTAATTTTTTTTAAGGGGAGGTAATAAGGGAGCTGTTACGTACATTTATTACCTAAGGGGGTAGTCTTCGGTCCTGCCAAATGTACGCACCAGTTTTATGTAGTTATATTGTTTGAGCGTTCGATTGATTCACGCACTGACGTGCACAAAGCAGTGAGTGTTGCTTTGGAACGCACGTGTAACCTAGTTGAGTGGTTGATGACGTCAGGTTTTCGAAGTGGCAACATGGCACTTGCTTGTGTCCATGATTGTAATTTTATATTGTGTATTTCAATGGCATGTTGAAGGAAGCCATTTATTCTAGTGATCTGTATTGGTCTTCAGGTCGAAGCCAATAGCAGTTATGTCACGTAAGTTATCGCCCCACTTCGTATTTTAATGCATTATGAAAAGGCCGCTCTACTGCTAGTCTAGCGGGAATTTGTTATTCCTAGAATGGATCTACAGAGTCGCTTGCCTTTAAGATTTTAATCACTTGAAGAATTCCTACGAGTGGAAGAAGTTATATTGATTACCTTATGCACATGTTTTAAATGCCGTACATGCTTCAATGCCAAAGTCGTGGCAGGGATGTAAAGAGAGGTTAGCCGATTTCGAACTCAATAGCTGAATAGATTGTTGTGGGTGTTGATAAGACTTAATCACTTGAAGAATAACTAAGAATGATCAGCAACTTCAAAGTATGACATTTTGTACCTATAACCTATAACTATGATCGTATCGTTTCTTCGTATGTGCCATGTCAATAAACTATATGTCCAGCAATCACTGACTTATGTACTGCCCAGTTTACCATCGAGTGATCAGTTCAAACACTACCTGTTGTAGTCCGTTTTACAGAACAGTTTGTTGACATTTTCGTTCAGTTTACCATTCGCGTTGTGAAGACTAACACCATTACCATAAACGGCTACAACAATCATATAATTCTAATACGAATAACAATGGTAACAAATGGAATAATAATAATCATAATTACAGATCTAGAACCAGTAGCTACAATGGTAGACAAGTAAATAATTCCGGTGACCATCACCGACAGCGGTCTCATTCACGTATGTCGTAAAAATTTTGAATCTGTATGACACCACGCTCAAATTCCCCGCTCAAAAACTAGCATAATATTTGAATCTAAAAAACTAACTATAGTATTTGAAGCAGTCTAAGAACCCAGTCAAATTTACCACCCACCAAAAAATTATCTAAGAGCATAGTACAAATTTAACAACCAATCATAATGCTTCGTTTTTTTTTGGTAAGGATAAAGAAACCTTTTAACTTGGTAACAATGCCTAGTTTGTGTTTTTGACCGAACGAATATATTTTATTTCTTAACAACTAAAGATAGTTAAACAGTAGGAAATGTCTCAAATTATAGCGCTGATATTGCTTAACACATAAGCATAAATATTCACGCATGATAAAATTTTATTTTTAGTAGAAAAATTTATTTTAGTGATATTTTCACATCAGGGTATGGTCAGATTTAATTACTTAAAAATTACCCAGATTGAAATGCAAAGAAATAACAAAAGGAAAACCATATAGAACGATAGAGAACAATGGGCCATTTGATTATCACTTTTGATAATTAAAATCGGTCCGCTAATAACCATAATATATAATATTTAAAATTAGTCAGATTATACAAACACGCTCAGAACTGCATACGGCACAAGTCTCAAAAATTAACTTTTTGACTTTTCCTCCGATTGGCCGGATGTAGTTCTATAAATAGTAACAAGGTGGTACTATCGGGGCCATTAGATTCAAAAATTTACACCGAGCTGACAGCATTGGGAAGATAGAAAGATCAAGTCTTCGCCTTCTGTTCTGAAAGCAGTACTAAGATCCCTTAGAAGGCCAGCTCAGCTTGAGTGTGTGTATGAATATATTTACCTGAGGGTAAGAAAGATATCTTTAATTTGCTTATTTTATTAACTTGTGAGTAACCAGCCTATGTGTTCCATATTAATTCGAAAGTGAAACTGCCGGCGGGATGTGCTGTATCACACTGACCTAAGTAGGATCGTGTGTAGTAGTGCAGGCTTGTTCGAAATGAAAAAAATGTGTATAGTGTTTGCAAATTGGCAACAACATTTACGACAGTAAGTGTTATTAGTGGTTTAATTTAGTATTTTCTTCTAGAGTGACACACTGTTCAAAGATCTTGGGATAAACAGTTAGGGAAGGTTAGAATGAAGTAATCAATAGGTCACATGCTGTATTGTGCTTACCATGATTATTGTATGGAAGCCAAGCATGGACGAGGGACACTAACATTGAATCAACACAGAGAAATAATGATTATATGAAACTGATTGTAGGCAAAGAAATTCTAGGTCTTGTGCAACTTGTTAGCACAATAACTGAACCAGGGTAAGACTTAATGTTGTTTGTGGGTGAGTGAATTGAGGCAGACTTCTACATGGAAGGGGTTGTCCTTCTATTCCAGGTTATATCACGAAATTACTTCGTGGCTGCACTCGAGAGGAAGAGCGTGTGGGAGTTGAGAGCTCCTTATAATCCTGGAGCCAGACCCCATCTTCTCAGCCAGGAGTCACAAAGTTGGTGATCCTGACTACTATTGAAAGAACAGCAGCAGCAACAGTCTAAAGTTAAGTCCTTTATGAAGGCCAGTGACAATTCATCAACCAATTCACTAAATAGTTACCATATTGGGTACCACCCTTGTCATGATGAATAGATAAGACCTCCCAACTAAATAAAGAACACTTACAAGCCAGTGTTAGCAGAAGTTAACCATCAGATGAACAGAGAGTGTGTAGTTATTCCTATGACAATCCACCTAATGGAAAGGATTTTCCAATATACTTATTTTGATATGTAAATATTGTTTTATTGCTTTTGAGTATTCCTGACCTGTAAAGATTGAGGTTCAGGAAAATTAAATTGTACATAAAATTTCATACAGTCTTGCTTAATAATTTTATTAAAGTTAAAAGTTCTGTTTTGAAATTATTAACTGCTATATTAGATAAATTACCCTAGACGTAGCCAACTAAAATAACACAGTTAATCAAAATCAACTTGGGATCTCAAGAGGTCGCAGTAGGGACTCAGAGTACTACATCATCATCTTCTCTGAGAACTTACATAGCTTGACCCCACCTTGATGTCTATACACCCTTGCTCTTTTCAGAGAAGGGGGTATCACTTATAAGACCAGTCTCTTATCTGGCACTATCCTGGTATCCTCTGATACATCTATTTGTCCAGGATAGCCTATAATTTAGTAATATCAAAACCTCTTATGAGAACGTAGACCATCAAACTATGATCATAGTGCAGGGGCGGCACTCACTAGCGGTACGACCCCTTGTGTTCCAGATAATAATGATCAGGTACAATCCTCATCTGCATGTTGTGCTATTAATTATAATGTGGCAAATAGTTGCCAAGATTGTAATGCTATTTTTCAGAAAGCCAATGAAAAAGTGCTGAATTGTGGACATCTTTTGACAGCAGTTGGTCTCTCTGCAAACGATGGTATAGACACCCTAATCTTTAATAGAGGACTAGTCAATGGGCCAGTAGTATCTGTTCTGAGAGATTTAGGATCAACCACCATCGGAATTAGGCAGTCCTTAGTACATCCTAGATATTTAACTAATAAAATTGTTAAATGTAGTACTTTTGGGGGTACCATTGAGAACTATCTCACTGCTATTTTGGATGTACATACCCCTTTCTTTTCAGGAAGAGTTAACGTTTGTTTGCTGCAGAATCCTATTGCGGATTTAACTGTGGGCCGCATCTATGGTAGCAAGGATTGCTCACCAAGTGAGATTGAGGATTGGGAACGACGACACTATTGCACTGATAACTCGGTTATTACTATGGCTCAAATACGTGCCAGTAAATTCGCCACAGGTGGCACAGCATTTTCAAATTTTGGTCTTGGCACCATTCTGGAAGATGATTAGGAGAATGATGAGACTCTCCCATTTAATAATAATAATAAGGATGTCAGGTTTGATATACCACAAAGTAGTGACATTCACGCTACATACACATCAGCTGTCATGCAGGTTGACACTGTTGTGTGTACATCTTATGATGTACCAATACGCAGATACATATCTGGTAAAATTACTAACTTACACAAATTTTTCTGTTTATATTTGTGGCCTATGTTCACAAATATACTACTGTCATGTTGTTTGACATCCACTATTGTGGTTAGAGACTTCTCAATTTCATTTTATACACTTTTTCTTAAGAAATTGTTATTGTTTATCTTTTTCCTATTTGTCTTGAATACTATGTCCAGTGATCATTGCACTACACATGAGACGATAGTGTTTTCTTCTACCACTGACATGCGCAGACACGTTATGTCACATTCTGAGATGACTCAGCACATTCATATATCATTCTTTAAGATTTCTAGTGACATGTCTCAGGAATTTCATAATCTTCCTATACATTTACAAATTTCTTTTCCTGATCTCAAAGACAACTTACTTGTCTATTTGCAGTATAATAGTCTATCCCTATTTCAAGAAGAAGAATAATTTCTTCCTGACAAACTTAATTCGTTAAATCTGCCTACAGTTAAACCTACATTATCTTGGCAATATGATCAGAGAGAGTCTATTCTAACTCCGCCAATGCCGGTCCCAAGCCCGGATGAAAAAGGAGGAGGGCGGCCTGCATGGAGGCCGTAAGGAGGCAGCCCCTCCACCATGCAAAGGCACAACAGGCCAATCACCTGTTTGTCTTAAACTATGATTACGAGAAATACAAGAGAGAAAACCGGACTGATTCTAAAGGCGACGAACTGGAACGGACTACGGACTACGACTTATGGAACTTGGAACACAAGAAGTATAAATGGGAAGGAAGAGGAGCTGGTGGAAGAGATGAGGAAAGCAAAACTAGAAATCCTGGCTATAACGGAAACGAAGAAAAAAGGACAAGGAGTCATGGATCTCGATGGCAACATGTTGCTCTACAGTGGTGTACCCATATCTGAAAGAGCTAAAGGGGGCGTGGGTTGCATTGTGGCCCAAAATCAAAAGATAGTATCAAGGGATGGAACTTTGTCTCGGAGCGCATTATGGTTGTAAAACTAAAAGAAGGAGAAACCATAGTCAACCTGGTCATAGTGTATGGGCCAAATGAGGATGAGAGAGCAGAGGTCAAGGAGGAATTCTTCGAGCTGCTTCAAAGGACAGTGGATGACTGCCTAGATGAAGTTATCATGCTCGGAGATTTTAATGCCAGAGTTGGGAATGACCATGCTAGATGGGGTGGCGTTATCGGAAGATATGGAGAAGATACTCTCAATGACAATGGAAAGCGACTCCTTAGATTCTGCAGTGAGCAGAATCTGATCATTACAAACACAAAGTTCCCCCATAAGTGCATACATGCATACACTAGATGTGAACCAACCAAGAATGAGAAGTCAGTGATCGACTATGCCATTGTTCGGAGAAGCTCATTCAGATATGTCCGAGATGCAAGAGTCTGGAGGGGGCCAGAGATTGGAAGTGATCACTACCTGCTAACAATCAAACGAACAACTGAAAGAGTTGCTCAGCCTAGGAACTGCCCAACATCACGCAAGAAACCAAGTAAACGAGCAGGAGAAATGAACATTAGGACCTACAAGCTGAGAGAGCCAGAAATTAAGACCAGATATCAGGGGCTTATTGCTACAGCAGTGAGCAACACAGAAGAACGACCTGATGACTTGGAAACCCTCTGGAATAAATTCAAGGATATCATAAAGACAGCTGCTGCAGAAGCATGCGGTGAAGTCCGACTTGGGAACCAGAGAAAGAGGACACCTTGGTGGACAGAGGAAGTCAAAGAGAAAATAAGAGAGAAGAAAATGGCATGGAAACAATACTTAGGAGCTAAAAACACAACAGGACAAATGGAAAAATATAGAGAATATGTGATACTCAGAACAGAAGCAAAGAACAAAGTGCTAGCAGCAAAACAGAAGTCCTGGGAAGAATTTGGAGAAAAGCTAGAAAAAGATGCACAAGAAAACCAGAAATTGTTCTATAAGACCCTAAAGAACATGAGGAAGGAAAAACAATGCCCTCTCAAATTTATAAAGGACAAGCAAGGCAAATTGCTTACTGCCCCGAAGGAAGTAATGGAAAGATGGAAAGAATATTTCTCAGAACTCCTGGATGGTGAGCATGGTGAAGCAACAGAAATGATAACCACTAGCACAGAAGAGAAAACCAATGATGGTGAAGATGACATAAAGATGGAAGAACTGAGGGCAGCACTAGAGAAAAATCAAGATGGGCAAAGCAGCAGGGCATGATGGTATAACACCAGAAATGGTTAAGTACATGGGAGCATCAGGCGACCTATTACTCTTAAAGGTCCTACAGGCAGCATGGTGCAACAAGACCATACCAAAGGATTGGGAGATTGCCATCATAACACCAATTTTCAAAAAGGGTGACAATCGACAATGTGGAAACCATAGAGGCATATCCCTTCTCAGTGTCCCTGGTAAAATCTACTCTAGAATCCTAGAGCAGAGACTCCGACGCCTAGCTGAGCCACAATTGGATGAGGTCCAGTGCGGATTCCGAGCAAACCGAAGTACTCAAGACCTAATCTTCACACTCAGACAGTTGAGTAAAAAGGCCCTTGAGTATAAGAGTGAGATCCATCTTTGTTTCATAGATCTGGAAAAGGCGTTTGACAGAGTCCCCTGGAGCAAACTTTGGGACTGTTTGGCAAGGAAGAATATTCCAGCACCTCTGATTCATTTTATACAGAGCTTCTACAAGTCTTGCAGAAATTATGTGAGGACAGCAAACCATAAGTCAGAAGAGTTCAGGACCACCACTGGTGTAAGACAAGGTGATATCCTGTCACCTTATCTTTTCATACTCCTCATGGACGATGTCATCAAGGCATGTAAGGAGAGAACAAGAAAGTATTCAGTGGGGTACTGGAAGATGAGACAGGTCTATATTTCGGAGCTGGCATTTGCTGATGATGTTGCCCTGATTGCTAAATCAGAGGCACATCTCCAATCCAACCTGCAAGTCTGGAAGGAAGAGCTGGAGAAGAGAGGGATGGTCATAAGCAGCTCTAAAACAAAATCCATGGTGATATCACGAGAAGAAAGAAAACATCAGATTAAGTTGGGAGAACAGGTCCTGGAGCAGGTCGACCACTTTAAATATCTCGGAGCTATTATAGACCGAAAGGGAGGCATCAAAGAAGAGTTGGCCACTCGAAAAGCAGCGGCTGGGAGACTTTTTCAGGCCATAAATCGTGGATTCCTCAGCAAGAAAGAGGTTGGTAAGAAAACGAAGATGGCTGTATACCGCTCCACCTATGTCCCAGTTTTGACATATGGATGTGAGTCGTGGGCAATGACTACAACCCACAAAAGCCAGATCCAAACCTCAGAAATGAGGTATCTGAGGAAAGTGGTTGAAGTAACAAGAAGAGACATGGTCCGCAACCAGACGATACGTCAAGGCCTGAAATCCCATCCGCTGCAGACCCAAATAGAACAGTCCCAACTAAGATGGTTTGGCCATGTCTGCAGAATGGGAGAAGATCGGCTACCACGACAAGCATGGGAAACAAAGAGCCAGGGATCCAGACCTCCAGGACGACCCAGAGTTCGCTGGGAGGACAACATTAGACAATCTTTGAAGGACCGAGGACTAGAATTGAACCAGGCCAGGAAGAAGACAGCTGATAGAATGGTCTGGCGCTCTCTCTTCCAAACCTCTACACCTCACGGTAGAAGGGGAACGACTAAGTAAGTAAGTAAGTAAGTAAGTAAGAGAGTCTATTCTTCATAGGAGTAAGAATATTAACATTATCAATATTGTTAAGGGTTTCATTCATACCATTAATAGCGTCAAGATTGGTTGTACCTATATTGGTAAACATAATACTGATCAGTCGGTCAACAAACCTTTCATTTGGTGTCATAGACTGTCGTATATGACATGTTTTGAACATACTACCTTACATATTGATACATATCACCTTGTCTACTATGATACTGTGTTTTTTTGTCTTAACGTTATTTTTACTATGCCTACTAGGGACAGTAACTTCATTATCTGTTCAACTATGCTCAACCAAGGCAGCATAAGTTCATATATCGTCTATTTGTCTTGAGAAAAAAACATGCCTATGAAAGTGACATGGACTACTACGTACCTACAACTGACAATTGAGATTGGAGTATACATACGTTTGAATATTTCTGAACTACTACTACGTGTTACATGACATATGTGATTATGAACCAGGCACATACAAATAACATTTTCGTAATACGTCCAATGAGAACTAACAATCCAATAAACGGGAAAAGACATATATGCTGAAAGTTATTCTTTCATATTCTAAATGAGACATACTTGCAACTCACTATGAGCTACGAAATGATATTCCTTACAAAAGTCTTCAAATTCCTTTACAACATTTGATAGTTGAAAGAACATACGTGATTGTTGACAATGTGCATGAAGACAGAACATTCGTAAAACGTTCTCAATTTCGATCAAGTTTCAATGGACTTTGGTTAGGGTCCATATGTGTCGGAATCAATTGGATACGATCTACAATCAAAAATCGATTACACCTAGGAAGTGAAATTACTTATACCTACTTCCAAGTACGAGCGGTCTAACTCAAGATCATTGCTGATGGAATGAATTTTTTATTCGTATGGAACAAACCATATTTTACGCACATGATGAAACTAATCACAGATCGACCTTCATGATGAACAATATGAATTTCATTACTTTGGATTGAATAAAATAAAAAAACAGTGTGAAAAAAAAAAAAGAATAAAAAAAGAAGAGAGAACAAAAAAATTATCACACAATTAATTAATATAAGTACTACAGTGATATAATTAGTTACTATTAGTTAAGAACTTATGTTAACTTGATTATGATATAACATGATATATATATATATTTTTTCATTAGCTGATACATTAATTTAATTACATAGTTAATTCCGTACACATCTATTTTATTTTAATCTATTAATTTCTTACTACTTAACTCTCAGGTATTCTCCATGGTTCTTTTCTTTATTTTCTTTCACATTGATACAATACTTTAGTTTACTTCATTATAGTTTAATTATACAACATCTTACACATATTACATTGATTATTTAGTCAATATATTTAGTTAGTTATATCTTATGATGATGATTAATACAATACACATCCATTAGTTAAGACATAATTTTATTTAGAGGTATAATTAATTACTATCCTTTCTGACAGTTGACGTTTCTTTAGTTAACTTGATATAATTTTAAGGTATTATATGACATGTATTATATTGACTGCGACCAACGACAATGTTTTACTAAAAACATCGTAGGCCGTATGTCGGTTATCATTAATTTTTTAATATAATTAATCAAGCTATTTAAATAAAAATAAAAAAATCTATAGAATAGATTTTTTACCCCCATCAGTCAGGGGAATGTTACGATACGTTTTAACGATGTCGTCTGCTACAGTTGTGAGCACTTTAAAGTTTCGCATTAGATGCTTGAGATGTTATAAATAAAGAATGTTTTTCACGCTTCACAGTATTTTATTGAACGCGAAGTGTATAGTAACTTTATGATGTGTCAGGGTTGGTATGGTCCCGCTTGACTACGTTCTTCGTTTACCCTTTTGATTATAAGCTCAGAACGAGTCGGATGTATTCCGTTTACTCCCAGGATATCCTTATAGTGCAGAGTATTTCTTTGAGAATTTTGGCTAGAGGGTCAGCCTTTATTATGATTAAGTAAGAATGGTTATGGATAACCATTATTGTTGAAGTCCAGATTACGGGAGTAATTAGATCATGTTATGATCCAAGTTCGCAAGCTGGTAGGTCTCACTATTGACTGACTGTACCATGCCTTGCACACCCCGCATGAAAAAAAGAGGATTACCAGGATGAAAGAAAGTCATCACAACCCTCACTACTCATGATGCCATGATACTAATACAACCTAAGATATACGAGCTCGGACATCACCTCGCAAAAGGTCCGCGCCAAGCAAGTCGCTGCTCCTGGCGAAAAGTGTGCTACAGAGGAGTATATTAACATTCTAAGTTAATGTAGATGGAATAAGAACTAAATCGTTAGAATTAAAGAAACTACTGAAGGATCAAAAAGTTCACATTGCACTGATTCAAGAAACCATTCTTAAGGACAAATCCATCAATTTCCCAGGCTACACAATGTACAAATGTCATTGCTATAATAGTTGTCGAGGAATCCTAACCTTGGTAAGGAATGATGTACAGGCAGAGGTCGAAAGTCTTCGAACCGATGATGAAACTGACATACAATGAGTGACAGTCTGGGGAAGTGGCGGACATTTCCAAATCTTTAATGTCTATAGACCCCCCAAAGAAACTAATGGAATCTACTTTGATGATATCGAATACAAGAGAACAATCATAGCAGGGGATTTCAACGCCCACTCTCCACTCTGGGGATACCAAGACACCAACACCTCAGGCCAGGCAGTAGAACAGCTATGTAACACTTCCAACCTTATAGTCCTCCAAAACGAAAGATCCCCAACAACCCTCTACCATAAAGCTTGCGGAACCAATAGCCGACCAGACTTAACACTAGTGTCTGCAGACCTCACCAACCAGTATAAATAGAGGGTATTGGAGGACATAGGAAGCAACCACCTACCCATCCTCACCACCATCTCGCAGGGTAAAACAAAAACGGAAACCAAAAGACAGACGAAATGGAACTATGCCCGAGCAAACTGGGAACACTACAAACTCATATCAGACCAACTCCTCACTGAAATAGACATGAACCAAGACATTAATACCTTGAACGAACAGATCTCTACAGCCATACTGCAGGCAGCCAAACAGGCAATCCCCAAAGGCAGTCATATCAAATACAGCATCTTCTGGAATGAGGAATTAGAACACCTAGTATAACTAAGACGCAAGGCACGGAAAACCGCCCAGAAAAATCCTAGCCGTGAAAACAAAACCACATACAACAGACTCACTGCACAGGTTAAGCTAGCGAGCAGAAAAGCCAAAATGAAAACCTGGAAAGAAAAAATGTGAAAACCTAGACCTAAATAAAGAAGGAAAGAAAGCATGGAAACTCATTGACAACATGGCAGGGACATCCCAGAAGAGAAACCCAATCCCTATAAAACTGTGGCAATTCTAGAGCTTATACATGAGGGCAAGTTCCGTATCCTACTAGTGACAGGCGGTTGCTACTGGTGTCTGACTGTAGTGGCAAGACCGTTCCTCTGACATCCAGGCTCGATCTACAATTGCCCAACCTCGTGCCACCGAAAGTTATTTTGGGAGGTACGCTCCTATGGTCAGTAATGACTGGAAGGGAAGATAGATAGATAAAACTTCCAAACAATAACAGATAAAAAGCACGAGTCCTAAATCGATTCTTTGCTGAAGTCAATAAAACATATAAAAGAGCCAATCTAGATAAAGCCATCAAGACACTTACAAAACGCATGCTAAAAGCACACAAGGCTGTGGACAGTATCTTTGATCAGGAATTTACGCTAGCTGAACTGCAATCCAGTTTCCTAAAGACCAAACTCAAAAAAGCACTAGGGCCAGACCAGGTTAGCAACGACATGATAGTCAAACTTAGGGAAGAAAGCTTGCTGACGATCCTGGAATTCATAAACAAGACGTGGAGAAGCAGTACTGTACCTACAGGATGGAAAACGGTTAACATTATCCCAATTCTCAAAAAAGATAAACCACCAAGCAAAGTCAGTAGCTACCGGCCCATCTCCCTGACTTCGTGCGTTGGGAAAATGGCAGAATGTATGATAAATGCATGCCTCTACTGGTGGTTAGAGAAAGGGACAGCCCTCCATCCTAACCAAGCAGGATTTAGAAGAGGAAGACAGACTGTTGACCAGGTAATCCAACTGGTACAACAGATTCCTGATGCTTTCCAGGATAAAAATCATGTGGCCGCAGTTTTCGTAGACCTCAAGCAGGCATACGACAGAGTATGGAGAGACGGTCTATATTTCAAGATGCAGAAGATGGGCATAGAAGGAAGAATGTTTCGTTGGATAAAAGATTTCCTCACAAATAGAACCATCTTCACAACGTTCAACGGAGCAGCATCAGGGAAAAGAACCATCCAAGAAGGCCTCCCACAAGGCTCGGCCCTAAGCTGCACCCTCTTCCTCATATACATAAACGATCTGGAAGACTACCTTTGAATTACCCAGCGCCTTGTTTGCTGATGACCTGGTTTTTTGGGCAGAAGGGAAGTCCCATTTGCAACTGCAAAAGAAACTAAACCGTGCACTGGCTGCTCTAACAACCTACTGCAGCTTCTGGAAAATGGTGATCAACACGAGTAAGACAGTCTACACTATATTCACACTCAGCAACAAAACAGTAAAGAAAGAACTGGATTTAAAACTTGATGATACAAAGCTAGCTAAAGTGAACAATCTGACTTATCTAGGGATACAGCTAGATACCAGACTCACATACAAAACACATGTTGAGTCCCTAACTGCAAAGGCCTCTAGAAGGCTAAACCTCATAAAGCGTTTAGCAAGCACTGATTGGGGAGCCAATCAGAGCACCCTACGACAACTGTACTTGGGATACGTGCGCTCAGTTATGGATTACTCTCTACCCCTGCAAGCCACTGCTAGCCCAACACTTAGACTGAAACTAGATCGCATACAAAACCAGGCACTCAGATTCATCTGTGGAGGCTTGCAAACTACTCCGACCAGCGCATGCGAGATTTCCGCCAATGTGGAACCCCTAGAACTAAGGAGAGAGAAATCAGTTATCATCACAGCAGAAAGATTCTTGCGAGCTGACAAGGATGACCCCTGCAAAAATGTTATCAGTGACCACAACTCCAAGTACCGAATTAAAAAGACATCTTTCACTAGAAGGTACCAAGAGCTTTCAGGGAAGCACTACATACCAGAAACTAGACTGCCTACTCAAGCTGTACCTGACCTACCACCTCATGTAGAACTAAAAAGACCAATAATACGTACAAACCTTCTGCAACCCGCAAATAAAAGCCTCATACCTACACTGCTGAAAACACTTGCCATGGAAACCATCTGTCAGTATGATGAAGACATTATCCATGCCTACACAGACGGATCAGCTTTCAAAACAGTCATAAATGCTGGATATGGGGCCATAATCATCCCACCCAGTACAGAAGAACCCATCAAAATTGCAGGTCCCTGTGGTACCTGGTGCACAAACTACGAAGCCGAAGTAGTCGTCATCTAGAAAACCCTAACTAGAATTTTTGAACTCTTTGAATCAGATGAAATGGAACCAAATGATGTTGTAGTGTTCTCGGACTCGCAGGCTGCCCTCTTGGCAATAGGAAACTGGAAAACCAACTCAATCAGTACTATCCAGAAGGTTCAAGAAACATGTCACAAAATTATGAACTTGTACGGAACAGAAATATACATGCAATGGATACGTGGCCACATAAACATCACATTGAATGAAGTTGCTGATAGACTGGCAAAGAAGGGAGAAAAAATGCCACAGATTGATCAACCATTGAATATGTTAACAGTTAAACAAATATTCAAAAGCAACTGTAAAGAAGTTTGGCTGAACACGTGGGCACAAGCTAAAACAGGAAGAAGACTCTTCATTCACCGCCAAACAGCCCCAAATAAGAAAGATGCTATGAACGATATTGAACGACGATACCAAACCAAAATCTTCAGATTGAGAACAGATCACTCTACACTAAATAGCCACAGAAACAGACTATGTTCACAAAATATAGCAAAATGTAGACACTGCCCTAACCCGTTGGAGAAAGTAGAACACCACCTACTAAAGTGCCGTACACTTCAGGGACTGAGATAACAACTGCTACCACACAACCCATCCATAGACAATACACTGTATGGCAGCTCAGAACAGCTTATACGAACTGCGCAGTACCATATAATGGCATCAAGGTCACCAAGAGCTGACGCTCAGTGACAGTGGATCAAAGAAGAAGAAGAAGTATGATCTTCAGGGGAACTCCATAATGCCTCATCAATTTCCAAAGTGATTCTCTGTCTACACTGTCAAATGCCTTTTCGTAGTCCACAAATCCGATGTATAGTGGTGAATTCCATTCCAGACTTTGTTCAAATATTATTCTCAAAGTGGCTATCTAGTCTGTATATGATCTGTTTTGTCAAAAACCTGCTTGTTCATCTCTCAGTTTCTTGTCTATGGACTCTTTTAATCTCTCAAGGATAATCCTGTTTAATACTTTTCCTGGCACTGATAGTAGCATTATTCCTCTATAATTTGTGCACTCTTGTAAATTTCCCTTCCTAGGCAACTTAACCAGATATCCTTCCTTCCATTCTGCTGGTATCTCTTCCCTTTCCCAGACTTTACCAAGCAATTTATATAACATCTCTGTAGCAGTGTCGATATCTGCTTTGATGGCCTCTGCTGGAATGCCATCAGGTCCAGACGCTTTTCCATCTCTTAGAAGCTTTATGGCTTTCTTTATTTCTTCCTTCGTTGGTCTTTCACAGTTAATTTGTAGCTCTTCTTCTGCTGGCTGCATGTCCGGGGGGTTTTGTGGAGCTGGTCTATTGAGAAGGTCCTCAAAATATTCTGTCCACCTCTTCATTTGCTCTTGTATATTGCTGAGCAGTTTTCCATTCTTGTCTTTTATGAGGCAACTTGTTTGCTTGTATTTCCCTGTCAGCTTCTTTGTGCTGCTATACAGTTCTCTCATATTTCCTTTGGTTGCAGCATCTTCTGCCTCTCTTGCCAACTCCTCAATATACTTAATCTCGTCTCTTTTGATACTTCTTTGTTTGCTTCTGTGTACACTTCTTGAGCCTTGGCTTTGGAACTTCTGGTTTTATAATAATAATAATAAATTCTGTTAAATTTACTCCGATTACATGTCCCACCCATGGGCCTTGTGCACTTGGGTCCCCTCTACACCTCGTTTCACGGGGTAGAAGAGGTTTCGATTATGAGATGAGATGAGATAATAAATTCTTTAAGCACCAAACACGGCGCAAAAGGCAGAAACCAGTGCTCTCCAGGTTGTTTTTGGTTTTGCTTGTGTTTAAATCTGCTTTCTTGTTTTTTCTGTCTTTTATCTTATTGATGGTTTCTGTTGTTATCCATGCTTTTTGTTGTCTTTCCCTTTTCCCCAGTATTTCTTCACATGTCTCATTCCATACAGTTTTGACCTGCTGCCAATAGTCTTCTGTATTCTCTACATCTTCCAGCTGTTGGAGCACTCGGAATTTGTTGGATATTGTGACCGCAAATTTGTCTCTTGTTTCTTAGATGTCCTACATTAAATTGTTGCATATCTCTTGAGTTTCATTTTTACTTTGGCTATTAGAAGGTGGTGATCTGATGCCACATCTGCTCCTCTATATACCTTTACATCCTGCAATGATGATTTAAACTTTTTGTTTATGCATATATGATCAATCTGATTTTCTGTTCTATGGTCTGGTGATATCCATGTTGCCTTGTGTATTCTCTTATGTGGAAACATGCTTCCTCCTATAGCCAGTTGATTTGAAGCATTCCCCATTTTCATTCATTATTCCTAGCCTATGTTTTCCCATGACTTCTTCAAAGCTGGTGTTGACTGTACCTATCTTTGCATTCATGTCACCCATCAACATTGTGATGTCTCTTCGTTTTACTTTATTCATAATTTCCTGTAGTCTAGTATAAAATGCTTCTTTCACAGACTCTTCTTTGTCATTAGTTGGTGCATAACATTAGATGACATTTACATTTATTTTCTTTTTTGCTGTTTTAAAAGTAGCTGTTATTATTCTGGGTCCAACAGCTTCCCATTCAATGAGTGCTTTCTGTGCTTCTTTAGATTACATAAGAGCTACCCCTTCACTGTGGTGTGAACTTTCGTCTTATTCATCTGTGATGAGTTTCTTCCTGTCTACCCCCTTCCACTTTGTTTAACACATACCCAGAACCACGATTTTATATTCCCTTATTTCTGCTGCTACTTGTGCCACTTTCCCTTGTTTGTTTAATGTCCGAACATTCCAGGTGCCAAATCTGGAAGTTCTCCTAGAAAAAAAGAAGGTTAGTTACTAACACAGACTCCTTTTGGCTTTCTCTGTGTTGCATCATACGCCTCCCTACGAGAGGACCTTCCTCTGTCTTGGATGGCTGTGTTTTATTTTCTTTAATTGACTTGTCCATGTTTGTTGCAGTTTTTTGTGGTTTAAATATTTTACAGGATGGGGTAACCAGCCCCATGCCCAACCCTCCTTAGTCGCTTTCTACGACATGCATGGAAGGGAACAGTATTACTATTCTTTGCTCCCCTTTCGGGCCCCGGTAACACACGGGTGACTTATGATTGTTGGAGTCTCAAAAATAAATTATTGTAAATTTCATAAATATATTTTAAAGACCAATTGTGACTTTGTAGAAATAAGTTCTGTGTTACAAAGTATGAAACCTTACTTTCTCTGACCTCTACACCTCACGGTAGAAGGGGAACGACTAAGTAAGTACTTTCTTAGTCATTCCCCTTCTACCATGAGGTGTAGAGGTTTGCCAGAGAGAACACTGTACTGTCCTATCGACTGTCTTCCTCTTGGCCTGGTTCCAATCTAGTCCTCGGTCTTTCAGAGATTGTCTAATGTTGTCCTCCCAGTTAAATCTGGGTCATCCTGGAGGTCTGGATCCCCGGCTCTGGGTTTCCCACATTTGTCACGGTAGCCCATCTTCTTCCATTCTGCATACATGGCCAAACTTTCATAGTTAGGACTGTTCTACATGGGTCTGAGGTGGCTGGGTTTTGAGGTCTTGCCGTATTGACTGGTTAAGGACCATGTCTCTTCTTGTTATTTTAACCACCTTCCTGAGATACCTCATTTCTGAGATTTTGAGCTGGTTTTTGTGGGCCTGCATCCATAAGACTGGGACATAAGTGGAGCTGTATACAGACATCTTCATCCTCTTGCCAATCTCTCTTTTGCTGAGGAATCCTCAATTTATAGCTCGAAAAAGTCTCCTAGCTGCTGCTCTTCCTGAGCCACTCGTCTCTGATGCCTCCCCTTCAGTCTATGACAGCTCCAAGGTATTTAAAGTGGTTGACATGCTCTAGGATCTGTTCTCCCAGCATAATGTGGTGCCTTTTTAACTTCTCTTGAGATCACCATGCTTTTTGTTTTGGAGCTGCTGATAACCATCCCGCTTTTCTCCAGTTCTTCCTTCCAGACTTGCAGGTTCAATTTAGCAATCAGGGCAACAAAGTTGGCTAATGCCAGCTCTGAAATACACACCTGTCTCATCTTCCAGTACTCCACTGAATAATTTTTGGCCCTGTCCTTGCATGCTTTAATGACATCATCCATGAGGAGTATAAAAAGATAAGGTGACAGGATATAACCTTGTCTTATACCAGTGGTGGTCCTGAACTTATGGTTTGCCATCCTCACATAATGTCTGCAAGTCTTGTAGAAGCTCTGTATGGCATGGATCAGAGGTGCTGAATGTTCTCTCATGCCAAGCAGTTCCAAAGTTTGTGCCAGGGAACCTTGTCAAATGCTTTCTCCAGATTCAAGAAACAAAGAGGCATCTCCCCTTCCTTATACTCAAGGGCCTTTTCACTCAGATGCCAGAGCGTGTAGATAAGGTCCCAAAAATTTCAGTTTGCTCAGAAGCCACACTGGACCTCACCTTTTTGTGGCTCAGCTCTCTGCTCCAGAATTCTAGAGTAAAATTTTTCAGGAATGATTTCCGCGTTGTCACCCTTTTTGAACATGGATGTTATCATGACTGAATTCTTTAGTATGGCCTTGTGGTGCATTGCTGCCTGTACTTAACCATTTCTCGTGTTATACCTTCATGTCCTGCTGCTTTGTCCACCTTTATTTTCTATATTGCTGCCTTCAGTTCTTCCATTGTGATGCCATCTTCATCACCATTGGTTTCCTCTTCTGTGATAGTGGTTATCATTTCTGAGGCATGACTTTGCTAACAGTCAAACAGCTCTGAGAAATATTCTTTCCATCATACTTCCTTGGAGCAGTAACCAATGTGCCTTGCTTGTCCTTTATAAATTTAAGAGGGCACTGTTTTTCCTTTTTCATGTTCTTTAGGGTCTTGTGGAACAATTTCTGGCTTTCTTGAGCATCTTTTTCTAGCTTTTCTCCAAATTCTTCCCAGGATTTCTATTTTACTGTTAGCACCTTGTTCTTTGCTTCTGTTCTGAGTATCACATATTCTCTATATTTTACTGTTTTTCCTGCTTTATTTTTAGCTCCTAAGTATTGTTTCCATGCCTCTTTCTTTTCTCTTATTTTCTCTGTAACTTCCTCTGTCCACCAAGGTGTCCTCTTTCCCTTCCTCCCAAGTCAAACTTCACCACATGCTTCTACTGCAGCTGTTTTTATGATGTCCTTAAATTTAAGCCAGAGAGCTTCTAGGTTATTGGATTATTCTTATAGGTTTCTCGCTGCTGTCACAATAAGGCTCTGGTACCGGGTATTAGCTTCTGGCTCTCTCAGCTTGTAGGTCTTAATCCTCATCTTCCCTGTTTGATTATTATTTTTCTTGCACGATGAAGGGCAATGCCTAGGGCGAGAAACTCTTTTAGGTGTTCTTTTAATTGTCAGCCTCTCTAGGCTCTAGCATCCTGCACATTCTTGAATGAGCTCTTCCTAACAATGGCATAGTCAATGACTGATTTCTCATTCTTGGTTCATATCTGGTGTATGTATGTATGTGCTTATGGGGGACATTTGTGTTCGTAATGATATGGTTCTGCTCAGTGCAGAATCTAAGGACTTGCTTTCCATTGTCATTTAGTGTATTTTTCTCCATATCTTCCAATAACTCCACCCCATCTAGTATAGTCATTTCCAACTCTGGCACTGAAATCTCTAATGAGGATCATTTCATCCAGGCACTCATCCAATGTCTTTTGAAGCAGCTCAAAGAATTCTTCTTTGACATCAGCTCGCTCATCTTCATTTGGCCCATACACAATGACAAGGTTGACTATAGTTTCTCCTTTTAGATATAGCCCTGTAATGCACTCCGAGACATAGTTCCATCCTTTGATGTTATTTGTTTGGCTTTTAGCCACAATACAACCCACAACTCCTTTAACTCTTTTGCTTGTGGGGACCCCACTGTTCAGCAGCATGTTGCAATTGAGGTCCACAACTGCTTGCCCTTTTTTTCTTACTTTCCGTCACAGCCAGGATTTTTAATTCTGTTTTCCTCATCTCCACCACTAGCTCCCCCTCTTTCTTATGAATACTTCTACAATTCCATGTTCCATAAATTATCATCCGTAATTCGTGCCAGTTCATCGCCTTTAAGGCCAGTCTGTTTTTCTCTCAGTTGGTTCTTGTAATCATATTTTAAGGTAAACAGGTGATTGGCCGGTTGTGCTTTGCAAAGTGGACAGGCTGCTTATGGAAATCTATGATCTTAAAATCTTTATTTTCTTGGATCTCCAATTCTAAAATTGAACACTAATTCATGATGTTTCATTGGTAGGTTTGATGTGTGAGTCTTGTAAAGGAGCCAAAGTTTCTATATATTTTTTATTTTGAATAAGCTGCCGTGACATATAGTGATAGGCCTAGTTGTTTAATTCCTGTCCTGTTATTTTCTTTTACATGCTGTCAAGATAATGAATTCCTTATATCCCAGGTGGGTACAATGTTGTTGTTGTTGTTGTTTAACTAGAGCTGCTGAGCTTCTCGCTCTTTAGCAGCCAATACCAAGTTAAACTCCTTGGTACTATCTACACTGTACATCTAGGCTTTTCTGCCATTAAAAAACTTGAGTTGAAGTCATGAGCTCCAGTTTCTCTAGCTTAGCTTGCATTTAAAAGAATGATCACATCTATTCCCAAGCTAGGAGTAAGAAGTGTGTGGCATACAGTCCATTCCCAGCCATCCAAGGGGGCTTTCCAACTATGCAGAGCTAAAATACTCTACTCTGGTTCTGGGCTCTCCCAAAGAATTGTCATGTCCTCCACAGAGCCACCTCTCAACTTCCCCTGCCTATCACTGGGTCCATAGTGAGATCCTTCTGCATGCAGTCAACCAAGTGAAAGCCAAAGAATTATGCCTAGGGCTCAAGTGACTTCTCCAAGCTTAGTGTGCAATGCTGGGTTCTCAACAAGTTTCACCACAGGGGAAATCCCTAGAAGTGTGTGAATGATTTTAAGAGTCAATGAGGACGTAATTAGCCTAACAGACATAGGTTCACTTCCACGTACATATATTGTAGCATTGTGCATAGCTGGTGGTCATATAAGGATGACTCCAGATATGCCTCCATGCATGTGGGTAGAATGTAAAACATGCAGCAAAAATTATCAGTATTGCTGTTATAGCAGGTGCTTCTCATGGAAATTTGTTTTGTTAAGTCTGTAGGAAACCTGATGTAAAGATCTGATTAATGACCAAATGTGTTTTGGGTACAGTATATGGAAACCTTCTCTGCCATTTTCCACAAATATTGCTTCTATTCAATGTATCCAGAATATTACAATCTCACCTGTGCATATTCATGGTTCACTTGTATGTTACCTTCACTTCCCATTTTAATTCTGCCAAAAAGTCATTTCTAGACTTAGAAAAATATTTCTACTGGAAACTGTAAGGCTAAGGGGGTCAATGCAAAACCTTCAAGACTTAGAAACTGATGACACCCAGAATTATTACAGACAGCTATTAACTCTTTGAACCCGAGGTCCCGAAATTTCGGTCCGTGTGTAAATAATCCGTACCCCGAGCGACCGCTTTTTCGGCCTGACACACCTTGCTTAGCAGTACGGGGCCGGAATGGAAATGTGTCAAAAATCAAGAGGTCAGGAAGTACACATGTCTTCAGGAATGTTGAACCAAAATGGCGGAGCCCACAACGTGATAATATTTTGCAATTTTTTAGCTGTTTTCATAATGAAAAGGCGTGTTGAAAACCCAGGAAATAGCCGTTCTAAAAGGCTAACAACGGAACAAGCTGTTGAACTTGTGCTCAATGATTCGGAGGATGATGAATTAGATTTAGATGGTGATTATTGTGAAAGTGACATCGAAAATCAATCCAGTGACGAAACTTGTGAATCAGATTATGATCAATCTAGTTCTAACCCTGTTCCTGGCCCCTCAGGGGATCGGGCTATTGTGCAGGGGCGTGGAAAGGGGCGTATCCCACACAATGTATCAAGTAAATTTGATACAGGTTGGTCTACCGCAAATATATTTAGACCTATGTTTACCGTAGACACAACATTTGTGGAACAGATAGGCCCTAAGAATATTCCAGATTCCATTTCTCCTGAGAGTAAAGCCATTGAATTTTTGGAACTTTTCCTCGACAGTAATTTCTGGCACAATTTGTGTGAGCAGACAAACAGACATGCTGAGCAAGTAAAAAGCAAAAAGCCAACCAGCGACTATGCTAAAAATTATAAAGATGTAACAGTGCCAGAGGTAAAAGCATTCTTTGGACTGCGTCTTCAAATGGAGCACGGTGTGAATAAACCACGTTACGAAGATTACTGGTCCAGCTCATCTTCGAACTTCATTTCGCAAACTCCTGGATTTCGCACTGTAATGGAACGCGATCGCTTTCTTGCTATATGGACATTTCTTCATCTTGTAGATGAAGAGGACCCTGCTCTGGATAAAGCAGATAAACTGTACAAAGTAAGGCCCATGCTGAATTTGTTGCTTCCAAGATTTCTATATTATTATTCACCCTCACAACACTTGAGTTTAGACGAGGGCATGATCCCCACTAAAAGCAGACTTGCCTTCAAACAATACATAAAATCAAAGCCCATAAAGTGGGGAATAAAGGCTTACATGGCATGTGAAGCGAGCTCGGGCTATATTCTAAATTTGGAAATTTACACTGGAAAAACAGAGGATGTTACTCCAGAACTCGGTGTTGTTGGTAGTGTTGTCATCAGGATTTTGACTTCAGGTGATTTGGCAAACAAAAACCATATTCTTGTCATGGACAGATTTTATAACAGTGTAACTCTCTTTGACAAGTTATACAGTGATTATGGAACACTTGCAGTAGGGATAGCAATGACAAATAGGAAATATTATCCAAAAGAACTGTCAGGAAAGAAGAAAATGTGCAGGGGACAATCAGAATTTGTCTGTTTCAATAACATTGTTTGCCTTGTATGGATGGACCAAAGACCCATCAATTTTATATCTAATTATCATAACCCAACAGAAATGGGAACTGTTAGAAGGAGAAACAAGGATGGAACAACTGTGGATGTTCAAACTCCACAACTTTGTATTGACTACAATACTTTCATGGGTGGCTGCGATGTCAACGACCAAGTTTGTCGTCTCAATAAAACGCGCCGGCATTATCGCTGGCCTCGAAGGCTCATAGTGAAATTTTTCATGTGGGCATGCAATAATGCCTATATACTAATGAATAAATTCAATCCCCACAATGTAACTGGAAGACGCTACAGAACATTTGGTATGTTCATGAATGAAATCTGTTTATCACTCATTGGCGATTACAGAACAGCGGCAATGAAGCTTCACAACCGTGTTGATGCACATCAGAGGCTGCAAAATGTGGGCTTGCATCATCCTCAAGTGTCTCCACAAGCTACTGGCAATAACATTTGTGTTGTGTGTGCATACAAATTCAACAAACATGTTAGTGACTTCCCAGACATGGCCTACAAAGACAGACCATTCAAAAAAGTGAAGACTAAATTCTGGTGTAAATATTGTGAAAGCTATCTGTGCCTAAAGGAAGGGTCTACATGCTGGGAGGACTGGCACACTAAGCAGGAATATTGGAGATGATCAGGTAAGTCAATTTAAGATAGAATAGTTAACATTGACTATATTGTTGTGTCACAGTAACTACTTTTGCTTATGTGTCTGTTTTGTGCATTTTTTTGCTCAGGAGCCCAGGGGAATGGGATTTTACAGGCTGGGTGGCCAGGGTTCAAAGGGTTAAAACAGTTATAGAGTTTCTTTCATTTTGAAAATGGCTAACATAGTTAATGATCAGAAATATATGAGACAACAAAAAGAAAGTGAGTGAAAATGTAACATATCAAATGTTCTCACTCACTTTCTGAACTTTTCACCACGGTGTTGTGGAATATTCTAATCCACATATATAAATTATTAGGTAAATATGAAGCCTAACAAATAAAATTAATAAAGAAAAGAGCAATGGTAAAATAACAGTGCTGTCACAAAGAAGGTACTCGAAATCCCCCTTGTTTTCTGCTTCGTCTGCAAATTGTAACGCTTTCACGTTGATATTAAAGGCCTTATGCAACATACACGCGTTTCCCAAACACACAATAAAATGTGCTGCCTTTCTAAGAAAAACCTTGAAATATGCAAGTTGACCTAAATTTTAAATTCCATTCATGTCTTTTTCTACACTATGTTACCAAAAAACAAAAGACAGATGGACTAAAGGATAGCGAGAAGGGAGAGGCAGAAAGCCGAACACTAAACACGCGTCGCGCGATACACAAATGCTGCCATCACGCGTGTAAGACTACATGCACTAACTTTTTCGGACGGACAGTGATAAATTCACTACCCTTCCCAGAGTTAGGTTTTAAAATCACAAAAAACGCTTATTAGGAAAGATAACAATAGATGGGTTTACGTTTGAAAACATTACAGTACCCAGACAGCACATCTTCGAAACAGGAGGTAGAAGTAATTGCATATTTTGAACGCAGCCACGTAGCTCCTTTAAATTTGGATATTTGGGTTCCTTAGGGCTTGCTGACAAAGAATATGTAAAACGTTACGCAAATAGTCCAGGAATTAATAAATTATAACCAAAATAAAATAGTAGGGATGCCTGACAACATGGAATCATTTCTGCTCATAAAATTTTTTTATAACGTGTTTGAAAAAACCTTACGTTACAGAAATAGCCTACCATGTAAACTCCAAATTGATTGGAGCGCAACAAATGAAAGACTAACCACGATTGGTCGGGCTATAAATACTATCTTGGTTGTTAGGGAGACGTAGGAAGGTAACATTTTTTTCAAACACTTGTCGAAACGTGGCTCGATTGGCCAGACTCGCTGATATAATCACTTAGGAGCGTTAGTTCGAAACCACTTGTTTAAATAAGCTTGATAAAGCAACAGTGCGTTGAAGCCAGCTCATATTTTGCTAAATAAAAGCCTGGAACATAAGCAGATGGGAATTTGTGCCAGTAAATGTGCCAGAATTCATTGCTAATCAACGTATCTGTGTTTATTCTATGAATTGTGGTAAGCTTGAACCATTCAGTATCTTTTAATGAAAATTGAATGTGAATTGTTAATTTATGCCTGTATATATATGTGTAGTTCAGTGGCAAACAGGAGATAAAGCCTATAATGCTCCAGCCTGAACAGAGGGTGTCGGAGGAAAGTAAAACGGCATGGAATGGCAAAATAGTACACTGACACCTGGATGATTGACTAGAAAGAAATAATGCTGGAAGTGCAGAGGCGTGGTAACCATTAAGGAGGTAAATACTGGTATAAAGTATTTCAGATGAAGCTGACAGTTGGCCTAACGCTCTGAACTCAATGTTTGTGATGTGTTGTGATCAGTGTAAAAAGAGAGTATAAGTTAGTTATGAAGTAGAAGGTACATCCTTCTTGATTTCAGGGACCGTGGTCTTGATGGTATTGAGCAGCACCTGGTCAGAGCTTTGCTGAATCCAGAGTCGGACAGCATACTCCTTGGTCTTTTTAGCTATCAGTGAGGTGTCTCCAGAGCCCAGGGGAGAATTCGTGCAGAGGAGTCCTTTCCTGCCGCCATCACGCAAGATAAGCTGATTTGGCCAGCTGAGCTCAACATTATGTCCCCTCATCTTGAAATGACTTTGTAAAAATAACATTCAGAGGGGAATTTAATTGTCTTAATATCAGGAACTGAGAACATCTCCAATACTAGTCCCAAAAGACAAACTATTGAAGTCATGATGACAAATACCTACAGAGCTTGAACAAAACAAAACCAGTATTACCTCATATTACTACTACACAACTGACACACATAGGATATTTTAATAATATATGTCACTACAATATTCATATTGATAAAGTCTGTACATATACTTGTAATTAAAATTGATTGTGATCCCTGGTTCCTTTGTATTTGAATCAGGACACATATACCTTTATAACAACAATGAATACATATTGTTATTTGAAAAGTTATCAGTGACTCCTTAAGATATTCTCATAGAGTGTTATATGTATGTGAGTGTCACAGTGTTGTCAAGAGTAGTGGATTAAATTAAATTGTTTATCTGTCTGTTGTTGTGACTTACACTTCATCATACACATACCCTAGACACATAACGTAGTCATCACACTATTCCAGAATAATTCTGACTGAGATATATAGATATGTGGTAGCAAGTAAGGTTATCTATAATACACTACTCTTAATAGATATAGATACCTTCACAGCTGATCTCAGTCAGTACACTAAGTCCCCTATAAATATTTATAACATCCCACTTCACCACATATATTGGGGTCTCGCTCTTGGGATTTTGAATCTTTCCCTATTAAAAATATTGGGGGTAATTCACTTCAGGGAATATAAGAATTAAAAGGTATCCTTGGGTGGAATTAAATAAGGTTGAGCTCACGGTGCCTGTGTTGTCCATTAGATATATTTAGAGATTAAATTGTTGGTTAGACATTGTAGAAATTTACCTGATAGACAATGGCGGACCTGGCCAAGTTTCGATCTGCTGCTGTACAGACTGCAAAAGAGTTAGGATTAGATGGGCAAGTTATGGTTGCCTATGTCACTACGGAATGTGACAAATTTATTGAACGCGAAGAAAGAAGATTAGAAAAAGAGGCCGAAAGAAAGTTAGAGGCTGAGACTAAGAGGTTGCAGATTGAGGCTGACAAAGAGGCTAAGAAATTGGAAGCAGAAAGAGAAGACAAAAGATTAGCTGCAGAAAGAGAAGCCGAGGAAAGAAGACAGGCTGCAGAAAGAGAAGAGAGGAAATTAGCTGCAGAAAGGGAAGCAGAAGATAAAAGATTACAAAGGGAACATGAATTACGACTAAGGGAGTTTGAGTTTCAGGGCCATGCTCCTGAAAATGGTGCCAGTCCCTTTGCCTCTGATGCCACTGCTAGTCAGGGAGCCTCAACCTCAGCTATGAATTTTCATTTAGATCATTTTGTTGAGAAAGACGATGATATAGAGAGCTACCTAAATAGGTATGAACTATTAGCTACCACGTATGGGTTAGAGAGAGAAAGGTGGAGCTTAAAGTTATCTCAGGGACTTCGTGGGGCAGCTTATGAAGTTTTTGCAAAAATGAGCAGAGGTGATCAGGAAAATTATGACATGCTAAAGCAGGCTCTTTTGTTAAGGTATGAAAAGAATGCAGAATTTTATAGAAAAAAATTTAGGAATGCTAAACTACTGTCAGGTGAAACCTATCACCAGTTCTCTGCACGAATAGAGACATACTTGGAGAAATGGACTTCTCTGGGGAAAACCCAAGATCTTAAGGAAATGGTCCTTATAGAGCAACTAAGAGAGTCCATGGCTCCAGACCTGAGAAAGTTTTCTCATGGAACAAGGTGCAGAGAGGCTGGGTGAGTTGCTAAATGTTGCTGAAAGGTATCAAGCAGCTCAAGCAGAGGTAACAGGTAATAAAAAGAAACAAGTGATAACTTTAGGGCACCACAGAACTTTAATAAATTTGATCCTAGGGATCAAAATAAAGGTAAGCACCAATTTGATAGGCCACGGTATGAACATAAAAATAAATTCCCACAATTCGATGAAAGGAAATATAATGAAAGAAAATCTTTCAACCAAGGAAAAAGGTGGTGTAAAAATTGTCAGATGGACAATCATGACACTGACCGTTGCAGAAGGAAACCTGTGTATATGGCAACCCTTCAGGTCAGGTCGACCTCAAGACAGGAGGAGGATATTATGTTAGATACCACTCCAGAAGAGATGAGGAAGGCAAAGGCTGGGGATAAAACACTCAAGCCTTGTTTCAGAAAATTGTCAACTTGTCATACAACTCCAGGCAAGGGAGATTTTTACATGAAAAACAAGTTGATGTATAGGAAGACTGGAGCTAGATCCAAAGGTCAGGGACAACTGGTACTTCCTAAAAGATATAGGGCAGACTTAATAAGGAGCCTACATGTGAAACCAGATGGGGACCATGAGAAGATAGGTACCATCATTCAAAAGGTGGCTCACAATTATTATTGGCCCAAAGCAAGATGGGACATTGAGAATTTTGTAGAAAGGTGTAGCATAGCACATGAGGGAACACCCACAAGTGGGAACATGGATCAGGACCTGGACACGCCACGGGGCAAAATTAGGCCTGATAATAAAAAGAAATATAAATTTGATAAAGTGGACCAAATGGAATGGGAAGCCCCTTTTCACGGACAAGCTTCACTTAACTGTTTTACAATGGCCACTATGCGGAGAGTGCAAAAGGATGTCTTACCCCAGGATAAGCCGACAATCCCTCAATCGGACTTAAACAAACTGGAGGAAGAGGATGTAGAGAGGAAATCTCTCATCAAGAATTTTAAGTGGGGAGAAAGCCCCAAAAGAAAAATTGGTAGCGGTCGTTTTTGTGAATGATAATTCTGGGAGGAAAAATCATCACTATAAAGCTTCGAGTGGAAGAGACCATACCGGTGCATGGACAAATAGGTCCACACAATTAAAGGTCCATATGTAGCTATGTTAAGAACGTGGACTGATGAAAAGGCAGAGGAAAACATTACATCTTCATACCAATATGTGAATGAGCTGACCACTCGGTTAAAAACTGGCTGGAAACTTGCCAATGAAAATTTGAAACAAGCCAGGAAGAAACATGCTGCCTATTATAACAGGAAGGCGAAGGACAGAAATTTGGCTGTGGGAGAGAAAGTACTGCTTCTTTTGCCCGGGAGTCAGAATAAGTTACAAATTGGATGGCAGGGTCCATATACAGTTTTAGAGAAGGTATCTAGAACAAATTATAAGATAGATAAGAAGGGGAAAGAAAAAATCTATCATGTGAATCTCCTGAAGAAATATTTGGAAAGAGAACATCAGGAAGAGACACACTTGTTGACCTTGTCCATCGCCATGGAGATGAAAAAGGAACCACTTGCATCATTTGAATATCCATTACACCCCTGTGAGACAGCAGCACAGGTGAAAATCAGTACACATTTAACGAAAACTCAGAAAGAGAGAGTGCAACAGGTTCTAAATAATCATGCAGAGGTGTTAACAGACCGACCAGGGCATACAAACCTATTGGAATATGATATGAAACTAATAGACTCCACACCTGTCTGTATGAAACCATATTCGATTCCGTTTGCTAAGGAGAAAGCTTTGAAGGAAGAGATAGACTATCTATTGAAGGAAGGAATTATTTCGCACAGTGAGTCTTCGTATAGTTCCGGTGTTGTACTCTTAAGGAAGCCCTCTGGAGAACATAGACTCTGTATAGATTACAGGAGACTGAATGCTATTACAGAAGGACAGGTGGATCCATTGCCGGATACAAATCAGCTGTTTGCCAGGCTAAATAAAGCTAAATATTTCTCAAAAGTGGATCTGAGTAAAGGATACTATCAGATTCCAGTAAAGCCTGAGGTTAGACCATACCTAGCTTTTAGTACCTCAGAAGGACACTATGAGTTTAATAGATTGCCATTTGGATTGAAAGAATGCGCCTAGTGTCTTCTCTAGAATGATGAGAAAATTATTGGATCCTCTGAATAATCCCTGTATAACAAATTTTATGGATGATATCCTTATAGCAACAGAAACATTTGAGGAACACATTGACTCTCTGAACATGCTGTTTGATCGACTTAGGGAGGCAATTTTAACAGCCCGACCAACCAAATGTTGCGTTGGATGTAAAGAATTGGAATTTTTGGGACACACAGTTTATCAGGGAAACATGACCCCTGACCCAAAGAATTTAGAGAAACTACAGAAAGCCCCGAGACCACAAACCAAGAAGGACGTGAGATCCTTTGTCTCATTATGTGGTTTCTACCAGAAGTATATCAAAAACTTTAATTCCATATGTGCACCGTTAACTGAATTGACACGTAAAGGACATCCAGATCGCATTACATGGACACCACAATGTGAAATGACTTACCAAGAATTGAAGGAAAAGCTCACAAGTAAACCCATTTTGAAATTACCTGACTTAAGTCAAGAATTCATTGTAAGGACGGATGCAAGTAATATTGGGTTAGGTGCAACTCTACTACAGAAATCAGATGCATTGGATGGGGAATTAAGCCCAGTGGCATATGCTAGCAGAAAGTTGAATAAAGCTGAAATCAACTACTCAACTAGCGAAAAAGAATGTCTTGCAGTAATATGGGCGATAAAGAAATTCAATATTTATCTATATGGGAAGGCATTAAAGTTGCAAACAGACCACAAACCTTTATCGTTTCTAGCACAGGCTAGGCATGAGAACTCCAGGTTACTCCGATGGTCTTTACTTTTGGCTCCATATAATTTTAGCATTGAGTATATATCTGGAAAAACCAATTTGGGAGCGGATTTTTTAAGCCGCCATCCGTGTGATGAGAATCACCGTAAACCCCAGAAATAATAATAAATTTCTCTATGTGTATATAGAATAAAGGACTGACATATAATGTCTGTTTTAAGAGGGGAGGTGTCGTGGAATATTCTAATCCACATATATAAATTATTAGGTAAATATGAAGCCTAACAAATAAAATTAATAAAGAAAAGAGCAATGGTAAAATAACAGTGCTGTCACAAAGAAGGTACTCGAAATCCCCCTTGTTTTCTGCTTCGTCTGCAAATTGTAACGCTTTCACGTTGATATTAAAGGCCTTCTGCAACATACACGCGTTTCCCAAACACACAATAAAATGTGCTGCCTTTCTAAGAAAAAACCTTGAAATATGCAAGTTGACCTAAATTTTAAATTCCATTCATGTCTTTTTCTACACTATGTTACCAAAAAACAAAAGACATGAATGGACTAAAGGATAGCGAGAAGGGAGAGGCAGAAAGCCGAACACTAAACACGCGTCGCGCGATACACAAATGCTGCCATCACGCGTGTAAGACTACATGCACTAACTTTTTTTCGGACGGACAGTGATAAATTCACTACCCTTCCCAGAGTTAGGTTTTAAAATCACAAAAAACGCTTATTAGGAAAGATAACAATAGATGGGTTTACGTTTGAAAACATTACAGTACCCAGACAGCACATCTTCGAAACAGGAGGTAGAAGTAATTGCATATTTTGAACGCAGCCACGTAGCTCCTTTAAATTTGGATATTTGGGTTCCTTAGGGCTTGCTGACAAAGAATATGTAAAACGTTACGCAAATAGTCCAGGAATTAATAAATTATAACCAAAATAAAATAGTAGGGATGCCTGACAACATGGAATCATTTCTGCTCATAAAATTTTTTTATAACGTGTTTGAAAAAACCTTACGTTACAGAAATAGCCTACCATGTAAACTCCAAATTGATTGGAGCGCAACAAATGAAAGACTAACCACGATTGGTCGGGCTATAAATACTATCTTGGTTGTTAGGGAGACGTAGGAAGGTAACATTTTTTCAAACACTTGTCGAAACGTGGCTCGATTGGCCAGACTCGCTGATATAATCACTTAGGAGCGTTAGTTCGAAACCACTTGTTTAAATAAGCTTGATAAAGCAACAGTGCGTTGAAGCCAGCTCATATTTTGCTAAATAAAAGCCTGGAACATAAGCAGATGGGAATTTGTGCCAGTAAATGTGCCAGAATTCATTGCTAATCAACGTATCTGTGTTTATTCTATGAATTGTGGTAAGCTTGAACCATTCAGTATCTTTTAATGAAAATTGAATGTGAATTGTTAATTTATGCCTGTATATATATGTGTAGTTCAGTGGCAAACAGGAGATAAAGCCTATAATGCTCCAGCCTGAACAGAGGGTGTCGGAGGAAAGTAAAACGGCATGGAATGGCCAAATAGTACACTGACACCTGGATGATTGACTAGAAAGAAATAATGCTGGAAGTGCAGAGGCGTGGTAACCATTAAGGAGGTAAATACTGGTATAAAGTATTTCAGATGAAGCTGACAGTTGGCCTAACGCTCTGAACTCAATGTTTGTGATGTGTTGTGATCAGTGTAAAAAGAGAGTATAAGTTAGTTATGAAGTAGAAGGTACATCCTTCTTGATTTCAGGGACCGTGGTCTTGATGGTATTGAGCAGCACCTGGTCAGAGCTTTGCTGAATCCAGAGTCGGACAGCATACTCCTTGGTCTTTTTAGCTATCAGTGAGGTGTCTCCAGAGCCCAGGGGAGAATTCGAGCAGAGGAGTCCTTTCCTGCCGCCATCACGCAAGATAAGCTGATTTGGCCAGCTGAGCTCAACATTATGTCCCCTCATCTTGAAATGACTTTGTAAAAATAACATTCAGAGGGGAATTTAATTGTCTTAATATCAGGAACTGAGAACATCTCCAATACTAGTCCCAAAAGACAAACTATTGAAGTCATGATGACAAATACCTACAGAGCTTGAACAAAACAAAACCAGTATTACCTCATATTACTACTACACAACTGACACACATAGGATATTTTTAATAATATATGTCACTACAATATTCATATTGATAAAGTCTGTACATATACTTGTAATTAAAATTGATTGTGATCCCTGGTTCCTTTGTATTTGAATCAGGACACATATACCTTTATAACAACAATGAATACATATTGTTATTTGAAAAGTTATCAGTGACTCCTTAAGATATTCTCATAGAGTGTTATATGTATGTGAGTGTCACAGTGTTGTCAAGAGTAGTGGATTAAATTAAATTGTTTATCTGTCTGTTGTTGTGACTTACACTTCATCATACACATACCCTAGACACATAACGTAGTCATCACACTATTCCAGAATAATTCTGACTGAGATATATAGATATGTGGTAGCAAGTAAGGTTATCTATAATACACTACTCTTAATAGATATAGATACCTTGACAGCTGATCTCAGTCAGTACACTAAGTCCCCTATAAATATTTATAACATCCCACTTCACCACACACGGCCCCTCCTGCTTGTGTCATGCTCTGTCTGCATGATAGACTACCAAAAAACTTAGAAATTACTTATTCATTTATTCACAAAACAACTGTTAGATAATGCGACAGCTTTGTGCCATACATACAAACGTGTACTAAGAAGAACTGTGGGACTCAAGAATGCATTCGATGTAACTACAGCAGTTTGACAAGGCTCTGTACTATCACCACAACTGTTCAACATTCACATGGACAAAAATAATGTCAGACACAAACCTAGATGCAAAACTAGAAGAGAAGTAAACCAAAACATACAGGATATGAACACACACACGCCCCCCCCCCCCATTCGAGATCCCCCCCCCCCCCCCCCCCCCCCCCCCCCCCCCCCCCCCCTCCCCCACTTCATGCAGATAACCAGAGTTTTATGTATGAAGATGAAATCAAATTGCAAAAACATACAGACACATTTAATTCAACCTGCATTAGATACAACATGAGGATCAGCACACTGAAGCCAGAGAATATGAAGATCAGCAGATCACCAGGCCACTTAACATACATGCTACCAAAATCAAGCTTAATTAGTTAAATGGAAAACATAGAAACCTTGAAAGAAGCCAGTGCAGAGACTTAACTGTCATCACTACTATTATTATTATTATTACTCTAACATGAGAATATCAGTCTAGAAACTAAATGACAGCTGATTAACAGTATATTCTAAATGACAGCTGATTAACAGTATATTCTTACCAACTCTGTGCTAACAGTGTCATGCATGGTTCCTAACTAAAGCACAAGGGATGTAAATCACAACGTGTAAGATGAAATGTTTAAGAAAAGCCATTAATGTTTTACCAGGAGAGACAGAATCAGAAATGATGATATCAGAAAAATGGTAGGTACTACATCCTGCATCAAGTATACAGAGAGTCAGAACAGTTAAGTTGTTTGGTCATCTCATGAGAATGGAGCCAACAAAGTTACCACTATGTACATACAACCATAGAAGATCTGGTTTCAGAGCACTGGGAAAAGCAAATGGCAGACGGACAGACAACATTACAAAAATTCTACAACAACATGTGCTGACTGGTGGCCAGTGTGACACACTTGGCTCAAGAATACAAACTTCAGTTTTCTGTGGCACAAGTGGAATGAAAAAGTAAAAAAAGTCAGGCTGTTGGTTTGTAGAGCTTTAAGAATTTCAGAAAAATGGTTGCTGACCTGTATTCACATCCATGGATTCACTGATATGATGGCTATTGCTACAAATAATATTTTATATACAACTTTTAACCTTAAATGCTTCTGATTTAATTGACTGTATTTTATTATAAATAAAAGGCAATCTATTCAAACTAAATATGACAAATCATGAAGCACAGATTACATTTTAACATAAAAGAAATACAACATTACCAAGTAAATTCTCCTCAACAACAGGACATGTACTGGATGTACAGCTTGACTCCATTTTATTTCTCACAGGATAAACATGAACTTTTTCCTCATCATCATTTGTTTCACTTTTCACTGTCAGTTCCTGGAAATAAAACATTGTACATATACAAGTCTGAGGTGAAGTGTTTCATTCTTTACAGTTACTATACCTGGGACATAAAACATTGTACATATACAAGTCTGAGTTGACATGTTTCATTCTTTAAGTTACTACACTTGGGACATAAAACATTGTACATATACAAGTCTGGGGTGAAGTGTTTCATTCTTTAAGTTACTACACTTGGGACATAAAACATTGTATATATACAAGTCTGGGGTGAAATGTTTCATTCTTTACAGTTACTACACTTGGGACATAAAACATTGTATATATACAAGTCTGGGGTGAAATGTTTCATTCTTTACAGTTACTACACCAGAAACACAATTAAAACAAAGACAAAACCACATGCATTAGATTTTTACACTTCCTAACTCTCCATGCCAACATTAACTCACAATGATTCCCACTTTCTCCACGCTTGCTAATTGTTATTTGTCAGTCCTACTATATTAAAGCTTATAAATAAACAAACAACACACAAAGGTATGTTATCAGGCACTCAGTGAGAAATAAAGAAGTAGAAGACCAGACAACAGAAAAACAACAGAAGTGATAGGCTTACCAGGAATCGAACCAGGACCTTCCGAACAGCACCCACCGCCTAGCCACGGGAGTGAATTGCCACTATCCACTCTGCCAGCTATGCACTAAACTACTTCTTTATTTCTCAATGAGTGCCTGATAACATACCTTGGTTGTTTGCTTATTTATTTACTGTTTACAGGACTCGGGTTTCCCCTCCTTAAATGTTTTTATTAAAGCTTGTATGTCATTAGGATGACCATCATAAAAAGCTTTGCAATACCACACTGCAGCACTTAAGGAGTTAAGAGACAGATATAACATTAGTTTAACATGTTTTATTGGTTCTATTAACTCTGATTATATTTTAAAAAGTGTGAGTATTTACTAATAATTTAAATTTTTTTTTTAAAAAGGAAAGAAAAGAAAAACACTTACTTTACAGTCTGATGTCACTTCCTGCTTTATTACTTCATACAGAAATGGGATCTTTGTTTCCATATTTCCTGTAGTCTGGAAAACAAACAAAAAAATAAAATGGTGACTAATGTCATTAAAATTATAATTTCCCTATTTTGTTGTTTATAGACCATGAGACCATAAATACAGCTGGTCACCTTGTAAGAGGCCTGCACCAAAATATATGGTCTTATAGTGGGAATCGAACCAGGACCTTCTGAATGGCACCCATCACGTAGCCACGGGAGCGAATCGCCACTACCCACTCTGCCAGCTACGCACTACACTACTTTATTTCTCACCGAGTGCCTGATAACATACCTTTGTTCATAACCCTCCACTCCCAAAGGAGCATTGGCCTTCAACAAACACATGCCAAGTCCTCCTGTCACGTGCCATCATCTCAAGTTCTTTCCACGTTTTCCTCATCATTTTCACCTCTGTTTCCAGCTCTCTTCTCCATGTGCTTCTTGGTCTACCTCTGTCTCTCTTGCCCTAGGGGTTCCAGAACAAGGACTGCCTTGTTATGCTATCAACAGGTCTCCTCAGTGTGTGTCCAATCCATCGCCATCGTCTTCTTCTCATCTCTTGTTCCACTGGCACTTGTCTAGTTCTTGTCATCAGTTCCACGTTGGTAACCTTGTCATACCATTTTAATCCCTCTATTCTACGCAAGCACCCATTTATGAAAGTCTATAGCTTTTTGGTTGTTGTCTTTGTTGTTCTCCATGTCTCAGAGCCATACAATAAGACTGACTTCACATTTGAGTTGAAGATTCTTATTTTCGTGTTGGATCTGATTTCTCTTGATCTCCATATATTTCCCAATGCAATGAAAGCTCCTCTTGCCTTTTGTATTCTTATTTTGATATCGCTGTCTGTCCCTCCAACTTTGTCTGTATTACTGCCAAGATATGTGTACAATTCTACATCTTGTATTGGCGTTTCTTCAAGTCTAACCCTGTTATCATTACCTGCATTTATTCTCATTATTTTTGTCTTTTTCCCCGTGTATTTTCAGACCCAATTGCCTTTGTTGCTTGCTTACTTATTTACTGTTTACAGGCCTCGGGTTTCCCCTCCTTAAATGTTTATATTAAAGCTGGTATGTCACTAGAATGACCATTACAAAAAGCTTTGCAATACCACACTGATGAAGACCTTTATCATGCAGAACTCAAGGAGTTAAGAGACAGATATAACATTAGTTTAACATACAAACTTACTTCACAATCTGATTTTACTTCCTGCTTTATTATTTCACACAGAAATGGGATCTTTGTTTCCATATTTCCTGTAGTCTGGAAGATGACAAAAAAAATGAAATGGTGACTAATGTCATTACAATTATTCTTGCCCAAGTGTTTTTGTTTATAGAGCATGAGGCCATAACTACAGCTGGTCATCTTGTAGGAAGTCTGTACCAAAACATGTGGTCTTGTAGTAGTGGTTTATGTAGTAAATGTTTGACATAATAAGCTTACCAACCTCATGTACAACTTTATATTAGTTACTTTTTATGACATGAAGGGACGGTAGTCCTATTTATACTGCCTCCATGGAGATCACTAGGAACTACACAGGATGGTAACAGAGTAATGGCCCTTACTTCTTCCAAAATTAAACACAGCTTCCACATCACAAGATGTTAACAGAGAAATATCCTTTGGTTCACACAAAATCAAACACAGCTTCCAAGTTAGAGAAGATCGTAACAATACGGAGAAGAGATTTTGCTCTGAGTCAGGTGAAGTAGGGTTTTTGTTTTTCATTATGCTGCTATGTACCCATAAAACACAACATAGACAAACTTGAGATAAGATATATCCATAGAACTGTTTTAACTGTAAAAAGTGGACGGAAGCTGTATGAAAATGGTTGATGCTACAGTGACAGGAAATAAAAGTAAAGGATTAGCATCAGTAGCAGTGCTAGGGTATTTGGCACCTTAGGCAAACAGTTCATTTGGCACCTTCAAGCTGTGTGTGTATGTTTTTATACAGGGTGTCCCAAAAGTCTTGGTGCAGTTGGAGGCTTTAATAACATCAGAAGTATGCATGCTAGAAATTTACAACAATCATCACTTGAAAGCTAAATTGTTTGAATTCATTTTACACTTACTTTGTTTTGTGAATTTTGAATATATAAATTTTTTATTTTCAGCATCAAGTCGTTCATGTGTTCTGGTAGTAATTCTATAACAATTAGTTTAACATGATGAGACTGTCAGTCCAGCATCAAGTCGTTCATGTGTTCTGGTAGTAATTCTATAACAATTAGTTTAACATGATGAGACTGTCAGTCCTACATCAAGTTGTTCATGTGTTCTGGTAGTAATTCTATAACAATTAGTTTAACATGATGAGACTGTCAGTCCTACATCAAGTCATTCATGTGTTCTGGTAGTAATTCTATAACAATTAGTTTAACATGATGAAACTGTCAGTCCAGCATCAAGTCGTTCATGTGTTCTGGTAGTAATTCTAAAACAATTAGTTTAACATGATGAGACTGTCAGTCCTACATCAAGTTGTTCATGTGTTCTGGTAGTAATTCTATAACACTTAGTTTGACATGATGAGACTGTCAGTCCAGTATCAAGTTGTTCATGTGTTCTGGTAGTAATTCTATAACAATTAGTTTAACATGATAAGACTGTCAGTCCAGCATCAATTCGTTCATGTGTTTTGGTAGTAATTCTATAACAATTAGTTTAACATGATGAGACTGTCAGTCCAGTATCAAGTTGTTCATGTGTTCTGGCAGTAATTCTATAACAATTAGTTTAACATGATGAGACTGTCAGTCCTACATCAAGTTGTTCATGTGTTCTGGTAGTAATTCTATAACAATTAGTTTAACATGATGAGACTGTCAGTCCAGCATCAAGTTGTTTATGTGTTCTGGTAGTAATTCTATAACAATTAGTTTAACATGATGAAACTGTCAGTCTAACATCAAATTGTTCATGTGTTCTGGTAGTAATTCTATAACAATTAGTTTAACATGATGAGACTGTCAGCTATGTGTAAAAAAAAAAAAAAAAGGATCCCGTTACACGCCCATTGAGGCATATTGGGAATATGGTGTTAGGCCCATATTTTCTTGACCATCGGCACACTAGGGGTGATGTGGTCAGCATCACGCCGGCCGCCTTAACCTTCCCAGAAGTTGCTCTGGTACTCAGTCGGGGCTGGGTCGACCCAGGAGCTGTATGCGGCCTAAAAAAAATCCCACCTCATATGGGGATCGAACCATAGACCACTGAGCTAGGAAGCCAGTGCTAACCACTATGCTACCGCGTCTATGTGTACAAGCACATATTACTTACCTCTTATGATATGCCTGAAATGGGCGTTGTCCTTTAAATTCTGTGTCTCCAGAGATTCAGTTTATACTTCTTATATTTTTCCCAGTAGGAATATAAGAAATTTCTTGGTTTTCAATTCCCTAGATATCTAACAATTTCAGTAAAAGGTGATGACAGCAGACAAGAACAGCCATGTTGCCCCATATTGCTTGACTGGCTATCTATATTTTAATTACAGCTAGCCTTGACCTAACCCCAACCCTGTTTCAAGCAGCTAGGCTTAAATTAACACAGCTGAAATGAAGAACAGTGGGTTGTACTCTTTGAAGTCATACAAATAATTCGCCGACGTCATTATGGTAAAGTGTAAGGTTAGATTTTGGATTTATAAACCCAACCCTTATTACCCCATCTCTGAATTCTATTTCGAGGTCGTATTGAACTTAAGGTCCACTGTAATTCATTTCAACCAACACCAACCCTGTTTTATGCTTTATCAAAAATAATAACGGACAACAAAAAATGAGGCCGTTTTGAAAATAATTTTTTTAAAAATTCCATGGTGAAGCAGAAATTCTCTGTGTTGTGCTAACATGGCAGCCGCGTCTACTATCGCTCCCCTGTCTAAATAGGTAAATTAAGAAATGCTAATTTTTGTCTCTTTAGCTCATTTCAATCTATCACAAAGTAGAGGTTTCATTATAGACGATAGGTAAATAGGAAGAATAGTCTACCAAGGTCAGCCATTTTACCCGAAAGTTATTCACGGGGACATGTGAGCATATTACTTCAACACAATGTAAAACATTCACTATTAAACTAAACAAACTTCAACTATAATGAATGAAAAATATCCCTTTCAACATCTTATAGGTTACAATTATGATACACAATGCCTCAAATTGCTAATTCCATAATAAATCATGGTCACAACATTTTTGTTATGTGCAAACACACCACCCTACATGAAAAACATACCACACAGTCACAATACGGCAGCATGAGGTAGATCGTTCTTCCCTTCCGCCAGACGATACTCATACATTTCAAAACTAAAAATAACATCGCCTGTTGGAGAGCGACACTGAGATTGATGCGTGTAAACAACCAGAGAGCTACATGTACAATCAGCATTCATATCCTTCAACAACTGACGAGGGAGAATGAGCACCTATGGGTTTGCTTGATGTGCAATGCTGATTCTGACCCACAAGGATGCTTCAATAACTTTAAGTTATTAGATCTCAGTAGCCATCTTTTCAAAAAGAAACATACCCCACTACTTACAAATGAAATCACAAGTTACTCAAATCACAAAGTTGTTTTCTGGAAACTGGATTTGGCTCCCCTACTAAGTCAGGTGTTTGTTTAAAAAACAGAAAAGAAAAGCAAATCTACTAGAAACAAGGAACAATGTGAAGACAAATTAGGGATATGTATAGATATTCCAAAATGGGAAATTGTAAATGGATTTAGTATCACAAAATATATATCTAATTTCACCGCAGAGATAACAGTAACATTAAATGCACCGGAAATCTCAAACAAACTTCGGTACTGGTCTAGAAAGCGGGCCCCGGAAGTTCAGGTTTTTGAAAACGCGAATCCGACTTTTTATTTCCTCATACGATACATATTTCGTTTAACATTTCGTAAATTGTGTTTCGTTTCGGAAAAAGTCTGGGGCCCGCTTTCTAGACCAGTACCCAAACTTCTCTAGAAACTGATGGAAGACTAATTTTCGGCACTAACAAATTAGATTGCAGTAGACCTGGTATAACGCATGAACTATTTCTGTCTATTACATACTTATGGCTATAAGAAACTTACGAGAATGTAGTAGACCTGACATAGCAGAAGAGATATTACTGACAAATACTTTCCTATGCTCCAGAGGATGTTCTGTATTAATAGCTTGGATACCTTCACATGTCGGCATAGAAGGAAATGAAAAGGCAGATAAAGAAGCTAAGAAAAGTAGAAATAATAGAAACCAAATAAATGTGGGGATGAGTAAAACAGATCAAAAGCTTAATTAAAAGAATAATAACTGGCGAATGAACAGCAGAGTCGGATGAAAGCCTGAAGGGAAACATGCATATAAATTGTTCAAGACGCCAACGAGAGCGTGATAGGGTCTAGAGACCTAAAAATTCCTAGCAATAAGAAACTTCTTATGCTGCAAATCAGAATGGAATTTTTTAGAATAGAACTTTACTGTGCAGAGTGTCTAGAGAAAAATAATATAGAGCATTTCCTGCTAAAATGTAGGAATTATGAACAAGAGAGAAAACCAATATTGGATTATTTGCAGGCATTATTTACATCCATAAATGTGGCATAGGTGTTGAGAATAGATAGATCTAGAGAATTGCCCAATATGGTAAAACAGGATATATAACAAAAACTAAAATTAATATATAAAGATCAATTATGGTGTGGGACCCAAAGACGCAACAATAGAGAATACAGTCAGCGACCCATAGCTTGACTACTTGCGTCAAGATCAGTGAACCAGAGCTACAAAGACCCTACTCCACCTCCAAGTGGTGGTCCTGGAAACAGGCTGCATCACTGCAGTCTGGCTGAGAGAATAACTGTGTGGATGATGGCAGATAGTTGGTGGAACTGATGTAATCTCGGACACCTTCAGGTTTTCTCACCCCCTTCCCCCATGTTAACAGCAGGGCAGTTGTGAG